>LR546206.1:0-37646 GCA_900536305.3 Caenorhabditis sp. 40 LS-2015 | reverse complement strand
GGGGGGGGGGGGGGGGGGGACAATTTTCAATGTTTTCCTTATTAACTATTCATTTTCAAAGTCTAGTAAAAGCAGCCGAAACTTTGAATGATATGATTATGCTTCCGTTATGTCGAAAATTGGAAAGTTTTTGACACATTTGACACTTGAAAATACGAAAATTTCCTCAAGAAGTGAGATGAGTGTTTGAAAAGTGTAAGGATTGAGAATATTCGAGTACAGATCTTCAGCGACTTCAGGAAAGCATGTGTATTATGACAATGTGAATACAAGTCAGTGCAGGGTCAGCTGGCCAAAAATGCGACACCTTGCTCATTTCAGAATATCATTACAAATATAAAGTGTGTAGTGTCTTGGAAAGAATAAAGTGTCTTGGAACGAACAAGAGCAATGGCAATGATTTCACCCATGTAATGAAGGGTTTCAGATTTGCAAATGCAAGATTCGAGATTTGAAACCTAGAAGATGGCGGTATGAGAAAGAGAGGTCTGCTAGAGGCGATCAGTTCTAATGACAAAAGAGAAGGGAATGATAGCAATGTTCGAAAAGTCAATTTGATTTGGATGTGCAACTTGTGTTTTGACTCGAAATTCTTCTTGACATTTTGAATGAGAACCGCTCGATTTTCTGATCTATGACTTCTGGCCACGATTCACAGTGTCTTTCCTTTCTTCGAAAATTTCATGATTTTTGATCTGATTCTGAGAGGAAAGCTTGAAAATTCGAAAAATTTCAATCGATCGAAAATCTTCCAAAATCGCCAGAAGTGAAAAACCAGTAAACCGAGTGGTTCTCATTCAAAATGTCGTCAATTGCATGTTGTTTTTGATGAGCTTCTTGATGATGAAAATTCCTGGAAACTGATTTCAGTTACAAGCACGATATCGCATAAAAAAGTGTTATGAAATACATTGATAGCTATAGAGATGTTACGCCCGAAATGTTAGATTCAAAAAGTGTTTGTGTCGGAAATAAAACTGCGAATCGGAAGCTAAAATGACCGATGATTTTCGAATGGAAACAGAAAAGTTGCAGCTCGAATTCGTATAATGGATACGGTTTCTTAAAGGGACATGGCTGGATTTCACAGGAAGGTTTCGGCACGATTTTCGAAAATTGTGCACAAAAAAAAGATTTCGGCAGCGTTTGCTGCCGGCGATCAGAGCGCATTTTTTGGGGATCAAGCGGAGATCATATTGAGAAATGTCTCGAATTCACTGACAACGATTTTGAGGGAATGTGAGTTCAGAATTAGACAGAGCAGTTGAGTGAAAGAGTGACAGCAAGAGTGGGTCGTGAGATTTCGTCGCTGTCCGATTTTTGTTGCTCGACACGAAAACGAAGCGCCCTTTTGTATTTAAACAAACGGAGGAGCCGAAAAGGGTGGGCGTAGTGAAGAAGTTTGGAGCTATTCACTTTTTCGGGATAGTCTACATCTCGAAATGCGCGACATGAATGTATGTGTATCGTTATGAAATCGCATCGCTGATTGTCTAACTTCGAGTGATGAGGGGCGTCAGATTTGATTATGATCACGAGATTCAAGACCTAGAAGATGTCGGCATGAGAAAGAGAGGGACTCTGGAAGTGGTTAGTGTCAATGGCAAGCGAGAAAGAGAGATAGAGGTGATATCATTTTTTGATGTGCAACCTGGTTTTTCATGCGGGACTAAATATTGTCATTTTGAAAGAGAACCACTCGATTTCCTGATCTATGATTTCCGGCTCCACTTTCAACGTTGCCGAAATTTTACATTTCAATCTGATTCTGACGGAAGGCTTGAAAATTCGTAAAATTTCATTCGATCGGAAATCTTCAAAAATCGCCAGAAGTGACAGATCCGGAAACCAAGCAGTTCTCTTCGAAAATGTTGTCTGTTGCGAGTTGTATTTGATGAGCTTCTTGATGATAAAAATCCCTGGAAACAGATTTCAAATTAGAACACGATATCGCGAAAAAAGTGTGATAAGAAAGATTGCAAATCCATGAAACTTTCTACCCGAAATTTACAAATTAAAAAGTGTTCGAAATGAATCGACTTTCTTGACAATGATTTTCAGAGGATGAGAAAATAAGAACAAAGAAGGAGAAAAGAAGTGACTGTTATCAGCAGTGATCAGTCTGATGAAGCGGGGAATCTCGTAGCTAGAGTGAGTTGTGAGGTAAGAGAACACGGGCAGATAATGATGAAATCATCTAGGGGATTTCGGTGGTATTTCAGACTCGGAATGCTCCACATTTTCAAAGAGAGCCGCTCGATTTTTCTGATCGGTGATTCCTGGCTTCATTTAGAACACCAGCGAAAATTTCAGGTTTCAATATGATTTTGGCAGGAAGGGTTGAAAATTCAGGCATTCCAATCGATTGAAAAAAAAACCGATTTTGCCAAAAAACCGATCAAGAAATCAAGCAATTTTTTTTTTGAAAATGTCGTCAGTTTACATTGAGATGTTCATAAAGAGCTAAAATGATCGATGAATTTCGAATGGAAACAGAAAATTTCCGGCCAGAAATTCGTATAATGGATACGGTGTTTTCAAGGGACATGACTGGCAAGCACAGGATGGTTTCGCCACGATTTTTGAAAATTCGGCACAAAAAAAAAGATTTCAGCATGCGCTCGTCGCCAGCGACGAGAACACATTTTTTGGGGATAAATCGGAGATTATAATAAAAAAATTGATCTCAATTAAAGCTAAAATTGCTTTCAGATCGTTGATTCTCGATTAAAAACAAAAAATTTCAGCTAGACATTTGGAAAATGGATACGGTTCATTAAAGGGACATGACTAGACTTCACAGGAAGGTTTCGGCACGATTTTCGAAAATTTTGCACAAAAAAAAAGATTTCGGCAGCGTTTGCTGCCGGCGATCAGAGCCAATTTTTTTGGGGATAAAACTGAGTTCGTAATGAGAAATGTCTCGATTTTCTTGACGAAGATTTTGAGAGAATTAGAATTCAGAAGTAGGCAGAGAAGTTGGGCAATATTTAAGAAGTCTGATAAAGCGAAAAAGGCCGGAGCAAGTGTGAGTTCTGAAATAGATGAGAGAACGCGGGCAGAGGGTGATAAGATCATCAAGAGGGTTTAGTGAAAAATTAAGCTTTGAAATTCAGGTGGGCATCTCGATTTTCGAAATTTCAGATTGATTGTGCATGTCTTGTTCATGTGTGTCATTTGTGAACTCGATTGGGGCCACCTGTTTTTTTTTCATTTTGTTCTGTCAGACAACACAACTGATCCATACCATCACCTAGTCCGAAACAAAAATCAATAATTTATTAATAAACAATTAAAACGAAGGAGGAGGGAGGTGATCGTGAGATCGGATGCAATGGGGAGGGTGTGATCATGTGATCGGATGCAATGGGCGCTATGGAAATCCTAAAGTTTTCAATTTTTGTTTTCACTTAGTCTTAGTTTTGCAAACTTTTGAACATACCATCAGGGGGGATTCAGCAGTCGACGGGTGGCATCGACATCTTTTGATTCGGATTCCGGGAGGTGGGCGGGAGAGGAAGAAAGAGAGAGAGAGAGAAAAAAAAGGAAGAGGAAGAGAGGGGAAGAAAAAAATAGTGGGCGGGGGAGTTTCAGCAGATGAAGATGTCGTTGAAGTTGTGAAGTTGCCCGTCGTCCTATCGTCATCATCCTGAAATCAACCGCTGAATTAACCCTGTCAACCAATCCATTCAGCAATTTCAACACACGAGTTCGGACCAGAAAACGGTATGGATCAGTTGTATTATTGTTTGTTTCGTAATTGTTTCACAAGTGGCTTCCAATCGAGTTTTTATGACGACACACATGAACAGTTCATACACAGATTTTCAGTTCTATTTTTTGCTCTTCCATTGGCTCAAATCGTTAATTTTTGATTCAAATCAGCAGCTTTGTGTGACATTTTCATTGAAAAGATGATTTCCGACACGGTAGCCTAAAGGGACATGACTGAAATTTTCAGCAAGGTCTCGCACCGATTTTTGAAAATTTTGCTCAAAAAAAAAAGTTTTTGACATTGCAGCGCAATGTCAATCGTTTGGCTTTCTGATTTTGACATTGCGGCGCAGTGTTGAAATCTCGAAATCTCAATTTTTGACATTGCACCGCAATGTCAAAATCCCGGCGCCTTCATTTTTTGACATTGCGCGCAATGTTCGTCGGCGAGAAGAGCGCGTTTCTGCAATATTCAAACTTAATTTTCCCCGAATTTTTTCGTTTCAGGAGTAAAAATTCACTTTCTAAAGCAATTGTGAAGGTTTCAGAGGCATTTTGAGGAGGGGAAACGCATTGGAAAATGCGAAATTTGTCTCGACAACAATTTTCAGAGATTATCGTTCGATTTTGGGACTAGTAAAGCAAGCAAAGAGAGTCAGTGGTCACTGACAAAGATGGGATCAGGAAACTAGCAATTTTTCGCTAGAAATTTTCGAGAAAAGAATGTTTCTCCTTAATCTATCGTGAGGAAGAAGCATTGAAAGGAATGTAGAGAGAAAAACAAATTCAACATTTGATGAGGGGAGAGAGAGATCATACAGTGTCGTGGGCTGGTCAGAAATGAGCCACCCCAAAAAGAAAACACCCAAATATACGAAAACTGTCGGGGTTTAGCCAACAGAGCGCTCGAAATTGCGCGCTCGCTTGCGGGCAATGACATCCGGCATCTCGACAATCCATATCCTTCGCTTTATCGCAATATCAGATGCTACGTTAACGCGAGACTTGACGCGTTTTAGTGAGTCTTCCATTCGCACCATGGTATTCTCGACATCTTCGTTTGACTCCGACGGAATCTGTAGTCGACACATCCGTCAGCCAGCATCGCCACTCTCAGAAGACATCGCTCGGCTCCGCACAACTGAACACCGTCACCATCACTATCCAAATTTGCTTTGATTCGATCCTTTGTCTTCCACCACTCTACAAATAGTCCAGTTATTATGAGCGTTCCGAAACTCACTCACTTCTAAAAAAATCATCCAAAAAAGGCGACTCCCCCTCAGCTCATCACGACTCGCTTTTCGATGGATCACTCTGAAATATGTTCCAGTTATTCTGAGCTTCCAGGCATTCACTTACAACTGGAAAACGATCCATAACGGTCTCTGAGCAGAGACGGAGGGTGTTGCATTCAAATGACGCTGTGCAGATTCTGAAATCCAAATATAAAGTGTGCATGATGTTTTAACAGAAGTTCCAGGTTTTCAAGAATTCAAAAAGGTTGATGAAAAAGTTCAGAAGATCATAAAAGTCTCGATAAGAACGCAGATGAGAGGAAAATTTCATAATTTTAGGATTTTAGATTTTCGAATCCAAAAATTTTCGGAATTTCACCTCCATTCTTTGTTATTTCTTATTTAAAAGTTTTATAAAATTTTTTCAACCCAAAAAATGCAAAAAAATGCGCTAAAATCGACCATATCAGGATCAACCGTATTTCGAGGCCTAAAAACCTAAAATTTCTGAAAAAATTTCAGATTTCTTATCGAAAACCTTCAGAAAACAGTTAGAAACCTCGAAAACGTGGAAAAAACCAAAAAATTACAGTAGGAAATTCAAAAAAATCTCTGAAAATAGATCAAATCTCGAAAAAATTGAAAAACAATTTCGGCGGCAAAATTGAAATGAGAGGGGGCGGAGTCGAGTGTGAGAGTCGATGGTCCCTCCCTTTTCTCTCTGCTCTCTCTCTGCACCGTCTTGTACTCGCCGAGCCGGCGCCACTCCCCTCTCCTCCTCTGGCTCAGTGGGTTGTGCTCCGGAGCGACGGGAGGAAGCTCACAGGTTCGGATTTTGGCCAAGGTAGAATTCGTTTTTTTACTTCTTTTTGAAATTGGGTATCTATTGTAAAACATTCTGCAATTTATTGTGTACAGAAAATATGGATCGGAAAAATTTTTTTTTTAGAACTTTTGAAAAGTGGCATAGTTAGTTTGAAAAATCGGAAGGAAAGTTCAAAAATTGGAAAAAAAAAGTGTGTCACTTATTATGCACACAGTGTTACCCATCCCCCCCAATACCATCTCCTTTTCTTTTCCCTCTCCATACACTCTCTCAATGATAGAAGAGTCGAGACGTGTGTCTACAGTGTATATAGTCTGATTTGTATTGTGAAGGATACAGGTCATTGGGATATATTGGACATCCAAGAGTTTCTCCTTCCCCATAGGTAGATCAAAAAAACATCTGACTGACACCCGTTTCATTTGGAGTCTTTTTGGTCTATCAAGTGCAAATAGGTACGGCTAGGATTTCGAAACAATGATGGACACTGATGAACGGGGCTATGACTCTTCTGGCTTAGGCCTGACTATTCTTGATCTACCTAGAGGTTAATAACGAATACGACTTGGATTTTGCGAAGATGATTGACATGCAGTAACTTTGCTCAATCTTGACCAAAATTTCTAAACTCTTTTGTAGGGCATACAGTGCTGTATGAATTTCGGTGATTTTCAGTGCAAAATGGCCAACTTTGAGCAGTTGAAAATGTATGTTCCAATTACTCGATTTATATAAAACTTGATGGGTGTATCAAGAAACCTTAGATCCTCATTTTAGTAGTTGACAACTTTTCAAGAAAATGATAATAAAGTCAGTTATGTCGCGTTAAAGTTGAAGTTCGAGGTTTGCCCTGAAATGTACAGAATTCTGAAGTTGTGTTACTTCACGCAAGGTAACTCACTTCACAGCAATTTTCGTTAAAAGTTGTCAACTACAAAAATGAAGATCTAGAGTTGCTTGATACATTGACCAAGTTTTCTAGAAATCGAGTAATTGGAACATACTTTTTCAACTGCTCAAAGTTGGCCATTGCACACTGAAGATCATCAAAAGGGATAGGGACTATGGCCAGCACTGTAGCTAAACTTCTGATACAAAAATTAGTTTTTTGTAAAGTATAAAGTTTCAGAAATTCAAGAAGACTCCCAGATGTAGACGTCACTCGGAATTCTGAAAAAACAACTTTTCAGGATGTTCTTTTTTTACACTTTTGAAGATTTTTCATTTGATACTAAAAAGAAGTGGTTTTCTAAAATATCAAGATGCTTTCGCAAGATACAGTACCGCTCAAAAGTACCGCATTCCCTCTACGATATATCTCAGTCCCTGTGACAGATATCAAAAAGTTGTCAACTAACAAAATCCTCATGATAAACAAAAAAACATTTTGTTAGATGACCACTTTTCCAGAACTGTCACAGGAACCGAGATACATTTGGGTGAAGTGGCGGTTACCGTATTTCCCTGGCACTGCGCCCCCTCCTTTTGACCAAATTTATCTCGGTTCCTGTAATAGATATGAAAAAGTTGTCAACTAACAAAAAGCTCCTCTATTTATCGTTAAAATTTTGTTAGTTTTCAATTTTTTGATACCTGCTCCAGGAACCAAGATAAACTGTGTCAAAGGGACTGGATGGGAGTGCCGGTATACTAGAGGAAGCAAGGTGTATCGAGTGGTGATTTTCAATTGAAAATAATCATTTTTCAGCAGTTGAAAAAAGGCTCACAATAAGCTAATTTGTCTGAAACTTGGTGAATGTATCAATCAACTCTGGATCTTCATTTTTGTAGTTGACAACTTTTTTCGAAAATGCCTGTGAAGTGAGTTATAGTGCATATATTGACGCGACCTTGATTTTAGGGGTCAACTTTGAATATGGTTGTAACTTTCTTCAGAGTGATTTTCCAAAAAAGTTGTCAACTACAAAAATGGAGATCTATAGCTAATTAATGCATGTGTCAAATTTCAAAACAATCGGATAACTGCGAATCTCTTTTCACCTCTTCAAAGTTGACCATTTGCACTAAAATCCATCAAATTTCATGTTCGTTGGTTTTCAATTCGACAACTCAAATTCAAGCTGCGGCTTTCCATCAAAGTCAACCTTCTCCATCCATGAATGATTCAAAATGTGTTCCGTGCCAAACCTTCCTCTTCTTTTTTTTCCCCCCCCCCCCCCCCTTTCCGTGGTCAACGTCCTCTTCTTCGTCCCCCGGTCTTCTCCATTCCCATCTCAACTCCACTTCTGCCATTTATCTTGCTTCACTCGTCCAGAACTCTCTGCGTCTCTCATTCTCCCCTGCTATCTCCGTTGAAACCCTGCTTGGCACCAACCGATGGGACTTGAGGGCAACACACCATAAAACTACCCTTTGTGCGTGCTCTCCTCTCAGTTTTTTCTGGTCCAGGAGGCGGAGCCTGAGGGGGGAGAACCTCATTAGACGAACAGAGGAGGAGGCTCTTCTCTTCCCCGGAGGAGCCGGGGCGAACTAAAGCGGAGATGGGAAGCAGTTTCATTTCCTCGTTTTTTTCCCCTATCTCTTCTTTTCCTTCGTGTTTTTTCTTGGCTTGGGGGGAGTGGAGGGGATGGAGTATGAGAAGCAGTTGGCTTTCTTGACCTTGGTTTGATTTTTGTTTTTCGGGAGTGCAAAAACTGATTGCCTTGAGTTAAATGAAACCTTCTGGTTACTCTATATAGACTGCAAAGGATACGGTAGCCTTAGGGTCACTTTCTCTGTATTCCTTTCCTCCTACACTTATAATAGTACTGAGTTCTGGCTAACACCTTCCAAACATTGAGGATCCAGGACTCTGAACTTGTATCTTTCTTATTAGGGAGTGTTGTTGGAGTTGTTGGGTACCATTAGGAAGAGGAGGTTTTGAAACGTAAGATGGATTTTTTGAGATCTGCTGCTGGCCTCCAGAAGTCGAGTTTGAAGTTTGTTCTCTGCACTCCCAATCTGTATAATGAAGAATCTAACCTCAGGTCAGAAAGTTATCAACTTGACCTCTCGAGGTTGACATGAGTCTTTGGAAACTGCAGTATATACTGCTGGCAATAATTCCCGAATCAGCAAAAATCGTCGACTATAAGTACGTATTTTCTCGCTCCCCACACTTTGCAAACTTTATCTAATTTTCTGTGACAGTTATCAAAAAGTCATCAACTAGCAAAATGCTTAGGGTAAACAGAGAAACATTTTGCTAGTTGATTACGTTTTGATAGCTGTCACAGGAACCGAGATAATAGTGATCAAAGACACGGTAAGGGGGGCACCGCTAACTGATCAACTTTGAGCAGTTGAAAAATAATGTTTCAATTACTCGATTTTTCTGAAAATTTGTAAGTGTATCAATCAACTCTAGATCTTCATTTTTGAAGTTAACAACTTTTTACGAATGTTGCTGTGAAATGAGTTATGTAGTGTTGAAGATCATGCGCCTTGAAAAGTTCGAAATTTGCACTGAAATTTTTTGCACCCAGTTTTGATGTCGCGTGACTATAACTCATTTCACAGCAAGTTTCTGGAAAAGTTGTCAACTACAAAAATGAAGATCTAAAGTTGCTTGATACACCCACAAAATTTCAGAAAAATTGAGTAAGTGGAACATACTTTTTCCACTGCTCAAAGTTGACCATTTTACACTGAAAATCATATCGAAATTCATAAACTTTCTGCCAGCACTGTAACTTCAGAAGGTGATCAGGAGATCGATATCAGTTTTTGAAACATACACAATACGTTCAAAAACCTGATCTGTCTTATGGCGCCTTTCCCATACTAATTGTGTCGTATCCCTGTTCATAACCTGCCCTAGAATACCGTCTTTAGCTTTGTCCACTTAAAATTGAGACAGCCCAACTTGAAATCCTCAACATCTGTGTCCAACCAACTCTTTTGAACTTCGAATCTTTTGCCGCCGTCTTCACCCCTCACTATTTTCGGCCCCATATGAGGTATATGCATTCCGAACAATTTTCAGCAATCATGCGTATGGGCGTGTGCGGTTGGATCGGCGCATTTCTGTGCTGCGTGCTGTGCTCCGGCATGGTGTGCTTCGTCATCTTCGGCGGCACCATCTTCGTCACCTTCCTCGCGCTCTTCACCGCCATGAACGAGTGCGAGGGCGCCGACTTGGTGGCGGCGCAGAAGTGCGCGCCGATGGTTGCGCAGCTGGCGAACGCCACGTTGCACTTCGAGCCACGCTTCGATGACAAAGGATCGGAGCACTTGAAGCGGATGGTCGACATGTGTGGAGAGACTACGGTAGGTTTAGTAAGAATCGATTCTGGACTCTCTGCGATTCTTGCAGCGCTGTATCAAAGACGTCAAATGCCTCAGCTACCGTGTCGAGTTCATTCGGACTGGCAAATCGTGCGACGTCTTCGCCTTCATCAAGGAGGAGTTTGCACAGTGCGCCGAGAAGCTGAAGAAGAAGGCCGTCGAGGCGAATGTGGACTGTCTCAAGTTCCTGTTCCAGAATGAGGACAAGTGCGAGGGATGGGTGGAGAATCAGAAGTGCATCGACAAGGAGGTGCAGGAGGAGTGTGGAGTTGGAATGTTGAAGCGGTTTGGAGAGGTAAGATGTTTTGGGTCTCGACACGAAAACACACAATCCGTCATAACTCGGTTTATATTGGCCAGAAATGAATGAAAATTGTATCAATAGAATTCGCAAAGTATCCCCTCCCCTCATGAACTTTTTTGAATTCTTGAAATTTTTTGGGTCTCGTCACGAAAATCGTCATAACTTGGTTTGTGTTGGTCGGAAACCGATAAAATTTATAGCAATAGAAATGGGAAAGCAAGACGGTCAGAATGAGTATAATCATGAAAACTTTAAATTTTTTAAGTATTTCGACAAAAACCATCCTAACTCGATTTCTAGTGATCAGAATTCAATAAAAGTTGTATCAGTGAAATCAGAAGAGCAAGACGACCAGAATGAATATAATCATGACTATATTTGAAAACGTCCAACTTTTTTTGGGTCTCGACACGAAAAGTAGAGAAATCGTCATACTACTGTCTCTCTGATCACTATTATCTCGGTTCCTGTAACAGCTATCAAAAAGTGGTCAACTAACAAAATGTTTCTCACGTTGTGCTCAACATTTTGTTGGTTAACAACTTTTTGATAGCTGTCACAGGAAACGAGATAAATTTGGTTAAACTCAAAAACCCACTTCTTCCAGATCTCGAAGTCGTTCATGTTGGGAGCCTGCAAGAGAACCGAAAAGGCTGCCGCTACCGTCACTTCTCGTCTATAAGAACGTGCTCTTTCTCAGACACTTATTAGCATGTTTTCTATGCTCTAATTTCCCACACTTTACTACTATCTGTTTGCTTCCCAAATTTTAAATTTATATTTATGTTTTCTAGACTTTTCTGTCAAACTTTTTTCTCCCACTATTCTAATTTCCTCTGTGCTCCAATCTTTCTCTCATGACTAAAATTTCTTATTAATTTTAATTGGATGCTTCCCACTGATATTCATGAATAAAAATGCGCTTTTCAATGGCAAGAAAAAAGGGGGCGTGGTTTTCAGAAAACACAAATTTCAGTTTCAAATTCACTCACTTTTTCCTCAATGATGGGTCGTCACCCCAACAAGCACATCCTTCTGGACATCACATGCACCATGTGCATCTGTACCGCCCTAATGGTCTTCATCGGCGCGTTCACCTTCTCCACTATTATCGTGCTCATCGAGCAGCAGTCGGAGTACAAGACGCCTCCATGCTCCAAACTGGAGCAGATTCAAAAAGTGGGATGCGACTTGGTGAGTGTCCCATGACTAACTAAACCTCTCATTATTATTTTCGAATAGGATGCGCAATGAGAAATTTTTAATTATTGCTCATACTCCATGAGCAATTACGACGCCTCACTCCTAGACTATCCTAGACTTCTTTACGCTTTTTCAAAGCAATTCGAACCACAACGAAAAGATGCGTCGAAAAGTGAGCAACATGTTGTTAGGTATCACATGTGCCGTGTGCATTTGCATCGCTATCATCGCCTTTGTGGTCGCTATTATCTATTTGGGAGTGTATGTGCTCTTCGGACGGCCCGAGCCCCGGACCACCGGGTGCTCTAGAATGGACAATGTGAAGGCGTTGAATTGTGAGACGGTGAGGTTTTTTTTTCCATACCACTAACTCTGGTTTAGAGGTCTAAAGATTCCAATTGGACCGAAATCAGCAAGAGTCATCGACCATAGATCTCTCGTATTTTTCTCGTTCTCGTCACTTGACTAAATTTATCATGTTTCCTGTGACAGTTAGCAAAAAGTTGTCAACTAACAACATGTCCAACACAACGCGAGAAACATTTTATTTATTGACCATTTTTGATATTTGTCACAGAAAATGAGATAAACTTGTTCAAAGTCACGGTAAGGACTGCCACTAACAGGTCAACTTTGAGCTGTTCAAAAAGTGGGTCACAACATTTCGATTTCTCTGAGAATCAGGAGGCGCAATAAGCAACTCTAGATCGTTATTTTTGTAGTTGACAACTTTTTTCCATGACCAGAATCAGGATAGTTGTAGTTACACGACTTCAAATTTCGGTACATTTCAGTGCTAATTTCCAACTTTTTTGGGTCCGCGACACTTTTGGGCGGCATAACTGACTTGATTTCAATTTTCAGAAAAAGTTGTCAACTATAAAAATGAAGTTCAAGAGTTGCTAAATATACCTACAAAAGTTCAGAATAATTAATTTGCTGGAACATACTATTTTAGCAGTTCAAAGTTGACCATTTCATTTCAGTGCAAATTTCAAACTTTTTCGGGTTTGCGATACTTACGGGCCGCATCACAGGTGAAGTGCGAACGGGTCCGTTTGGGTGTCGACCAGGTATTCGACGCATAACGGACCCGTTACGGATGTTTTCGCGAACCAACGTTCGCAAACGGATCCGTATTTCGACAGTGATCAAAGCTCGAGTTGTGGGTTCGCGTGCGGATAGAATACGGGTGCGCATACGGATCCGATACGGTCGGCGGGTGGCAGTAGGATGGCGGGTCGCGCTCGGATCCTATACGGATTCGTTACGGATCCGTTTCGGATGGCCGACTTTTGGTGGCCGAGCCGAAAACTCTTCCACTCATTTTTTTCAAAATTTTCACCATTCTTTTCACATCTTCTTACTGATTTCTTTATAGTTTTCTTTGCTGTAAAATGCCAAAATTCTTTTACAAGGATTTTTTAACGACTACTCCAAGGAGAATGAAAGGTTTGCATGTCGAAAATGATGTCATGTGAGATCTTTTTTTCAGTTAAGCGATCCAAACGAATTCAAAGCGAGGAGTTCGAAGAAGAAGAGGCCATTGCCTAGGGGAACCTTCTGCTACAGAAGGGAACGTAACCGATTGGATTAGGGAAACGACTTCGTATGATGAGATGAACGGAACCGACAAAATTTTAGTAAGAATTCAAGTGGGTTCGGAAGATTGTGAACTTGAAAATTTTCAGTACTTTCGATTGATTTTTGGATTGTGCTGGACTTGCGAAGAATCACTGTCGCTGTGATTAAAGGATTGGCTTCGATTGCTAATGAAACACAACACGAATGGAAATTGTTATCGAAATTTCGATGATGCTGTATTGGAGTCGTGTAGATGGTTTTTACATGAAGCCAGTGAGACATACTTCACATGTAAAGCTCATGTAAGTGAGAATACTAATAAAGCGACGAGAGAATATTCGTATTTTTCAGAAGCTGTTGTATCACTTGGCTTATGCCAAACGATTTGTTAACTATCGACGTTCCGCTTTGAAGTTTCCGGCGGTTCTGGTGAAACTGTTGTACGTTTGGCTTCATTTTTTCCAAAAAATTAGTTGCGTTTTGCAGAGATCGAATTCGCAGGGAACTCAAACAGCGTCACGTCGACGTTTCGAACATCACAGAACGCTTGAAAATTGACAGGCAAGAAGTAAATATATTAAATCAGTACTAATACAAGTATTTCAGATAGTTCGTAGATCCCCATGCAGAGCCAGCTCAACGCCTCCAGTTTCTCTTCTAGAAGCTCAGGCGAATATCATTTTCTTTACATGTTTCGCTATTTATTGTTCTCTTTTTTTTTCTAAGTTTTTCCCCTTATCTAGTTGCTAATATGTTTTTGAGAACTTAGTTTGCCGAAATGAAACATTTTTATTTTTCAAGACAATTCACTGATGACAATTTTGGAGGGTGCACAAAAGAAAGAGAAATGGATCCGAAACGGCCCGGACATAGTGCCCACGGTTCGCAAACGGAACCATTACGGATCCATTTGCGATCCACATATGATTCCTATTTCAACCGCGCGCGACTGCGATTCATCCGAAACGGATTGTTCGCGAATCACCTGTGATAACTGACTTGATTTCAGTTTTCGTAAAAAGTTGTCAACTACAAAAATGAAGATCTAGAGTTGCTTGATACATTCATCAAGTTTGATAGAAATCGAGTGATTGGAACATACTTTTTCAACTGCTCAAACCTGACTGTTGCACACTGAAAATTATCTTACCAATCTTAAACTTAAGACTTTTGGATACTGTAAGTTTTCTGAAAATCGAAAGTAGTACTCACCAGGATTGCTCAGAATCTGAAAACAAAATTTCCGATTTTCCGACTTTTTTTCGGAAAGTTATCTCTCGGAAAACTCTCTGAAAAAGTTCGAAAAATTTTTTTCCGAAAACTTTTTTTCGAGCATTCCTGGTACTCACCAAAGAGAGGTGGTCCTTCAAGTGACATGCAAGAAATTCCCTAATACCTTTTTTCTTCCAGAAAATCCAAACCCTCTCCGTCAGCCTGGAAAACCTCGAACCGGGCTACGCCAACCCCGACCGCTTCATGAACGTCTCGAGTACATGTGTTGACGTTTTGGTGAGTGTCTAGTGATGACCCAATACTAAAACATCCTCCATTTCAGGACTGCATCACACCCATCAAATGCAAGACTCTCACCGTCAGCTACAAGTATATCAAAACCTCGTGCACCATCGTGGATCAGGCGGCGAATCGGTTCAATGGATGCTTGAAGGAGGTTAGTCTTTTGAGAGCATTTTCAACAAGGTTTATGAACAAGGTCTACCAGGTTTATGATCATTGAAAATTTTCAGCTCCAAACCCGCTTCTACCTTGGTCACGCACCGTGTCTCCGCCCACTCATGAGCCCCGAGGTGATGGCGAGCGACGAGCTGTGCGCCATGTTCGAGCACCATAGGGACTGTCTGAAGGAGGAGATTCAGGAGAGCTGCCGATCCGAGGAGATGTTTCAAGAGCTTGTCGGAAATGTCATGGAGATTAATGAGTGTTTTGCGTGATGGAAAATTTTTTTTTTTCATTTGAGGAAAAGAGGAGACAATAAATGGTTGGGAAGAGAGATCGGGATGTTTGTTAGAAATCACAAAGAAAACAGAGATTCAAAAGAGAAATGACCAATAGTTAGGCGTACTCCAACTGACAGTCGATCATCTGCGCGTACTCATCAATGTATCTGCGGAGCCAGAAGTGAAAAAGAGAAGTCTCATGGTCGCAAATGACGCCTACTTGCTCCTTGTAGCACTCCGCGTGCTCTTGAAGGGTGTTACAGTCGACGGGACCCGCGATCATGAACTTTTGGACGCAGACAGGGAGGTTGGCGGACTTGTTGAGTCGCTCTCGGCATGGCTTGAAGTCGGTCTCGAAGAATTGATAGAGGGCGCAACGGTCGGGAAGTTTCTCCTCGAACTTGAGATCCGGACACTCGACGGCGTGTAGGCAGTCCTGGAAATTTTTAAGATAATTCCCGTATTGCTCAAGGTTTTCTTTTTGATAGGTAGTGTCATCATGGGCGGCTCATGATGCTCATTCAAGCCTGAGCAATGCCTCATGAAGACGTTTTTAAATTTGCTTCAAAAATCGAAGATTCAGACTTCTAACTCGGTTGATTTTGATTGAAAATTGATGAAAATGCAAGGAGTCGAATTAGAAGATTGTGACAATTCGAATGAGTATAATGACAACTTTTTCTAGAATTTTTAGATTTTTCGGGTCTCGACACGAAAACTGCCATAACTCGGTTAATTTTGACTAAAATTGATGAAAAGTAATCCCAACGGAATCAGAAAAACAAGACGGTTAAAATGAGTATAATCACGAGGTTTTCATGAAATTATTGACTTTTTCCCTTAATAAACCGGCACCCCCTTCCCATCAGTTTGACTGAGTATATCTCGGTTCATATGACAGTTATGAAAAAGTTGCAAACTAAGAAAATATTTCTCTGTTTGACACAAGCATTTTGTTAGTTGACAACTTTTTGACAGCTGTTACAAGAACCGAGTTAAGTCTGGTCAAAGTGACGATGACCGTATATGAGTTTCAGTGCAAAATGGGCAAGTTTGAGTCAACGAAAAAGTATGTTCCCATTACTCAACTTAATTGAAAATTTGTGGGTGTATGAAGCTATCCTAGATCTACATTTTTGTAGTTGACCACTTTTTATATATTCACAATCAAGTTAGTTATAGTCACACGAAACTTCAAAATTTAGGTTCATTTCAGTGCAAACTTCAACCTTATTCGGATCCATGCGAAAACTGTTGAGTTTTTCAAGTTTTGGAATTGTGTGACTATAACTAACTTGGTTGTGGATGTATGAAAAAGTTGTCAACTACAAAAATGGAGATCTAGAGTTGCTTAATATACTTACCGAATTTTAGAAAAATCGGATGATTGGAACATATTTTTTTAGGTGCTCAAAGTTGACCATATTGCACTGAAAATCACTCAAAAGAGTTGGGCCGAAACTGCTACATTTCTGGCAGGTACCTAGATTTCTTGCTACTAGAAACTATCCCAAATGTACGAATCCCAAAAAGTGAAAAAAACTAACCTCCATCTCCTGACACTTCAACGCCACATTTCTGCCGATCGGTGTCATCGAGAAGTCCGGAATCGTGTTCTCCACAATTTTCAAAGTCCTCGCGATCTTCTGCTCACAACTCCTATGCAGCACCATCTCCGCCTTGGTGCACTCGGTGGGCACCGGCCAGAAGTTGTAGAGCAGGATGGTCAAGAATGTGATGATCATGAGGATGCACATGTTGATGAGCATGTGTTGGAGACACGACGCTTCTCGGTAGCGTGGCTCGGGAGACTCGTCTCGTTCGTCGATTGGAATCTCTTGGATACGGTGCAGTTTCTTTTGGACAGTGGGCGAGAAAGAAAGTTTCTGGGTCCTCTTCGCCTTGGGTTTGGCCATGATAGTGTGGAGCTGGAAATGGGTGTACTTGGTTTAAGCTTGAGACACATGACAAGTTGAAAAGGGAAGGAATCTGGGGGAGGAATGTTGTGAAGGGAAGGCAAAACGGTCAACTTTGAGCAGTTCAAAAAGAATGTTCCAATTACTCGATTCCTTTGAAATTTTGTAGGTGTATCAATCACATCTAGATCTTCATTTTTGTAGTATCTAGTTTTTTACGAAAATTGCTTTGAAGTGAGTTATAGTCACGCGACATCAAAACGTGTAAATTTCAGTGCAAGCAAACTTTTTTGGCCCACTGATCTTCAACGAGACGTAACTGGCTTGGCTGCAGTTTTCATCAAAAGTTGTCAATTACAAAAATAAAGAACTAGAGTTGCTTGATACACACATGAACTTTCATAAGAATTGGGTTATTAGGACATATTGTTTCAACGGCTCAAAGTTGGCCATATTATTGCATTGAAACTCATCAAAAGCGATAGAATCATGACCAGCATCGATACTCACTTTGAAGCTCTTGAAATTTTAAATTTATTTTTATTTTTGAATTCAGCTGATCAAAAGCTTCAAAATGAGTATCAACACGAACGAAAACGGAACAATTAGAAAAAGTGGGCGGAGCTTAGGTCATGCAGGCACACCTTTTTGAGCCTACTAATAAGCTCGACTACGTTTGATCAGTTTTTTCTTGAAATTCAGCTTGTGTTAAGATTCAACATGTCAAGATCACTATAATGAGCGCAAACACGGAAAGGGTCGAAAATGTGGAAAGTGGGCGGAGCCTAGAACACTCATTTTGAAGATGTTGAAGAGTTGATTACAGAATCTTCCAGAATCTTCCAGAATCCTGTTGGGGCCTTCAGACAGCTTCAGGATCCTCTAGACTCCTTCAGAGGTTTCTAGAGTCTTTCAGAATCCTTCCCAGAAAGTTTCCGAATCGTTCAGAAGCAAGCAACTCAGAAACCAAGTTTAGCGAGTCTGTAACTCTGATTCTGGGCTCAAGACAAGATGCTATACAAAAAAATATCGAAACCTTTTGCTTCTTCGATTTTTCGTTCCTCTTCTTCTTCTTCCTCTTCTACATCTCCATCTCGCGCCGAGAAAACAAAATAATGAGGAGTTTCCGTGGAGGAGGCTCTCGGCGACAAGAAAAGCCAAGTTTGGGGGCATGGAGCAACAACAACGAAATATAGAGAGCAAGATGTGTGCTCCGTGAGAAGCTACATATATCTATGCACATGCTCCGATGAGCCGGAAGAAGACACAAAAAAAAGTTGCTCCCCGAAATCTTGCTCTCCTGGAGATTAGCCTTGTTTGGATGAAACGCATTGTGCATGATCGCCCCTCTCTGATGGAAGGTGCCATAGAATAGAAGGAAATGAGAAAAGGGATTAGAGCCCTTCGATTCTCTGGAAAAAGGGTATCTAGAATTGAATTGAATCCAGAATCAATTCAAAAATAATCCGTGGTGAAAATGAAAAGGGGAAATTGTTGGTTATATACAATTGGAGGGTTGTGATGTGACAGGAGTCCAGAGAAAAAGGGGGGATATTCAAATTTGATGGTGCCGGAGATGTGGAAACGGATGCATACATAAATTGTGGTGGCAGCGAATTTTATTTTGAAGGGATTTGTTTTTGGGTAGAGATGCTCTGATTGAACGGAACATTTGAGCCCAAAAAATGACGTGAAAGGAGGAAATTGATCAAGAGTCTGTGGCTCCCATCCTTTCCATCGACGTCCAGGTAGAATCGATTCTACAGATTCGGAATCTAGAATGGAAATCCGCAAAATTCTCAAATTATCGGAGTCATGACATCGTCAAGTTGTCCATGTAGTTAACATATAGTTAACTACGTCTCCTTATTAGCCATAGGGCTAACTTCACGAGGTCAAAACTCAAATCACGTGATCTTCTGATTTCAATTCTAGGTTCTGCGAAATAGCCAACTTTGAGCAGTTGAAAAAAAATGTTGGAATTAATCGATTTTTATGAAACTTGATGAGTGTATCAATCCACTCTAGATCTTCATTTTTGTAGTTGACAACTTTTTACGAAAATCGAAGTCAAGGCAGATAAATCGAGGAGAGTTTTTGAACTTTAGCCCATTTCAGTGCTAATTTCGACGATTTAGGACGTCGAGTCTTTGTGGCATTCTAAAAGATTTAGTTGGGAAATTAGTAAAAAGTTTTCAACTACAAAAATGAAGATCTAGTGTTGCTTAATACATTCACCAAGTTTCATAAACATTGAGTGATTGGAACATACTTTTTCAACGGCTCAAAGTTGACCACTCTGCACTGAGAATCATCACCAAAAGAGATAGAATTATTGGGCCAGCACTGTACGAGGCCATAACTCAAATTATGGAATCTTTGATTTCAACTCCAAGTTTTGAAACTGAAGGGTCGACTTGACATCGACCAGGATTTTGGTAAAAAGTTTGAACCAATAATAACAGTTGAGGAATCTTCGTTCTGATTTGGGTTTTTTCCCTAGTGATGGTTGTGAAAGGGGATTTAACATTTCAGTGTGTGACGTACACTATTAAAAAGAGCATGTTCTGAAACATATAGTCGTGCTTTCAAAAACTGCTGTCTCACTTATTCTCGGCTCAAAGTGAATTCTATAAAAAGTGAGACTACGTTGTTCAAATTTCTCCTATTGCAAGATTAGTCAGATACTCAGCAACAAAAAATCACAATTTCTAACCTCCCCAAAACAGAGGTCCATGTTCAGAATCTTGTATCAAGAACCGCTGGAATCGGTGGATTCAAATGAATCAATCATGAATTTCTTTGTGTTAAAGAATTCGAGATTGGAGTACCTATTTTCTAACACATAGTGTACAGAAAATGCACCCATTCTTCCCGGAGGCAAGGCGAAAAGTGAGGAAGGAAAGAGAAGGGTAAAGATAATCCAGGAAACAAAAAAGAAAGAAAGGGAAAAGGATGGGTAAAAGGACTCGAAACTCATAATTCATAACCGCCCTCCCCACACCATGCATTGGAAATATAGTGGACTGAACTCTCATCAATATAATAGGTTTCCCTTTTGAGAGGTAGTGTCCATGGGCGGGCTCATTATCATGCTCATTCAAGCCTGAGCAATGCCAAGCTCTAGCAATGTCAAGCCTGAGCAATGCCTAATGCCTAATGAGCAATGTCTAATGAAGATGTTTTCGGGTTTGTTTCGAAAATCGAAGATTTAGGTTTTGAATGGTGGATTTTGATCGATAAAATTGCGGGGAATCGAATCAGAAGATCAATACAATTCGAACAAGTATAATAACTACTTTTTAAAGCTTTTTAGATTTTTTTGGGTCTCGACACGAAAACCGTCATAACTCGGTTAATTTTGGTTAGATGTTGATAAAAAGTATACCAATGGATTCGGAAAAGCAACACGGTCAAAATGAGTGTATAATCACGTGATTCTCAGTTTCTGGTGTCTCGATCTCTGTTCCAGTGACTAGTATCAAAAAGTGATCAACTAACAAAATGTTCCTGGCATCATGAGCAACATTTTGTTAGTTGGCAACTTTTTGATATCTAGCGCAAGATTAGAGATGAGTTCGGGGAAATTGGCGGTACCGGAGTTTTGGACTTCAGAACTTTCAGTGTATAGGATTTTTGAGGATTTTCAGTGCAAAATGGTCAACTTTGAGCAGTTCAAAAAATATGTTCCAATAATTCGATTTCTATGAAACTTGTTGAATGTATCATGCAACTCTAGATCTTCATTTTTGTAGTTGACAACTTTTTACGAAAATCCCAACCAAGTTAGTTATGTGGCGTTGAAGATCATTCGCCCCGAAAAGTTCGAGGTTCGCCCTGAAATGAACTGATTTCTGAAGTTGTGTTTCTATAACTGACTTGATTGTGATTTTCTGAAAAAGTCGTCAACTACAAAAATGAAGATCTAGAGTTGATTGATACACCTGCAAATTTTCAGATCCTTCGGATGATTGGAACATACATTTTCAACTGCTCAAAGTTGGAAATTTATCACTGAAAATCACCGAAATTCATAAAATTTTCGTAAGCACCTGGATAAGAATCCGAGTTTGATTCAATCATGATGAACAGATAAAATCTTCAGATAGCTTTAAATTTTGAAGTCTTTGTACTACCACTAATGCTTCGAACTTGGCTAGTAAGATCGGAACCTTCACCGAGATCAAAAAGCGAGAAATCATAAAAAAAGAAAGGTGAAAAGAAACACATCAAGAGTAGGGTTATAAGGGGTAGAAAGATGGATGGAGAATCTTTCTCCGGAGGGAAAAAAAGAGAAGGAAGAGCACAGCTGCTCAGTGTGTGGTCTAGCACTTTGAATGCTAAGCAGTGTGTGTCAGAACGAAAAGGGGGGATTCGGAGGAGGAGAAGAAGGAAACAACGAACGTGAGAGAGCAGAAAGGGGAGAATCTTTATGTTTCTTCACTTTTTTTTTGGTTGCGCCAATGTCCCTTTTTGCGCCTCGAGCTCATCTTCGTTGTCGTCGTCGTCGCGAATGTTGTCCAATCGTTGTCTTCTTCTTCTTTTTTATGCGGCTGCCTCGATTTTTTGACGTCCATCTTTTTTTTGGGTCTTTTCTTGGACGAAAAAAGTGGAAGTTAGGGGGGAAGGGCTCTGATAACATCTCAAGGAATCGGCAAGTGAAGAAGTTAGAGGAATCGAATGGAACATCTCGATGAGGTTCTACCTATTTGACTGAGTTTACTAGGGAATAACCTGAGTAGTGTTTGGAGTTACAGAATGTGTTGTATATCATTTGAAAGCTCAGAAAATTTGCAATCGATTGATAGATTTTGCTTTTATTTTGGACTCCGCATTTTTGAGTAAATTGACTTCGAAGTACGTAAACCTAGTTGGTTTGCACTGAGAACATCAAACCAACTGGGTCTTTGAGATCACTTTTCTTGAGAACACGAAGTCGTCAGCAGACATAAGATATATCAATCGATTGCAAATTTTCTCAGCTTTCCTATGATATACAAAACATGTTGTAACTCCAAACATTACTCAGGTTATTCTCTAGTTAGGTCAAGTGACAGGTTGGATGCCGTAGGTGTCATCATTTACAAGCCTGTTCGTAAAATGTTATTACTAGATTTGAAACTGGTTCGTGTAACATTACAGCAAGCTAGCAAAATCAAGTAAGAAGGATTTCTGATCTTCCATTGCAAACTTTTTCTGGTTTTAGGTTTAGACACGAAGATGAGAGATTCATCATACAGTGATGATTTTCAGTCCGAAATGGCTGACTTTGAGCAGTTGAAAAAGTATGTTCCAGTGAATCGATTTTTATAATACTTGGTGAATGCATCAACCAACTTTAGATCTTCATTTTTGTAGTTGACAACTTTTTACGAAAATTGCTGTGAAGTGAGTTATAGTCACTTCAAAACTCAGTTCATTTCGGTGCAAACTTTGGATCCACAATCTTCAAGGCGACACAACTGTCTCAATTTTGGTTTTAAGAAAACATTGTCAACTGTTTTCAACAAACTTTCAACTTTTTTGACCACGACATAACACACTTCACAGCAATTTTCAAGAAAAGTTGTCAACTACAAAAATGAAGATCTAAATTTTAAAAACTCTCAAGTTTTCGAAATTTTGAAGTTTCAGCGTGGAGTCGACACCTTTTCCAGTTGAAAGGCTCCGGATTCTGTACGAAAACGTCTCTCCGAAAACCCGAAAAAGCATTTGAAAAAGAGTCGATTTCTTCAGTCTCCAATAACTCGACTCATATTCGAGCCAAAGAGTTGAAATCAGTGTCAAACCTGTTTATTTTTATTACTCCATCCATTCCCATCGAAAAAATTTCGAAAATTGAGCTAATCTCGAAAATCGTCCTCGGCTCCGAGAAACCATTTGCCACCTTTGCCTCCCCTCGAAACGGCGAAATAAAGTGGGCGGAGTCTGCGCACACACAAACCACGGTGGGCGGCGGAACCCGCGAGGTGTCGGCCGCTTCGTTTGTTGCGCGCAAGCAGGCGACGCGTGCCCGTTTTTGAGCAGTTGAAAAAGTATGTTCCGAGTATTCGATTTTTCTGAAAATTTGTGGGTGTGTTAAGCAACTCTACATCTTTATTTTCATAGTTGACAACTTTTTCTTAAAACCAAAATTGAGACAGTTGTGTCGCCTTGAAGATTGTGGATTCAAAGTTGGCACCGAAATGAACTGAGTTTTGAAGTGACATAACTCACTTCACAGCAATATTCGAAAAAAGTTGTCAACTACAAACATGAAGATCTAGAATTGATTAAGATACTCACCAAGTTTTTTAAAAATCGAGTGATGGGAACATACTTTTTCAACTGCTTAAAGTTGACCATTTTGCACTGAAAATCATCACTGTATCTCGGCTCAGACTGGTTGAAAACTGAGAGAAAATGTTCTCCATTTCAAAACTTCATTCATTACACATCACGAATTTTCAACACTTCATCAAGTTCTTCATAAACGGAGCACCCTTCTTGAACGCGTCTGCCGCCGGCGCTCCACAGTACTCCTTAGCGACACTCTTCACACACTCGACGTCCTCGGTGAACATTTGGCAGCCCTTGGTGATTGTGTCGAGCTGAATTTCAGAACAATGTTTGAAAGACATTAGGAGATCTCTTACTGCATCTTTCTGGAAGAGCGGTGCACATGGATACTTTTTCTCGTCTAGAGCGTTGCTCTGAAGTTTGGCCATGCAGTCACCGAATGGTCCCGAGCTCATTTCAATTCCTTCGCACGCGAAATCCATCATGGAGACGCCTCTCTTGGCTTCCGCACATCCGATTTGTTCAACGCAGGTCTGTAAAATGCATGTTTTAGTTACCATATTTCCTAGCTGATCTTAGCTTTGATTGATCTTGAAAATGATTTTCAGAAAAAGTTGTCAACTACACAAATGAAGCTCTAGGGTTGCTAAACACACTCACAAATTTTCAGAAAAATCGAGGACTTGGAACATACTTTTTCAAGTGCTCAAAAACGGGCGCGCGTCGCCAGCTTGCGTGGCATAAACGAAGCGGCCGACACCTCGCGGGTTCCGCCGCCCACCGTGGTTTGTGTGTGCGCAGACTCCGCCCACTTTATTTCCTTTCGTTCCGAGGGGAGGCAAAGGTGGGAATTGGTTTCTCGGAGCCGAGGACGATTTTCGAGATTAGCTCGATTTTCGAAGTTTTTTCGATGGGAGTGGATGGAGTGATAAAAATAAGCTGGTTTGACACTGATTTCAACTCTGTGGCTCTAATATGAGTCGAGTTATTGGAGATTGAAGAAATCGACTCTTTTTCAAATGCTTTTTCGGGTTTCGAGAGACGCTTTCGAACAGAATCCAGAGCCTTTCAACTGGAAAAGGTGTCGACTCCAAGCTGAAACTTCAAACTTTCGAAAACTTGAGAGTTTGAGACCAAAAATTGGAGGAAGAGGCCATTCGAATAAATTTACTAACAAGGAGAGTATATTCGCTGGTCGAGTTGAACTTTTTCTCATAATCTGGGTCAAGGTAAAAACGGCCCTCTGGTTTCAGATTCTGAAATAAAAATCGACTAAATGCTCACGTGATTCGAGTTATGACCTCTCAAAGTTGACTATTTGGTTAAGCACGTTTCTATAGATCTCATCAGCACGTTTGGCTGAATGGTTGTCGTTCAGGATGGTACCAGAAATGTCATGTGATTGTATAAGTGATGCGTTATTAGTCTTCGTGTCGAGACCCCAAAAACTCGAAAGTATTTTAAAGAATATGTATAGTTATTAAGCTAGTTCTGACCGTCGTACTTTTCTGACATAGAGTCTATTAGTGCACATTTCAAAAGTTTCTGACCAAAATAAACCGTGTTATGACAGTTTTTCGATTTTCGTGTCGAGACCCGAAAATTGAAAAATTTCAAAGAATATCATGATAAAACTCATTCTGACCGCAGCCTTGCTCTTCTGATTTCAATAATACAACTTTCATCAAATTCTGATCACTAGAAATCGAGTTATGATGGTTTTTGTGTTTTCGTGTCGAGACCTAAAAATCGAAAGGATATCATGCTTAAACTCATTCTGACCGTCTTGCTCTTCTGTTTTCAACAATGTCATTTTCATCGAATTCTGATAATTATAAATCAAGTTATGAAGGAAAATCTCACCACTGCTCGATTGCACAACTTCGAGATCATCTTGAACACGGTCTGCGGAACGGGCGTCTCCGTGTACGGGGCGTACAACTTGAGTGTGTCCTGAATCTTGACAATACTTCCCTTGCACTGAAGGAATCTGATTTGATCGGTTGTGGTGCATGTGGAGCCGAATGTGTGGGGGAGGAGGAGCAGAAAAGCGATTGGAAGAAGAATAAGAAGTTTCATGACTTCAAGGGACAGAAGAAGCCAAAAGTTAAAAGTTAGAGTTAGAGGCTCTCGGAAAAAGAGTCGTCAAATCGAATCAAAAAACGAGAGAGAAGAGAAATTGAGTGAGAATCAGAGATGTCGAAGAGCCCTCTCGCCAGCTGTTGGAAAGAAGAGGGGCTCCACAGAAGAAAATTGAGAAGAAAAAAAGCTGATGAAAACAATTGGATCCCCGGAAGAAAACTTTCAATTTCTTTATTATCCTTCCAATTGTTTTTCATTCTCCTGAACTTCGATAGATTTTGGAGAGATGATGTTTGAGTGAATAACTGAGTTTGCTGATTCCAAAGCTTGTAGTTTTCACTTCTCCACGACTTCTGAAGTCTGCTTTACGTGCATTGGAAACCTAATTCCATATTGTCTCTTTGACCCGATTCATCTAGGTTTCAATAACATCTATTTAAAAATAGTCAACTGCTGTCAAAACGCTTCTCGTGATTTAATCAACATTTTATTAGTGGGCCACTGTTTGACAACGGCAACAATCTTCATCTCTTCCTTGCCGCTAGCCAATGAAAATGACCAGCCGTGTCGTCGTCGGTGAAATCCTGAAAAAAACAAATGTTGAGTTTTATAAATATGGGGATGTTCAATGATTATAGTGGTCAGTTTCGACCACTCTCCACTAGACTGAGAGATAATAAGGAATGGAGAAGAAGAGGGCGTGGTCATCATCAGTAGTGGACCCTCTTCTTTTGGAATCTCCAGATAAAGAAATGTAAGAAATAGAAATGATATGAGAATTCAGAAACGCAAAGTTTGTTCGCAAGAAAGAGGCATGAAGAAGACATTACGATGACGGCAATAGAAACAGTGAAGTGTGTTAATGGTTATAAGTCAAGAAACTAAGCAAACTAATGAGTACTTTGAGGGGAGAAGGAAACAGCATAAAGCTGTTCAGTCGAGAAATAATCGAGAATGATTTCGATTCGAAATAGCGAACTGTGCATGAACCGTAGACAAAGAGAAACGAATGCAAAGAAAAACAAGAAGAAGTAGTTATGAAGAGCGTACGCGATAACGAGAAGCCAGAGAAAACACACAAAGCTAAAGCGAACGACTGTTCAAGAGAGGATAATAACCATATCGAAAGGGGAGAATTGATGAAGAGGTGAGAGCGATAAAGACTATGATGAAATAAGAAGAGGAACACAGAATAGACACAAAGCTAACGCGAACGACTGGACAGTGAAATGATGCAAGAGCTGAGAATTAAAAGAACAAGAAAAAGAGAGAGAGAAAACAAACTAGTTGAAAAATGACAGAACAAAAATAACAAAGAACATAAGGTAACAAACGCGATGTGTGGAGAAGCAGCGGCGACGTGAAGAGACGACGGCGGGAATGATCTGAAAAGAATACACGAAACAGAGCGTACACTGTTTATTGAAACTTGCTCAAATATTCCTTTGTTGTTGGAGGTGTCGAGAAGGCGCTAAACGGGAGGACGATGATGATGTCGGAGGCCTGAAAATTAGAAACGTTTCTTGTTTGAAAGAACAACGGGAGCGAGGGAGAGAGAGAGAGTGAGACGAAACGGATAAGAAGCTCAAAGAAAAGCAAATGACAAGCGATGATAATAAGCATATTGTGACGAAAAAGAAATGAGGAAACGTAAGGACGTCTTCACACTTCTCATTGCTTCTGTTTATCGTCCTCGTTAACTAAGCACTTCTCCGCGTTCGATGTGACGAGTTGTCACTGACAAATCTAGAAACGCAAAGTTAGTTTCGCAAGCAATAGACATAACGAATGCACAACGATGATGACAATAGAAACAAAGAACTGTGATAATAAAGATTAATCAAGAAACAAAGCGAACTATCTCAAAGTGAGGAAGAAACAACACACAGCTGTTTATAGAGAAGAAACACTGAAAATGAGACAAGCGGCGAACATAAGAAAACGTTCCGCGTAGCTCGAAATTGAATCAATGACAGAGAGAAACAGTGAAGAAACGATAAGACTAGTAACTGTTCACGAGTTGCTAATAAGTTGAAACCTTAAGAAACGACTAGGAATCAAAAGAGCAATGAGAGCGCTTTCTTCGGAGAGATGCGAACGAAGCTGATCGGTTAGATAAAGCACAACGTTATTAGCAGCATTGAAAAAGTCTGAAACAAAAAGATCGATTAGAAATAGCATTCGATCCGAAGACAGTGATATCGTTACGTTTTCGAACAACGACAACGAAAGGGAAACAACAGTGATGAGTGTGCGATCAAGTGAACGATGATATGCAATAAGAAGCAAGAAGCACGAAAGCAAAAGTGACAAAGAGTTGAAGTAAAAGAACTAATGGTAATATGACAAAAGATATGACAGTGACTAAAGCGAAAATCGCGAAAACATTAGAAGCTGCTCAGATGGTGTACTCATTGAAATCGTCTTCCTTTCGGCGGGAAACATTGCAAAGGAGAAGGATAGTGGAGAAAGAGAGGCTTCGAGTATTCGGTACTAATTTTGAAAAGACAATAGCAAGCGATAAAGAAAGCTGAAAATGATTGAAGCACATTACAATCTTCGCGCATCGAAAGGGAAGCAAAAGTGATGAAGTGAGAACGAATACGATGAATGAGCGCGCAATGAGTATTTGAATAGAAAGTGTGCACTGACAGAAATGAGAACGTGTTCTTTAAAAAGAAGCAACGGAACTAATAGGCTCGGATGAAAGGAAACGGAGAAAGACTGAAACAAACAAAACACAAAGAAATTGATTAGAAACAGCACTCGATTCGAAGACAATGACACCGTTACGTTTTCGGATAACCATGTCGAAAGGAAAACAACATGTTGCAACAGTTGTTAAGTGTGTGTGCGCGATTATAATAACGGTGAAAATATGAACACAAAAGTGACAAAAATCTGCTTAAAAAGCTGAGAATTTAAAGAGTGAAAAACTGTCATCTTTCGAGTTACAGTGACTGGGAGAAGTGTTGAAAAGCGTTGCAAACTTTGCAAAGAAGACTAGCGAAAGGAAATGAAAAGGAAAGAGACGAGTGAAGAGGGAGAGAGATAGTGAGTGTGCGAGACGAGAAAGAAACAAATGAAGAGGGAAATTCAAAATGGAAGAGATTAGGACTTTCGGTTTTGAAAACAGTTAGAGTCAGAGAACAAAGAAACAGCAACTGATTGAAGACTAGGTTACGAGACGAAAGGAACTGAATCGTTTGAAATTGACCGAAGATTTGGGAAATACACGACAGACAAAAGTGCGAATCTCATAATTCAAGACGTCTTCTGTCGTTGTAGTTTCAAGAGGCATTGGAGAGAAATCTCAACGACTTCGAAAGAACTAATGTTCTTGAATAGTGTACATCGTTGTTTTGTTTACTAATAAGCTTTTAAAATACAGAAAATCGAAAAAAGGAGAGCAGAAGACAAGGAAATCAGTCAAAGAAGAAAGAAGCGAAAAACATGGAATTGTCGTAATTTATGATGTTTTTTCTTGAATACGCAAACACTATCGCCCAAAAATGCAGTTGGAAGACGGAAAACTTCGGCCGGCGCGGGGTTTGAAAAACATTTTTTTCACAATTTAAAGGCATTTTTCATCTTTTTTTCGCGCTTTCGAGAATTTTATGTCAAAAAACCCGCGAAAATGTCGAAAAAATTTAGTCAGTGGCGTAAAATTGATTCAAAAAATCTAGGTTTCGCCTGCGATGGCGGGAATTTCGGTCAATATTCGAGAGAGCGGGAAAGTTTCGGGTTGTTTCGCTGATCTTTTTCCTTTTTCCTAGTTTTTTCGCCATTCTTGCTCTCATTTCGGCTGGTGAGCGGTCGTACTGTTTCGTTCTCTCTGATTTTCCTTGCTTTTTTCTTTTGTTTCTCTCAAAATTCGCAATGCTCTCTGGTTTTTGATCGAATTCCTTTTTTTCCAGGACCTCCTCCTCACCTCGCCGACGTCTTCTTCCTCGTCTCGCCACCACGGATTCCAACGCTGCGATGTCATCCAACACAACGAGCTGAGAAGGATTTTGAGTGCGTTTGTGTTATCGTTATGTGCTTTGTTTCGAGCATTTTTCAGGCATTCCCAATTGGATCGGCATCTGGGCACAGCAGTTGGCAACGGGAAGTGCTCGGTTCACAGGACGACGCGAC
The DNA here is from genome assembly GCA_900536305.3 of Caenorhabditis sp. 40 LS-2015. NCBI lineage: Eukaryota > Metazoa > Nematoda > Chromadorea > Rhabditida > Rhabditidae > Caenorhabditis > Caenorhabditis tribulationis. The sequence goes on along the minus strand of LR546206.1, from coordinate 8,121 downwards.
GTGGATTCTCGCTGAGCCGGAACTCGATCGAAGAATGGGATCGGCTTCGTTTTGTGCGGGCGGAGAGGACGCCCAAGGAGCCTCATCAACCGCCGCCACCTGTCCAAGTGGCTCGCCGATTCTCAGCGCCAGACCTGGGCTTTCGCTGGATGATCCGCCGCTTTTGCCCCGGCTGTCGAGGGAAGAGATTCGATCGTTTCGGATCGGAAGACGAGGAGAGCGAGGAGCGTCTCGCCGCCTACGCTGGAGAAGAAGGTTGGACCAACTGCCAAGTCGTCCGTCATTCTTGCGCTGGACCCATGGGACGATGAGACTGATCTCGCTGAGATGGAGAAGGCCGTTTGTGGAGTCGAGGCGGGCGGACTGGACTGGGGAGACGCTCATCTCAATCGGATACGGCATCAACGAACTGGATTTGATGCTGCTGGGAAAGCGAGAAGCACACCGTTGGCATCTGTAAGGTTAGTTTTGCTGATTTTGAAAAGTTCAAATGCTTCTGATGGAGTCTAGCAGACTCTGAGGGAGTCTGAAGGCTTCAGAAGGCATCTGAAAACTTCTAGAAGATTCTTGACATTTCAAAACTGTTGTTTTTCAGAAGCTGCTCAAATCTCGACAGGTGTACACTCTGGGAGACGTTGAAGCTTGGCTTTCGCCGAAGGATCCGCCGCTACTGCCCCAGCTGTCTGAGGGAGGAGACGGTGACTCTTCGGAACGGATGACGAGGAGAGCGAGATGAAGAAGAAGGTCGTCGAGAAGCGTCTCACCGCCTACGCTGAGAAAAAGGACCAACTGCCAAGTCGTCCGTCATTCTTGACGTGACGCCATGGGACGATGAGACTGATCTCGCTGAGATGGAGAAGCCCGTTTGTGGCGTCGAGACGGGCGGACTCGCCTGGAGAGGAGCCAAGCTCATATCAATCGGATAAGGAATCAAGAAACTCCAAATCAACACTGTCATCGAGTTGACTCGTCGCCTTCAACAAGATCTGAGGGTAAGTTTTTTGCTGATTCTAAAAATTTTACATGATTCTGATGGTGTCAAGCAGATTCTGAGTGAGTCTGAAAACGTCAGAAGGGTTTTGAAAACTTCTAGAGACTCCCGATCTGAGAAATTAGAGATTTTTGAGCTAGTTTGGGTTGACGAGGATTCTGGAGTGTTTCGAAAATGTCTGAGAGATTCTGAAGAACACAGGAGGGTTCTAGAAGAAGTGGGGAGATTCTGTGAGATTAGGGAGAGCCTCTTAATGTTTATGTATTCTAAAACCTTCCAATATGAATTTTTTCGTTTCAAAACAGTTTTTGTTTTCAGAATCTGCTCGGCCATCTCTCCACACCTTCATCATCATCTGACGTCTCCGTCTCTTTCCGTTTGTGAGGGATTTCGGAGGTTTTGGAGCTGAAGTCGGTGCTCAGATTCCACAGCGTCAGAGTCGAGAGGGCACATCGACGTTTTCCGGAGATTCGACAATCAAGGTCAGGAGGAGCACAATGCGATGTCGTCGGGTTCGGATGGTCGGACAATCGAGAGGACGACTTTTTTTTTCTTGAGTACGTTTTGAAATCAGTTTGTGCTTTGTTTTGAGCAATCTTTCAGAGCACTTCGGATGTGGCCAATCGACGAGGAAGTTTGGAGTGGAATCGATCGCCTCGTACACTTGAAGCATCCGCCGCTGCTGCCCCAGATGTCCGAGGGAGGAGACGACGACTTCGATCTCTTCGGATCGGAAGACGAGGAGAGCGAGAAGAAGAAGATCGTCGAGGAGCATCTTGCCGTCTAACCGGGGAAGAAGACCAAGAAAGCTGGGCCAATAGCCAAGTCGCCCGTCATTCTTGCCGTGGAGCCATTGGACGATGAGACGGGTCTGAAACGGAGAAGCTCTCCCGTGGAATCGAGATGGACGGACTGGTCTGGGGAGGAGCCAGACTCCTCTCCATCGGATACGACATCAAGAAGCTTCAGAGCATCACTGTCTTCGAGGATCTCAAGGTCTCCGTCGACGACCTCATCGAGAGAATCACCGGAGACTTTGAGGACGTCGAGGCGTCGACCATCGTCACTTTTTGGATTCTAGATTCCACGATGGAGATGGAGAGGAGTACAGATGATTCAGATGATAAGATTTGGAAGACAATGACCCAGAAGGCGATGACGAGAAGATTCAACCTTGGAAGACGAGCGACGAGGAATTGATGGGAGGCATCGGTCGACGGATCGGATTGGATGCTTCTGGAGAAGCACATCTTTGGATGCTTTATGGTTGGTTTTGCTGATTTTCAAAAAAAAATTTCTTTGGATTCTGATGGAGTCTAGCAGATTCTAAGTGAGTCTGAAAGCGTCAGAAGAGTTTTCGAAAACTTCTAGAAGATTCTAGTAGATTCTAAAAGATCCTCAAGGTTTGCTGAAAGACTCTAAAGGACTCTGAGGGATTCTGTTAGATTCTGAGCGTTTTTGAAGTTCGACAGAAAGTTCTAAGAAAGAGAGTAAGTGATTTCGAATTGTGAAGTTTTGATTTTCAGCGTCGCAAAGCAATGGAATGGTTTGGATTTCGGTTGGCTCGATTTCCGGATTCAGATATCGACGTCACTTTTTTTTTCTAGAGTAAGATTCATGTTCAAGTTTGTGCTTTCTTTCTGAATATTTTCAGAAGGATGTCGTCGTCGCGGCGTATGGCTTCGTTGATGGTTTGGTGTCCGAGGCTCGGTCTGCAGTGGTGGCTCGATTCGAACGGAAGGATCGGTGATGGGCAACGTCTCCACTCCCTTGCTCCCGCCCATCACATCAACAGTGTCTACATCGTCCATTACAAATAGCGAGTTTAATTATCCAGTTTGTGCTTTCTTTTTGCCAAATTTCAGGTCGTCGTGCTCGAGTTCGTTGGCTCGGTCGAGAATCAAGTGTCGAGGTGTGCAAGTCGATCATCGATGGGCAGTGGCGGTTCAGCTGGATTCGTGTGGAGTCTCGTAGAGTGTCGTGGAGTGTCGTGGAGTGTCGTGGATGCTGCTGGATGTCGGTGCAGCCTCGGGGACGCTCTTGCAGTTTTGTAGAGGCTCTTGATGGCTCGTGTTGGACAACGAAGGCTCTTGGATCATCTGGGAGGGCATTAGTGGCTCGTTGGATGCTCGACGACGATCGTGAAGGCTCATGGAGGCTAGTGGAGGCTAGCAGAGGCACGTGGTGGTCCGTGGAAGCACGTTCTGTGTGCGATGAGTCGAGTAGTGGCCTCAGTCGAGCACCAGCTAGCAGTGGCGGCTCCTGGAGACCTGTGAATGCTGCTAGTCTCGAGTGGAGTCTCGTGGCTTCGAGTCAAGGATCAGTTAGCAGTGGTGGCTCGAGATGTGTCTCGTGTGGTCATGGAAAGTCGTTCAAGAGGCTCGGTGATCCTCATCGAAGTTTGTCGATGCCGATTGGAGTCACGTGGAGGAACGAAGTGGTTCGTGGAGTCTCGAGGATGTCCATGGAAGTTGATGAAGCCTCGTGGATGGTCGTGATGACTCTCGTCGAGTCTAGTGCTGGTGCGAGACGATTTCGGTTAAACGAGGAGGAGTGGAGACGTGGCATCGATTGTGAAGGTACGGAATTCTTGCCTACTGCGTTCACTCAAAAGTTCTCGCACTTTCTCCGAAGCTAGTCTTCTTCTCTTCTCTAGCCCCCTTTCCTTGATCTAGACCACTTTTCGGCCACATTTTTCTTTTCGGCCACAACTAGACCACTTTTCGGCCACATTTTTCCGAATCTTCAATTTCTCTGTTTGCAGAAGCCACTCGACACCTCCACTCGCGCTCTCATCTCAAGCCGTACGGATACTTTGGATCATCTAGCCGATTCGAGTACTCGCTTTGGATTTTTTCGGTCGTCGGTCGTCGTTCTTTTGGCTGTCGTCGCTCCTTTCGATATCTGGCTCCGCCACCACAACTCGCATCGATGTCGGACGGGCATGGTGGTGTTGGATGGCTTCATGTTGGGATCGAGTCGAGGAGCGGTCACCAGCGATGGGTTGAGCAGAGAGTCGGTGGATGTGATCGTTCGGATAGGGTCGAGTGTTGGATGGAGGCGATCGTGTGAGCCATGGAGATCGGGAAGCAGTGAGAAGGTATGGTATTTCGTTGTCTCCAATGATCATCAGCTAGGACTTGCTCTAGTCTAGCCATAGTCTAGTTTCAGTTTGTGCATTCTATGCGAATGTTTTCAGCAGGACGTCGTCATGGCTTCGTTGATGATTCGATTCGGACGGATCGACCGGTGGTGGTTCGAGAGATGGATTTGTGCTGCTGGAAGAAGTGGAAGAGAATTCGGAAGGTCGAGATGCGGTCTAGAAGAGTCCAAAGGAGCCTGAAGGTGTCAAGAAGAGTCTGGAGCACTCTGGAAGATTTCGGAAGTTTCCCGGAAGACTTTGGAAGATTTCGAAAGATTCAAATCGATTCTCAATTGACTTTTTCCCAGAAAAGTCGACGTTTCTGGGAAAGAAGTCAGTTTAGAATCGTCTTGCATCTTCGAAAATCCTCTAACGTCGTTCGGAAGCTTTCGGAATCTCCCAAAGTGTTCCAGAATCATTTTGACATCTTTTGGATTTGGATTCGGATTCGGGAGCCGGAGTCGCCGGCCATCATTTGTTCCAGAGCAAGTTTCAAATCCCAGTTTGCGCTTTCTTTGTCTATGTTTTCAGCAGGACGTCTTCGTGTGGTGCTGCGTGGCTTCGTGGGCGGTTCGGGGTTCGAGGCTCGGTCTGCAGTGGTGGATCGATTCGGACGGATGGATGGGTGCTGGTGGTTCGATTCGAACGGGGTCGATCGGTGGAGATTCGAGAGTTGGACGGATAGATCGGATCGGTGGTTCGAGATGGAGGGATCGGTGCTTCGCGAGGGACCGTGGCTTCTTCAGCCGATCGTGAGGTGCAGACGGGGATGCAATCGAGCCGGTTTCCTCTTCCGTGGAGTCCGTTCAAAAATCCAGGGCCCGATGAGGATCTTCTGGTTCCTTGACCTGGTAACAAGCTGTAACTTTGGCGTGTAGACGAGAGTCTATCCAGCCAGCACGCCTTCGCGACGGTGGGCACCAGGTTCTTCCTAGGCGCTTCGGCGTCCACGTTCCCTGGTGTCTGTCGTTGATTGAGGGCGGAAAATCCAGGGCCCGATAAGGATCATCTCGATTCTTGGCCTGGTAACAAGCTGTAACTTTGGCGATAGACGAAAGTCTACTCCGCCAGCACGCCTTCTCGACGGCGGGCATCGGGTTCTTCCTAGGCGCTTCGGCGTCCACGTTACCCGGTGTCTGCTGTCGTTTGGGCAAAAATCCAGGGCCCGAAAAGGATCTTATAGATTCTTGGCCTGGTAAAAAGCTGAAACTTTGGCGATAGACGAGAGTCTATTTCGCCAGCACGTCCTCTCGATGGCGGGCATCGGGTTCTTCCTAGGCGCTTCGGCGTCCACGTTCCCCGGTGTCTGTTGTGTCGATTGGGCAAAAATCCAGGGCCCGATAAGGATCATCTCGATTCTTGGCCTGGTAACAAGCTGTAACTTTGGCGATAGACGAAAGTCTACTCCGCCAGCACGCCTTCTCGACGGCGGGCATCGGGTTCTTCCTAGGCGCTTCGGCGTCCACGTTCCCCGGTGTCTGTTGTGTCGATTGAAGGCGTGAAATCCAGGACTTTGTGAGAGAACTCTTTGATTCTCACAAGCCTGGTAACAAGCTGTAACTGTCCGCACCACTCTAAGAGAGTCTGTTAAGGTACAAAGGTAGTACCTGTGGTGATTAGAGTGCGGTGAGGGTGTTCGCACACCGGATCCGGATAAGGGAGGCGTCAGCTCCCATGATCAGTCCAGTGGTTGTCTGGTTCGTAGCCCGGAAACGGCCACTCACCCGGAGACCGCTGGCTGATCAGAGGCACTTAGCGAAGTCCCATGAGCCTGTTAAGGTGCCGAAAGGTCCACCTGTGGGAATTGGGATGGGGCGAAGGGGGAAACTCCTGAGCCGATAAGGAAGCCGTCAGCTTCCATAACTGCTGTGGTCGTCTGGCTCGTAGCCCGGAAACGGCCACTTAACCGGAGACCACTACCAGTTAGTTCTGACATCTGGCGCTCGGAAGAAGGAAGTCGTCAGCTTCCGTAGTTGATTTTGGAGGAGAGGTGAAAGTATCCTGGACTCCGACTATCAACTAGAACTTGTTCTCTGGCATCCAAAAATCCGGGACCATCAGAAAGTCTTTATTGATTTTTTGACCCGGTAAAAGCTGAAACTTTTGAATTTGAGTGGTAGATGAGCTAGCTGACACGTGAGCGCGCGTTGAAAATTCCTCCACGAATCTTCTGAACCTTTTCGTCGTCGCCGTTGATTCAGAAGTCGGTTTCCGTCGGTGTTTTTTGAAGTCGGTCTTCGTCAGTAGAGTCGGAGCTGGTCAATGGATTCTGAAGTTGGTGCTCATCTTCATGGAACCTGACGTTAGAGTCAGGAGTCAAGGATGGATTCTGAAGCGGCAGATGTTGTCGTGTTCGCCGATGAATCTCTCTCTCTCTTCTTCTAGTGCGAACGGAAGTGACCCCGATAATAAAGATTTCCAAAGGGGAAGCTGATGTAGTGCTAGAGATTGAGATGTTCTGAGAAACCATCGTTGCTGATGATCCCTGGCCTTGGGGATTCACTGAGGAGACGTTAGGGATTCGGCATCGGTAGTGTTGGGCTTCTGTAGAGCGTCTGTCGTTGTGTCTAGCCTCTGTCTGTCCCGGAATCGATTAACTTCTCGGAAGATGGGGAAAGTTAGAGCAGGACATGGAGAGATTCTGAGAACGACGCTGCTTCGCCAAGGCGATCTGGTGGAGTCGGAGTTCAATCAGCAGTCTGTCGGGCTTCTGGAATCTGGTGGCGTCTCGGAAGATGGTGAAAGTTAGAGCTGTAGATTCTGAGACACTGAGAACGACCACGATATCTAAGATTTGGAATCCATTGTGTCGTCCGCGCTAGAGTCTCGGGAGATAGTATTACTATCCTCTAATGGCTCCTCTTGAAATTTGTTGGTCGCTTTCGTCCAGAATGTCACGAGATTCAGTCTAGAAATTAGATCTTGGATAACTCGCTACTATTCACTAGAAATCGCCGCAAAATCGACTGGAAATTGGGTGAAGTAAAAGCGGGAAACTAGAACTACACAAACTGAGCTAAGTAGAGTGTCTGAAAAAAAAGGAATACATGTTGGAATATGCCGGAAAACAACAAAAGAGTGTCGGAAGTTTGAAATTTTCTGACAAATTTCTGTGTGAATACAGTGTAAACTTCATAAAAATTGGCTGAAAAGTTGTTTGCAAAATCATCGGTTGTAATGAAATCACTGGAAAATTTTGAAAAGCCGCTGGAAATGTTGCAGAAAGTTGATAGAGATTGATTCACAAAAAGGTGTAAAACGTTTGAAACAAATGTTGAAATGTGTCGAAAATCTCCATCATAAACTGAAGAAAAATGCTTAAAATTGGGAAAGAAATTGTCTGAAACATAACAATATACTGGAAAAGGATTGAGAGTCTGAAAATCTGGAAACGTTGAGTTTCAAAAAACTGAAATATCCGAGTTGTCTGGACATAAAGAGACCGAGAATTTGCAGCAAATCCTTAAAGAGAAAGTCTGGTATCCGTAAATATCTTTTGCGACACGTTCACCGCTATTTATGGATAGCTGTTATAGAAACCGAGTTAAAATTGGTCGAAATGGCGGCAAGGAGATGCTGGTCTATTCGAGGAAACTTGGCATCCGAAAAATGAAGTTTGAAATTTGTGCCCTAGGACTCAAATTCAAATATTCTCGAAAGTTGTTGAGTGTATGGAAACCGTCATCTTGTGAAAAATCCAAAACTGTTTTCAGTTCGTCAATAGAACAAGAATGAAACGAGTTATGAACAAAAGAGTCTCCGAATATCGGTCAAAATTTGAAAATTTTCAGATGACGTGAGCCCATGCAAATTGAAGACTTTTCAGATGGTTAAGACATTCAAACGACTATTCCGAACCTGTACTATCTATTCATAACAAAAAATGGGGACATTCCATTATACCCCCCCGGAACATTTCAATATACACCCCCAAACATAAACACTTGTAAACACCCCCACCAACACCAATATGAACCCCCACCCGTAT
>LR546204.1:73762-160198 GCA_900536305.3 Caenorhabditis sp. 40 LS-2015 | reverse complement strand
TTGATCACTTTCGAAATACGGATCCGTTTGCGAACGTTGGTTCGCGAAAACATCCGTAACGGGTCCGTTATGCGTCGAATACCTGCCCGACACCCAAACGGATCCGTTCGCACTTCACCTGTGGATACCCATCACACTATGGGGTGTCCGGACCATGTTCGCACCATTCAGTCGCACTGAGAACTTCTCACATTCCGAATGATCCCTCGTTTTAGCGGCGTATCAACGTCGGAACGTCTCTGATACATCTATCATAAAATTTCTATATCAACACTAGCTCTTCAGACGTTTATTTGGTATGGCAACTTTTCCTGATACTGAATACCGAGTTTTATGATAATTTTGAAACAGAGTAATAAACTTTTTTCAGTTTCATGGTCATTGTAGAGTTCGCAACTAACGATATGCTTGATCCCAGGCCCGGTCATAATGTATCTCGCTTTTCTCAAAAAACGGAAAACAACTTGAAAATCGAAAACCCACCTTGCCGATGGTGGCCGAGTTGTTGGATTCTAGGCCAGCACAGTCTTTCATTCAAATCTCTATAATGTGTTGCACGAGAGTGAGCAGACGATAGTCGAGCTCAAGAAGAAAGTAGCGAGGAAACCTTTACATATGATATGGATACATGTTTCATGAAACTGATTTTCTTGATTTGGAAATGTGGAATGTGAACAAATCACCTCTGTGAAAAACAGACAAAAGTCCTGGTTAGGGATCCGAATATTTCGATTCTCAGACGTCCGTGTCAAAAGCTGGAAATTGCATTTGAGTCGTCAGGTGTTTTTTCTTTCCTTATACTGATGACTGTCTTCCATCCCACGAAACCGAGCAGACCATGTACGGGTAAGATGAAACCAACTGAAGATCACTGGAGCCGTAGATTTCAATGTACGGATACGTGTTTCATGAAACTGATTTGTCTGATCAGAAATTTCAAAAATATTGCAGAAGTGTTAGAACCTTATTTCTACATAGTATTATTCAAAGCCAAACAATTGCTTTGACTTTTTGCGGCCAATGACTATTTTTCACTGGATGAGCACAAATATTCGTTGTACTTACCGTAACTGTGAAATAGGAATCCTTTAAAATCATAATGTCTATAACATTCCAGAGTCCCTTACTGTTCTTTCTCAATTTTTCAAGAATCAAAGTGACGAGAACTCGAAAATCTTAGAAATTTCTCAGTTTCAGATACTTCAAATCAAACGTTCACCTAATTGCACACAGTACGCCGAGAGTTGCAAAACACTTCGAAACCATTCAAAGTCCTTTTGAACTCTTCATAGTCTTTTACATTCTTCCAGAACCCTACAGAGTTCTTCAAAACTATCCAGAATCTTGTTCATTGCCTCTGTAATTTTCAGAATCCTCAGAATTCCTCAAAATCCTCCAGACGCCATCTGAATTCTATATAACCCTTCAACAACTTTCAAAATCCCTCAGTATTCTCAAGAATCCTACAGAACCCTTCAGGATTTTTCATAGCCTTTCAGGAGCCTCCAGAATCCCGAGATCTCAAAACCTCGAAAGCAACTATTATACTTTGATGGATATGTATGATATAAGTTAGAGCTCCTGTCTTTTATATATTTTCCAGACGACACATTTGGTTTTCTTTTTTGTCACAAATGTTTAAAAAGTTTCCTCAAAAACCATACAAATTTCACTGTTTTTACAGTACTGTATTTTGGTTTATACTACTGTTCGAAATTCTGTTGAACCGAGGCTGACCTAAAACACCTAATACTTCCCTCGAAACATCTGTTCTTGAGTATTTCTCACCTCCCAAACTCCCCTCTGTTGTTACTATTTGCTCTCTGATCCCTCTTCTCAGTCCTGTCTACCTATTATTAGTAGTGTCTCTTTTCTTGTTCTTCTCGAGATAAAAAAGAGTACACATTAACACTTGACACAAACACACATACCGCCAAAAACCGTATTTCGAGAGTTTTGTAACTTGGCACAAAACACGGAAACTCCTCGTAGTTTTTTTAGAAACAAGTCACGCTGGGTTTGTGTAGTTGATTTTCGGTGGCAATTCTCTCTTGAGACTTTCACACGGTTTTTTCTTCTCGAATGCCAATGAGTCATGTGTAGCCAGGGAAAATTTCGTGTTTTTGGAATGAAAACTTAATGAATTTTCGGGTTTCAAAATGATCACTTTTCGAAGGCGACCTCAATGCAGTCAATGGGTCGATTGCCCGGTTACGATTGCTCTGTATGTACACTAAATATTTTCACCAGAACTCCTGCAGGTCAAAATAGCATTCTAATTTTGCACAAACTTTCTAAAATGTTCTGGATTTCTGAACAAGTTGTGCCCAGAGTATAATACTTGGCTTTCAAGGGCCATCTGATGAGCTACAAACCAAGATTCCGGAATAAACGCTGACTAAACGCGGGTGTAGTTTTTGAACCGTGTCCTATGAGGTGTGATAGTAAAATTCACATCGGTTCAAAACACGGAATCTGAGTATGTTGAATAGTTGAAACTGTCTATCAAATGTGATTGAAATGGAAATTACTTTGGCGATAAACATCTACAGGGTGGCTGAAAAGTATGTGGTTTTTTTTGCGTGAGCTCCTGGCACCGTGCCAAGACCGATTTTCAAAAACTTTTCGAATATTTCGAGAATAGAAGAGTTATATAAAAGTCCATAAAGACCACTTGTCATCACTCTCTGTTTTACGTTCGCTATGCGTTCTTCTTCACAGCATATCATCAATGCCTCTCTGAACTAGTGTTATTCATGTAGTTTGGAGAGCCCATACCAGCCATCCACTGGTCCGTAATGGTGTCTCGCTGTTCAAAACTGAAAAGAATGACCAGGAGCACCTAAAAAATAGGTGGGATTGTTACGTTAATGTTTTTAGTAGCTGTGGAACTACCTGGAAGAGGTTCGGCGACATTACGCACTAAGATCAGATGTATGATCGGATCGGACGTAAGAATGCTCAAATTGTGGCGGAAAAGGGCTTAGATCTTGAGAAGTATTGTATCTATCGTAGACAGTAGATTGACAGTTTATCCGAAAAACCCCGGCTTGAAAAAACAAAAAAGTTGCTGAACGACACCTTGATGCGCCGCCTATCCAATATCATTCCGGCCGACGGGAGAACTTTCATTAGTGAGCCGCTATCTAAATATCAAAACGCTTGGAAACTACTGTTGCATGATGGACCGATATCTCTAAAACAAATTCTGGCAAAAAGTAGAATGTTTCGATGATCGGTTATGGTCCTAGCAGGGTTGAAATCTGAAAGTGAAGTTCAGTAGATCTTCACTGATAAAATCATGAAGATCAGTCCAGAGATTAACAAAACTTCAAGTTTGAGAATTTCTACGTTTTTTTGGGTTGCTAGTTTCGTCGAAAACCACAATTTAACTTTTTCAAAAACTGAACGCCGTCCCATGGCTTCAAAACCTCCAAATATGCACTCCACCCTTATTCTATGCGCTCTGGGGTGAGCAGATATTGGAATGTCTCGTAGAAGGATCTCAACCAGTCGACCTTTACGGTTAACAATAACTTAAAGAGGAAGGTTGTGGCTCGATCCCGTCCAAATTTCAACTGTTTTGGTCAATCCCTTCTCAAGTTATGAGACGACAAAGACGAAAACAACCTGCGGCGCAGAGCCTATTTTGAGCGCGTCCTTCTGAAGGCGTGCGTCGAAGCCGGATGATCTAACTTTGAGTAGCTACTTGAATAATTGTTGTACTAGTTCACTTTCATCAGAATATGAACTTATATCGATTGTCATAAGCCAATTTTCTTTCACTGCACCCCAAAACAAAAAACCACATACTTTTCAGCCACCCTGTAGATAGCTTTTACTGACTACCGTTTTTAAAAACTTGTCGGTTTCTGGCACTTCATGTAATTTTGAAAACAAAACTCATACTGCTAGCTATTTATTTTGCAACACGCGAACCCCAGATGTTCCAACATACTTATATGATGAGCCAAAGAAGCGGAGTTAATACAGTATATACAATACAACGAATGTTCCTATACTTTGTTTTTTTCGAAGTCCTTTTAATGGGGTTATTCAGGGGACCGGCAAAAGACTACTGAAACTCCAGTCAAATTTTCAAAGTCGATATTTTGACCCCAAATTTTGGTGATATGTTCCCTACAGGTTTCTCCAGGTTTCCCCAAAGTTTCAGCGTGTTATTAGTCTCCGAGTTTTTTTCGGATTTTTTTTGTAGTTTTTTGCCTGTTTCCTGAATAATTCCATAACCCTGAAAGAATTAGAAACAATATATCTCCAAACTAGAAAGCCATAATGAAACAATAAAACAACTGTTATACCAAAGATTAGTTTTGAAACTCTAGACGCAGCAAGACTCCTCAAAAACTTTCATGTTTCAAACAGTTAATTTGTGTTTTTCTATCCAATATTGCCTCATTGCTTTAGCGATCCTGTTTTTCATCGTCATTCCCAAAGATTTCCACTGCTACAGTATGCTCACATCTTCCGGAGAATGTGTAGAATCTAGTTATTGTTGCGTGCTAACAGTCGGAACTTTCTGAAAAATTTTCAGTGAAAATCATCAAAATACAGTGCTCCTCGAGACGGCTTTCCCTTCTCTCTGCGTATCTTTCTCTTACATTATGCCTCCTTCAGACTCTAGACTGTCAAACAGTGCTCATGCTCTCTTCCTCTCTTTTTCTTCTCAAGTTTTCGAAATTCCGCACAGAAGCGCTGAACGCCGCTCACGCAAACTTTTTGTTTATTTATCCAAACTTTTGCGCGGTTTTTCTCTTTTCCTGATCCTCAGAGACCCTCTCTCTCTCTTCCGCACGACTGTATTGGAGAAACCACGGAAGAGAGAGGAAGAAGAGCACACAGTTTCGTATAATTCCTGAAGAAAACGAACACGGAGGCCAGGTTGGCTCGGCACGTTCACGCCTTGGAGGAAATGTGCTTCTGGTTTTTCAATATGTGTGCTCTCTTTGTACTTTTACATGTGCTCTGTTTTCTGCAAGAGACAAGGCGTGTGTTGTACTATTTTTAGATTCAGAGTACAAGCATGCATGCTTTTACCTCTTTCTCTTTCCCTTGGGGGTAATCTTGAATTACAAACTTTTAGTTCTGTTTCAAGCTTCCCATTTTTCTTCGATTGTTGTTTTTAAAGTAATTCATTCCTTTTTGTCCAAATAGTATTTCTGAAAATGCCTCAAAAATTTTCTGCTTCCATCAATTTAGTTATTCTACTTTTTTCACTAATCTCCGTTATCTCAGACTTAGGAAATTTTTTCATCATTGGATTTCAAGATTAAAAAGGACCGTTTCGATGTATGACCGAATAAGACTAGATAATTTTGGATCTTAAAATGTTATCCGAGAAACTGGGATAGTTTTAATCTCTCTGTTTTCCGATGTAACTCTTTCTCATGATCTCGGTCAATAAAACATTGATTCTACAGACTCAAAATCTGAGATAAAAATTGGCAAGACGCTTACGCTAGTTTGCAAAGTTCGAGGTGACTTTGAGAGCTCATCTCAAATCAATTTGCTGATTGTCATTTCAGATTCTGAATCCGTAAGCTCGATTCTAGAAAAAGTTCACCTGGAGAAACAGAGGAATCTTATTTGGAATGGAACTTCTAGAATCCAAAGTCGGTTGCTTTGAAGTGCGGTAGCCCACTATTTCCAATATCGGGGCTGGTAGAATAGAACCTATTGAATTGAAAATCGCTCAATGATTGATAATTTCTCATGATAATTCACCTCAAACAATTTTCAACGTTTCTCAATGGCCATTTACTATCTAATTAGTTTATTGCACTTAATAGGACGAGGGCTGTTATTCTCGGGAAATCAACATTTTTTCTTTTCCTGAAAATGCCTGCTGACCGCTGAAGAAAGTATGGAAACGGCGAATTCATCCAAATCGATCGAAAGGAGTGTAATAATATTAGAATTTGATAATTTCTTATGATAATTCCTCACCAAAACGGCAAAATTTGTGCATTCAATTTGACCATCACCATTTGAATATGGTCTTGAAAAACGAGGACTTGAAAATGGCTAATCAATTTCCTGAGAGTTGGCGGGTGTATGAAATAAGTCTAGATCTTCATTTTTGTAGTTGCCCACATTTTCGGAAAACCACAAAAATGGTCCGTTAGATGGCAATTAGCATCGTGACCTCAAATATCATCCACTCCATTTTTCAACTACTTTTTCTGAGAGCCATCTAACTGACTTATCTTGGATTTTTAGACATGTTTTCAGTTGCAAAATGAGGATCTATAGTTGCTCGATACACCCACAAAGTTTCAGGAAAATCGAGTTATTGGGAGACATTTTAGAAGACCTCAAAGCTTAGTGGTATCAACTGAACATTGTTTTTTCGGTTTTATCTTCAGTTTAATAAAAAGCAATGAAATAGTACTTTTTTTTCTTGAAAACTCGTTACATCTTGAAGAAATCTAATGGGTTATACCTGAACATGTCTATTTTCTCCAAAACCTTTCCTTCCAAAAATATCTGATCGATGAACCTCTATTACTGGTGTTGTTGCTCTAAAAAAAGTCTTACTTGTTGACGGTTGATTTTTGAAGTCGACAATTTCCCAACTTTCCTTTCCCACATAGACCTCTTGCTTCTTGGAAACCCAAATCTCAAGATGAAAAATGACTATTTTTCTCTCCTTCTCTGCGTCTCTGTGTCTACCACACTCTCTCAAGACTCGAGATAATTATAATCAGGAGTAAAGCCGCCGCCTTTTTTCACTATATTTTTCTTTTTTAGCCACCTTTCCTTTCCCTCTTGTTTTCCTTCCTCTTTCTTTTCCATATACATATATATGTCAAAAGACAAAGTTTTTTCCTTTTTTCGACGTTGAAGCAAGAGGAGAATTGGAGAAAAAGGAAGCCCCTTCTCCTCCATAGCAACACTAAGGCGAAATCCAAAGACTTCTCTTTTTTCATGGACCAAGGATTTTTTTAGTCATTGCTAGTGTTTTTTTTTGTTCTGTTTCGTAAAGTTAAGATTTTCTGGCACTCAGTGATTCGATAGTTTTTAGGTTCATAAGTGTGACACAGTTGTTTTTTTCATTTGAAAGTTTCTAAACTTTGCCTCTATTTATGACAGTTTTTATCAACCCTCTAGCTCACAAATACACACAATTTGAAGACGTCATGACACTGAAATACTTTTCTGCAGCTTTTAAGCAGATCAAAGATATTGAAAAAAATCGTAATGTTCGTCCATTCAATCGGACAACTTTTTGGCTACGTTGTGAAACTGAGAAAAAATTTGATGGCCTAAAGTACCCAATTTAGAGTTTCCTAGGCCACTAAGAAGTTTGTCTGGTGTATTAATCATAGTTTTTCATCCATCTTATCTGAAAATCTCGAAACTGACAAAAAATTTCAATTCTCGAATTGGAAAATATAGTAGCAATATTGAATACAAAGGGACGTTTTTTTTCTCATCTTTGAGATCGCGAAAGATTCCTAATATATTTTCTGCTTCGCCTATTTCTTAAAAACATAGAAAATTATTTTCTTGACTTCGCGATTTCCTACTGCTTGAAGGTCCTCAAAAATTTTCGACACTCGATTTTGAGTTCCGAACTTTGTCAAATCTAGAACATCTCAATTTTAAGCATAGATGTGGTTATATTTTATCGACAACATTTTAGCGAATTATGGGCGCGGTAGTACTGATAGCGAAAACTTGGGACGTCTTTATCTCATTTTTGCAACACTAAAAACTGTCAAAATTTTCTGTTTCATATGGTCTTCAAAAAGTTAAAGTTTTCTTTTTTTCAATGAATTGTTGTCTTTCGATCCGAAACTGATTTCAACCCTGAATATGTTGACTTGCAGCCAATTTGGGAAAATTTCTAGTTGGTGGTTATCGGTGGGTAGAAATTTAACCTAGTTTTCCGAAAATCATGAAACCGGCAAAAATCGCAATATTTTTTTCGAAAAGTTTGCGTATCCAATTGAAAATAGTCTGGCTCTGAAGTTTTCGAAACTGAACCATAGGTTGTTTCGAAACTTTACTTTTCACTGAAACTGACAAATCACCACAAAAGTTTCGATAAACGTTCAAATACAGACACGTTTTGAACGGTCGCCGTTTCGAAAAGACTATTAGTTAATTGTCAGGTTGGCTATAACTTTAATATACAACTTAAATTTTCACACTTTTCTGTTCCATCTGATCTTCAACTGTCACAATTTTCCTCTTATTCAAAGTACTTGACAGTTTCTGAAAACTCCAACGCAGGCCTCTGCCCTAAAAAAACCTATCAGGTTACCTCTCAAACACGAAAAAAGAGTCCAATAACAGAAGAGTAATCCAAAAGTAGAGACATGTAGGTAACATAGTGAATGAGGGATTACATGACGAGGAGAGAAGGTGGAGCAAACGAGATTAATTTTTGCCATCATTTGTGCTGCTCATTTTCCGATTTTTTCGTGGATTCCTTTTTTGAAAGTCAAAGTGGACTTGAAAAATATGGAGCTCAAGACGATCATATTATTCCGTCACCAACTTTTCTGATTTTTCACAACGAATTTTAAAAGTTTGAGAAACCGGAAAATTTTCGAAAAGAATCTCAAGAATTCCACTGTTTCCTAACTTTCATTTCAGAAGCTGTATTTCATTCAAATTTGTTCTCTCATTAACCTCGATACGTCATTTTCATCACTTGATCGCTTTAGGGGGTTCCGTTTTTAATGAAATCGATTCTAAAGTTTAAGAAAAAAAAAACATCTAGTTTCATGTTGTACCTTTGCTCCTGGCTCAAATTGTGTCCAGTAGTAGTTTGTTGTTAGTGAACGGAAAGGAAACTTTGAGTTACGGAAGACTAAAACGAAAAATTTGAAATTCCACAGAAAACTGAAGACGGATGTCAGATTTCCGCTCACCTCTGGTGCAATTTGAGCAAAAAAGCTATGTACCGTTTCGTGTTCTTTCATTTACTCGAAACTCTTTCATGGGTTGGTCATAGGTACATTTTGACACGCTGAAAACGATGAAAGAAAAATAATATCTGCCGATCTACGTATGTCCATCCTATTCAAATTGAACTATTCCTCTCTTTCCTCTGGGGCCTTTCTGGCCAACGTGAAACTTTGAATTTGTTTAAGTGTGAATTCACTCTGTGCACTTTTCACTCTTTTCATTCAAAAATGGAACTTCTATACGTTCAAAGAATTAACTTTTTTCGACCTATTGACCTAGTTTTTTTTAATAATCGAAAATCGAAAAAGACGGGAATCATTCAAACTCTATATCGTTAATTTTTGTTAACGTTGAAGGTTACAAGTTCAGAAGGTCCCCAAGACTGTAGAAATCTCTGTTAAAATTTCTCAGCTGTCAAGAATCTTCCTCTAATTCATTCATGTGCTGCCACCTTGAAACTTTTTTGAGCTCATAAATCGCATTTTCAAATGCATCATAAACTGATAATCGTGTCTGTACCCTCGATCCGATGAGCTTTCGAATATTTTGTCCGCGATTCCCAGCCCTCCAGAGCTATGAGAAGTTTCTAATTTTTTCAAAAACTTTCTGTTTCTCAAACTTCTCTGATTCTGATCGTCTCGACCCATTTATTGTGTTTTGCCTGAACCTCAAAAATGTTGACCTAGTTTTCTTCAGCAAATGTCTTAACCTTCGAACTTTCATCTGTTTCACAATCTACTGTAATCTTGATTCGAATGTTGGGTTTCAATGAAGATTTGCTCAGTCTCCTTTTCTCAGTCATCTGTCCTTTTCTCAGCCCCAAAAAGTTCATTATCCCCGGAAATTAATAGCAGAACACCTCCCTCTTTCTCTATCATAAACCACCCTTCCCTCAAATTCCGAAATTTTCTTCCAAAACTAGTCATTCTTTTTCTTTCCACCTGTTCCCACCTCATATCGCCATAGTCGTTCACGACACCTTTTTTCCCAGAGAAGCAACTGATTTTTCCCGTGTTTTGTCTAAAACTGATATCTAGGCTTTGTCTGATAGATTTTCGAGGAATTCCGGAAGTTCGGAATATTCCGAGTTACAAAATATCGGAATTTCGGGGATGTATACCGAAGTCACATGATATATTGTTTATCATGAGAAAGCTTCAAAATTTGTCTAATCTTTCGATATATTATGTTTCTAAGACAATTTTAAATACTGTGTCAAAATTGAAAGTTCATTCCGAAAATTTTTTTTCTCTTGCGGGACTACTACTCATTATTTCATTCTACCTTACCATGTTCTTTCGCCACTTGCCTCTTTATTCAATTCAACTTTTCCCGGTGAATAAGTAAATATAATATTTCAGGACTATTCATTCCCATATTTCTTGTTTTTTACTTCAGTTTTGCATCGGTAAAAATTTGCGCATTCTTCACTTCTACTTTGTCTCCATAATCAGTCTTTTCTGACAGATTCTTCAAGCTTCCCAAAAACTTTTGAATCTCTTTAGATCTATATCAATTATTGGTCAGAAAATCTCCAGACCCCTTTTTACGGGCTTTGTAAAACTGGAAATCTTTTTCTGTTTTTTGCAATTTTCATGATAGGCCTGAAATTTCAGGCATCGGTAAATCTTCTACTTCTTCAAGAATAGTTTAGAAAACGCCTAGGAAATTGAAAAATCCAACACCGCACATCTCCCCGTTTTATGATTATCGTGAAACTTCCGTCTCCAGTTTTAATCAGTGCAGTCTTCCTTCGACTTGCTAGATATCTACATAAAAACCCAAACGTCTCTCTTTCTCTGCGTCTCTCCAACCGTCCCAGAACTCTTGTTCCCTATTTTTTTTCGTTATCCTCCAATTCCTTTTTTCGACCTCTCCACGCCGCTTGTGTGTTCCCCCCACTCGATAATTGCTCTCGTTTTTTGCTGCTCAAAAAAGGAAAAAAGGAGAGTAAGTAACAAAAAACTGCGGAGAAAAATGACGAGAAAAGTTGAAGTTCATAAAAGGTAAACAAACCGATGGGGACTTTGGATACTTTTTTTCGGCTTTTCTTTTCGAGTCATTTTTGGCATAGTTTCTGACGGACTGGAGTGACGTTGGCGCATTTTGGAATGATTTTGCTAACCGGAAATGGTTCATATCGAAGTGTGGAAAATGCAAAAAAAAAAATAGACTCTTATGCTCCAAGTGAAACAGGGATTTTTTCCAAGTTTGAGAAATTTCGAGATATGCTTGTCAATCAAGGCAAAAATTGAACCCCGTCTTCATGCTCCACCTGAAACCTTGAAAATTTTCAAAATGTTTAGATTTTTGAGCTTCAAAAATTTGCTTTTTCCGACAGTTTTCTTGAATATGAACTGCACATCAATTCATTGAAATCATCCAAATTTGATTCTCTAATTAACAGACTGCGCGGGCCAGCGACTTTGACATGTTTTTTCTAGAATACGCCAAGAAAGCATTGGAGACAAATTACAGTCACTATTTCATAGTAAATAGGAGGCCTCTAAAATAACAAAGATTCTTCAGTGTTTTTACTACTGGTTAACACCCATCATCTCTCAAATCTTTATTAACTGCTTCCTGGTCATCACGAAACCGATTTTTTTAAAAACTTATCAATATCTAGCCGGCCCTCACAAAGATTATACCCAGCCATATATCTCAGCCAAGGTTCCCATCGTATAACTATTGGAAGTTTGGCAGTTAAAACGTTTCTGTCTGAAATTTCAGTTATTTTCTCATTACCACAGCATACATTGAGAACTGTTTTTAGGCTCCAAGTGAAACCTTGATATTTTCAGACATTTTGAAGCGTTTCTGGGGCGAAGTTTATTATTCACTCATCTATTTATATTAATGTTCCCAGTTCTTGTAAGGAAAGTGAAACCGAGTTTTTTTTCGAGTTGGCACTCGAACCGGGCCGGGGGGACTTGATGCAACTCTTTTCAGTGATTCCAATTCTGTTATTAGTTTTGCCATACGTTCAAAATTGATCAAGTTGTGCCACATTAAGCCCAAGTCACTTTTCAGTCGACCTAGTCCTTTTTGACTTCACTTTGAGACAACAAGAACCGACTAAACTAATGTCACATTGAGTGGCCAACTAGGAGAATGTTTCTCACATTTTCTCCTGCACATTTTGTTATTTAGCATCTTTTCGATATCCCGTGAAAACTATATTAGACCCTATTTGAGGACGGTGCATACCGGCCTGTTTGGGATCAGTTATTCTTTTTTGTTCAGTTTTAGGGTGGCACTATATTAGAGGCTGCCATTCAATTAGTGATAGCTCTCTAATAGAGTCTTTACGGTATGTTATAGTAGCCCAGATAACTGTAGTTAACCTAATGGGTGAAGGATTAACAATACTACACCTATAAACCGATATGTGAAGTTATTTGAGAATGTTGTCATCTCCCCCTATTCTTTTTTCATCATCACCACCACACATACACACAAACAAACACAAATAAAGTATTCTCTCCGAATGTTGACTCACCTACCTCTCTTTCTCTTTTCTTTCTCCTAGAAATAGGAGGAGGAGGGAAACCGAAAATTTTTGTGCCAAACCAAACCTTGTCTTCTCTGGTTTCTTTGTGCTCTCTGGTGACAAGTTTTGTGACATTTTTAAGGTCTACATAGGTACAAACTTATGGTTCTAGAGATTCTTCATTTTTGACAGTTAGTTTTTTTTCTGTTTCGAGAAGGTCGCATAAGATTTGGGTATTTCTGAAATTTAATAGTTGTGTCATAGGACTTCTTTGGTAGCTGTTGAATGTTCGTGCTTTCTGAAATGAGCTCAGTGATCCTCGAGGATCTCAAATCCACCCCTATCATTATTCGGTTTATTTTGACAGCTTCAGAATTTCGGAACTAATATCAAAATTTCGTCGTGATGGCTCAAAATTAAGACTTTAAAAATCAATTTTTTCTGTTTCAAAACATTGTCATTCGATGATTAATGTCAGAATCTAGAATAGGTTTTGGCTAAATTCCATTAAATCCTTAAATCCACAGTTTTAAGAAAGTTTACTGCAGACAGTTTATCGTTGGAATGGGAAATGCTATACAAAAGATGGCAACAAGTAAAAGATAGATCTCAATGAGAGCTATCGATTGGTACAAAAAGTGGTTTAAATCTTGTTGGAGAACTGAGATAGATCTTCTGGCTAAAGTGTGCTAGACAGAAGAAACGCCATATCTCAACTCTCCATCAATATTTGCAGCTAAATTTTAGATTGTTCGATAGCGCTCATTGAGTTCTACATTTTACCTGTTAACACCTTTTTCGTAGCATTTTTCATTCCAAAGATAAACCATATTACCTTAAATCTCTTTCGCTCAACACTAGGGTCATGTCTCGGCAAATTGCAGTGTACTACTCCTTTTTTGTCACTTTCAGTTTTAAAAAAAAACCTGAAATTCGATCTTTCGTTGACCGGCTTTCGCTTCATTTCGGTCTTCGGAAATTTTATCGTTTCAGCATTCCCCTCAATATGAAAAACTCCTCTTTCCAAAACTTTGTCGAACCTCATTAGAATGATCTTGGCAATCCCCACTAATGTTTTTTTTTTCTGTTTCACGACCTCTTTGTTTTTTTTTTTGGAATTTCATATCAATGATGGGATAGTTCCACTTATTATCTCATTGTATATTCCTATTCATAAGTGTGTCATTTTATTGGCCGCGACCTCGACCGTGGACGGGTCGCCAAGATCCGACCACGAGGGTCTTAGACCGTCCCGACCGCTGAATTTTTGATAGTGGTGGAGCGAATCAGAAATTGTAATGTTGATCGATTCAAAGTTCTCGGTCCAAAATTTTTACAGTTTTCGAATTTTCATGAATTTCGCTGCATCTTGATGCTTATAATATTTCCCTCCTATTGAAATCATTTGAACAATGTTCTTCTTCTGGGAACTTTTGTCCACGAGGAGTACACAGGTTGGCGCCAAAATTGAATTCGAGTTTCACTGGAGCTCTTCTCCGAGATTCCTGATTCTCTCTGATTTTACAACTATTTTTTTCTGTTTCCAGATCTATATTTCCCTCTATGTACCTTTTCATATTTGATGTTTGTGTTCTGTCTTTAGGGATCCAAAATGTTCCGTTTTATCTCGTTTCAAATCTCGAATTCACAAAAATCTTTCTCACAATCAAAAATTTCAGAGCGATTCCCGCCGGGATTCGAAATCTCTCGCCCCCCGTAAATCCGCGAGCCCAACCAAATAAATCTATCGAAAAACGAAATGCCATTGTGATCGAAACAAGAAGATAAAGAGAGTACGCCAAATCGAGAGACGCAGAGAAGACACAAAAAAAGAAAGAATTGGCTGAGCAAATATTGAAGGGGAAGCAGTTTGTGGTGTAGTGCATCATCATCATCCGATATGGGTATGTTTTTTTTATATATTCAATTTTTTCTTGTGAGAATTTTGTATACTTTTTTGTTTTCAAAAGACCATGAGAATATGTATGCTTGGATTTGAGAATGATCTCTATGTGGATTCTAGAAGTTTCCAGAAAAGTTTACAGTTTCAGAAAACTGACAAAATCTGAGCGATTTACTATTTTGAGTTTTTGAAGAACTATTAGTGCTGGAATTCTTTGTCCCGGTTTCGGAACAGCCACTTTCTGAAATAACTTGGATTTGAAATTTACCAACAGGACCAGCGTTCCAATCGCGTAATCCCAGATTCTACAGTATGATGAGACTGATGGAACAGTAGGATTTTTTTTGAGAAAAATGCGTGTCCTTTATCATGGAAACATCCAGAAAGTCTCCATAAACGAACCCCAGGTTTATTTTTCTTGACCTGTAAACTAATTTTCAGTTTCGAAAAGTTCTCAAAATTCCTGATATTCTTTTCAGTTAATGATTCTACCAACGGTTTTTTTCAAATGCCTGGTTTGTGAACGTTGTGAAAATGGGTAGCAAGGTAAAGATACAACGTAACAGAGACGAAGTTCCACTTTCTTCACTGTTTCTCGTCACTGATGTTTCTTCAGTTTTCTTGAGGAGCTGTTACGAGTGGTTTGTGCATTGTTCTGTCATTGGTTCTGGTTTCGAAGTGTCCCAATTTTGAATGGCCCAACCAAACGGTCAAGTATGGATACAAATACCAGAAATCTAGTAGTTCAGAATTTGAAATCCTATGTTTTTTCCCTCGGCTAGTCTGTAACTATCGTTGTCTTGTCTGTTTTTCAAAGTGCCACAAGGAATAGTGACTAATTGATTTCTGAGATCTTCTCGATTTTCTGTTTCTCGAGGATGACTTCCAAAGACTACGGATGTAAAATTTACTAGAACATCTCTAGGATACGGTTACTTGCTTTGAAAAGACCATGAGAATCTGAATGTTAGGATTTGAAGATGCAAAGCTCTTTGTAAAGTATAGAAGATTCTTTTAAAATTTCAGTTTCAGAAAATTGAAAAAATCTTAGCTATTTTTCATTTTTGTTGCACCAATAATTTATGAATATGTCCGGGTATCCGAACGTCCATGCCTTTAAATGGCTTGGATTTAAAAAGTTATCAATAAGATACACCAACCTATCGCGTAACTCCAGATTCTACTGTGTCATGGGGCTCATGAAACTGAAGAATTAGTAGAAAAACATTTTCGTTAGTTGGTTTCTCATCCTTTGAAAAACTCAAGATATGTTCCTTTCTTTGGTTCGGATTTTGATTGCGTTCCGAAGAGTTTTCAAAATTCTTGATCTTTTTTCCTTTTTTCTGTACTTATCAGTTCCAATGATCATGGTATCGAAATGTCTGGTTTCAGAACGTCGTAAGAATGGGAACGAGTAAAAGCTCTATAAAATTCAGAAACAAGAAATCTTTACCTGAAAATGTTTACCTTCTTCACTGTTTTTCGAAACTGTTTTTTTTTTGCCTGATTTCGAATACGGACCCGTTTCCCTACAACACTTAGAATAAGCGAACCCACATATGTAGTCTAAACATCTTGCAGTTTAAACCGAAACAGTTTTGAATTTTGCCTTTTTAGAAACTTTTAAATGATTCAATACTAAACGTTTCGGAATCTAAATTCCCTCTTTTTGCTCGTCGTTTCATTTTTTATTCTGTTCAACATTCTGAAGTCACTGAAAATTATAGGTATAAAAAGTTTCCCCTTTTTCACTGTTCCTTGAAACCGATTTTTTGTCTAGTTTTTCATATGGACCAGTTGACTTTTTTTATTTTCGTATGAATGGTATCAAAATATCCTGGTTAATTTCAGAATTACGGACTGGACATGGCTCAATTTTCAAATCGTGACGGTGTAGAAACGTCATCGATTAAAAATATCGGAGTACCATCGTGTCCTGTCCCTATAATCCTGTGGCTTCTGAAGTATAAAAAAGTTAGCAAGAGTTGGGAAATCATCAAGAAACTCCTAATATCTAGACAAGATATTTTGCAGTTGAAACTGGCGAAATAGGATAACTTGAGTTTTTCGGGCAATTTCACAATGTTTCAAATGTAAAATATTTTGATTTGGAGTTCATTCATTATTGCTTTTTCGTTTGCAGTTGTAACCCGTTCACTATTTTTGAAAGCACTGCAAATTAATCTTGACTTAAACTGATATTTAATATCTTCAAAACTTTCTGGCTCTAAAAGTCGACGTTTGAACAACTCGAAAGTTTTTTGAATGAACTACTGAAATTAGAATTCTCTGAAGAACTAGAAATGACCACTTTTCCTCTACACCCATTCTGTTTCAATCTCAAAATATGTAGAGACAACCGCTCCGAGATGTCAATGTTGCACTTCATATATCTTCCACATTCAGTGCGATGTAAATTTTATAGATTTTTGTTACTGAAGAACGATAGGAATCTGAATTTTCGCATTAGAGAACGCTCCATTTCAATTCTTCAAAAAAATTCCTGAAAGAATTTCAGTTTCAAAAAAATCAAAACATTCTAACTGTTTTTTGTTTTTGTGATTTCGCATGCTCTGAATTATTCACAGTTTTTGTTGAGAATTTCAAAGTGCCGGGGATTTGAAAATTTTGACGAGACACTACCGGATTCTACTGTATCAGAAGGGTAATGAAACTTAAGAGTTTCAGATAATAATAATCTTGCGATTCCGTTGCTTGTACGGAAACACACACTGTAAAATAGATAGTGTCTCAAGACGTTTTAAAATTTGGATATTCATTTTCAGTTTCTAAAAGTTCAAAAATTTTGAGCTTTCTTTTTCTGGTTATCATAGAATTTCCAATGATTTCTGAACCTCGTGAAAATTCAAACAGTTTACGAAAGTAAGCAGAAAAATAATGGTTTCCTCTCTTTCACTGTTCCTTGAAACTGATTTTTTCAAAAGTTTTTTTTTCTAATAATAATCAGCTCGACTTTTTTAATGGGACATGGCTCAGTTTTCAAATAGCAAAAGTGGAAGTTTGACGAGGAGATTTTTCAAGTTCTTGGATTGAAGGACTATTTTTAGATTCAAAGTACAAGCATACATGCTCCTTTACCTCTCTTTCTCCCCTTGGGGGTATTTTTGAATTACAAATATTGTAATTCTTCTCTTTTTGTACTTCCAGTTTTCCTGAGAACGCCTTAAGGCTTTCCTGTTATTATCAATTCAGTTTTTCGTATTATTAACCAACTAATTAAACTAGATGCATTTCGATCTCAAAATGCCACCTGAGAAACTGGGAATGTTCTACTCTCTCCACTTTCCGATGTAACTCTTTCTCATAATCTGGACCCAGGTAAAATTGACTCCAGATTAAGGTAATTTTTTTTGGAATTTCACGTCAAATATCACCGTAGGATTCTGTTTTGTGAGGTCATAACTGGAGTCATTTAGGCATTTTGACGATTTTTATTTTGAATTCTGAACTTCTAGGGTCGATTTTACCTTGTGCCAGGTTATGAGTAAAAGTTCAGTCCAAGAACTCGTGCAAACTTCTTATGAAATTTTTCAGATAATTTTTCATTGTTTCAACAGTAAGCCTTTTTGAGTTTGAGTTCATACCAGTTTGATCCATAGTTGCAAACGGCCTGCCCGGGCAGATGGCGGTCCGGCAGATAACTCGGCTTCAGAACAAGATAATTGGACGGATTTGGTATCAAATGATAGACCTCGACGAGGTTCATCTTAGCTATATCATACGGGCCGGCTTCGAGTCCATTAACATGCCGCGGGCCGGGCTAGAATGGCAAATTTGACCAAAATCGTGATTTTCGCCATTCTAGCCCGGCCCGCGGCATGTTAATGGATCCGAAGCCGGCCCGTATGATATAGCAAAGATGGACCTCGTCGAGGTCTATCATTTGATACTAAATCCGTCCAAATATCTTGTTCTGAAGCCGAGTTATCTGCCGGCCCGCCATCTGCCCAGGCAGGCCGTTTGCAACTATGGTTTGATCACATTCATGTCTCTGAAGAATGGCTAAAGTAACTTTGACTTGAACTAACTTATGAGATCTCCTGAGATTACTGTTTCACGAAGTTGACTTTTTGAGAATTTGGATGAAAAAGCTGATCGGCAGTAATTCCCTTTTGGTTACTGACTACCAATTTTTGTCGGAGGTCGTTTTCAGATAGCTTCGTTTCAGTTCTAACTTCGTTTCAAAGCATATGTTCGTCCTATCACCATTTTCTCTCTAATTCCGACTTCTCAAAGACTTGAAACAGTGAAGATTTCCAAATTATCCTCCAATCCTGCACTGTTTCAACTTCATAATAAGTAGACGCAGCTTATCCAAAAATTCGATGCTGTCTTTCTCCGTCTTACCAGAAGTATTGTTTTTTTGTCAGTTTCCTACCAAAACAACCTCCTAACCTTACCCATCTTCATGCAAGAGCCTACTTGCTCCGGAGAGACGCAGACAGTCAGAATAGACACACATTCAGACATCGGGGCGATAAGACGGTTTAGACTGTGAAAACAGAGGTAAACGAGGAGGATAGGGGGTTGAGGGAGAAGCGAGTTTTACCACTTGGCAAACATCGAATCGAAAACGAATAGAGGAAATGGGGGGACATGGGGAGAGAAGGGCACTATCCATCACACATTGCCCTAGACGACCTAAAGTTGACCTAGAGGGGTGACTCATTTTTTCTCGATTTTTTCAGAATTTTTGATGAGTGGAAACGTATTTTGTGTGAATGGAAGCGAACTAATGAAGGAGCACCAATTGTAGAAAAATAATGATCAGAAATTTCACTGTTTGTTGAAACTGATATTTTTCCTAATGTTTCATATGGGTCAGTCGTCACTCGTTTTTCTGTACTTCCGTGGTTTCCAAACTTCACCGTTTCGGAAATAAGAGGTTTTATGGCTTCGAACTGTCCCTTTCACTCGACACTCTTGAAGTTTTGCGAACTTTCTAAAGCTTGAGAATCTCCTTTAATAGTTTTCAAATTGTTATCACTTTCAATCGAAGCATAAGTTTTTTTCGAGCATTTTTCAAACATTTTCATTATCTTCATTTTGATCATGATGTGAGAGTTTCAAGTGACCCAACTCTTTCAAAACAGAAAAAAAAATTCAAAAAATTTGAATTCAAAATTTTTCGGTTTTCGAAACTTGACAAATCTTCTATAGCTTGTTTGTCCAACACTGTACAGAGCGCTCCGTTATTGTTTTTTTACTTGTTCACTGTAATCTCGGAAGAAAATTCAAAAGCTTTGATTGTGCCCTGAGAAACGTATTATAAATTCGCAGTCTGTTGGCACTCTTTTAAAGGCGCATGACGTTACTTAACAGGATATCTCGCCGCGATTAGACATTTTTTCGGTCTGGAAAATGTGCGCCAGGAAAAGTATTAAGATTTCACATATTTTTTAGACGTAAAAAATGTCGAATCGTGGCGAGATATCCTTTTAAGTAACGTCATGCGCCTTTAAAAGAGTGCCAACAGACTGCGAATTTATAATATAACATTTTGAAACAGGATGAAATAAGACAACTATTATCCAGTCGCCAACTTGTGAGCTTTCGCGCAACGACACTCCGATATTCCGAAGTTCAAAAAAGCGTTTTGGCGACACAAAACTTTAATTTTATTCGTCTTATGCATAAAGAGTGAAACATGAAAATTTGTGGCACGATTGTTGTTGTGGCGTGAACTGTCCTGATGAACGTCAACCCTCAGATCTACGTTGGCGATAAGAACTGGCTATAAAAGCCTATTGAACTTAGTGTTAATCGGTTTCTCTTATGTAAATAAAGTGCTTTCGTGCATGCTCCTCGTTGCCACCCTACGGACATAACAGTGGCGATCAGGATACCGCGCTCAAGCGAGAAGGCGATCAAGGACTCCCAATGGATCCAAGAACCGATGTCTGGTATGCAAGGGGAGGGAGGAAGAGGACCCCGGTGGAGCTCGCCATCGAAACGCCGTCGTGATATGGATCTTCGGATCACATTCGAGCCCGGACAACCCGTTTTCGGTAGTGAAGATCGAAGGACTACGAGTGAAGATCAGAAGAATCGATGGACTCTCGAGGATGATCGTGGATGTAAACCCGGTGAAGTGTTCCCGTCATCAGCAACGGATGGAAATTGTTCCGGAGAAGCGGTAAGCCTGCAGCAACCGACTTCTTGGCCGACGGACTGGTTGCGTTTGAGATCGAGTTCGCGACAAGATCGAGCAACGACGACTGTGAGATGTATCCAGTCAATTTGGATGCTGTGGAGTCCTGAGCAGCGGCTGTCGTGGAAATTCGTGGAAGAATTCGGCAGTGGACAAGCAACTTCTTGTAAAGGAAGGGAGGTGTTGTGGCGTGAACTGTCCTGATGAACGTCTACCCTCAGATCTACGTTGGCGATAAGAACTGCCTATAAAAGCCTATTGAACTTAGTGTTAATCGGTTCCTCTTATGTAAATAAAGTGCTTTCGTGCATGCTCCTCGTTGCCACCCTACGGACATAACAATTATGCTTTTTTGGACTGCGGAAGATCGGAGCGTCGTTGCACAAAGGCTCACAAGTTGCCGAATAGATAATACTCAATATTTATACTTCCATCAACAAAGAGGATCCTGAAGAAACTCGCAGTTGCCGGAAACAGACCTTGATGTATTTTGCCATGAATATTATTTTGCCAGCTTCATGTATTATCAGCGATATTGTGTTTTGAAGTCTTACTCACACTCTGGAACAGTTTTTTTTTGATGAATTTGGCCTTCTTCTAGACTTCTATTTTTGATTTTTTTCAAAAATTTTTGTTGTTTTTTTTAAAGTTGACTTAGATAATATTCATGACAAAATGCTTCAAAATTTGAGCGTTTCGAGCAACTGTCAATTTTCGTTCTGATTCAGTTCTAAGATCACTTAAATTGTCTGTTTCCAAGTTTCCAGAATTCCAAAACTTTTCATGAACTCTCAATATACGATTTACAGGATACTCACTGTTTTTATTTACTTTTCGATGACTCCTCACCAACCTTTTTTAGTCTGTAGACATACACACAAACTTCCATGATCAGATGGGGGAGGACTAATCCACAAAAAATGGGAAAGTTTTGAACAAAAAATTTGAGAAAATGTTTGTATGAACAGATGTCAAAGGAGAGATGAGCTCATCCCAGCTTGTTCGATTTTTGAGCCATTTTTGAAAATTCTAACCAGAATTTCCCCCACCATTTTTCCCCATGTTTTTTTGATTTTTAGACCGGTTTGGTACCACTCCCACCATTCTTAACGGCTTCAGGTTCAAAAATCAATGTGCTGAAACTGTAGATTTCTCAGTGTCAAAGCCTCCATGACGGGCGGGAGTGACATCCTCATTTATTTTTGACCATTTCACAAAGTGTATTCACCGACGTAACACCGTCATCGTTATGTGCCAGAAAATATAGCCCTTTTGAAGCTGTGTTTTTTTGTTGATGAGCACTAATTTCGATTTCTTCTGTTTAATTCATTAGACAACTAGACATACGGGTTCAGAATCAGTTAGGTTTCAAACGCTAAAAAGATTGTGACGCGACTTATAAGGGTCATTTGGAGGAGACAAAGTTGAAAACAAGAAGTGTAGCATCGTGAGCACAACTCAGGGAAACTGCAGTATTTACATGTCTTAAGTTTGATGGTTTTTGATTGAACAGGTTCGACGAATTGGAGAAGTGATTCTCAATTTTTCATTTCTTTAAAAAAATGCGATTCGATTAACTCTTGATCATCACTTTTGTAGTTGTCATCTTTTTGATACAGTCAAAGTTCACCGAAGACTCCCAAAAACTGTTCGAGGTTTAAACTCGCCAAATCTTGAAACAGAAATCTTGGCGTCTTTTTCTGTTTCTCATTCTCTACTTGTTCATTGAAGAACAGTATGATAGCTTTCGGAATGGCAAGAATTATTCTCATTATAACTTCGTCATCATCTAACTGCATTTTCATTGTAGCATTGCACCGTTTCAGAATAATGGAATTGCCGTTCTATCAGTAACAGTCTTCAAAAACTGGTAGGGAAGACAAGTACTCTCTGAAACTGTGACTTTCTGTATGAGGCTCATCATCCTGTCTAAGGTTTTAGTCAGATCCAATGCCCTGTGTTCAAGTTTCACGAGCTTTACCAGGAAGCCTGTCCAACGGTACCTTTACAAGGAGACTTCTAGGAGTTTAGCACACTCAAAAGCCCTGATTTTGCTCTATAGATGAACTAATTTCTAGGGAACTCTCAGAGGTACCCTAAAACGGGTTTACTGGTTTTTACGCTTTCCGTTTCTCAGCCAACCTCCGACCAAAAACCTCAAACCTTTAACAACTACAAGACATAGTCATTGCTGACCCCCGAACCTCCAACCTGTCTAGTTTTCGACGGCCGAACTCTAAGCGGCTGACCCTCAAGACAATTTTCATTCACCCCCATTTCGACCTCCATATTTCGACCGCCGACCTCCGAACACCGATCTTCCGCCTGCAAGACATGACCGTATGCAGTGGACCGCTGCAAACGGACCTCCTCATCAAAATTTCAAGGACACACAAGTTTCATCATCACAAACTACGAATCCTCTCGTCTCTCTCTATTCTCCCACAAATTTCTTTTCTCACGTCACAATTGTTTTGGTGGGCTCTCTCTCTCCTCTTCTCACGGACAGCAACATCCATCCGTTTTGGAATTGGTTTTTTTTCCCCGCTCCCCGTATCCTAGCAAAATGTCAGCCCTTTCCGTCGCGCGCACGCGAGACGAGCCGTTTTCCCATCCAGCCAGCCAATCCAGTCGGTCACATTCCCTCATACTTTGGCTTCTTTTTTGGCGAGCCTCTCTACTGGTTTCGATTTGTACTAGTATTGCCTGTCCTATGGATGGCTAAGAATGGACGGCGACTTTTCCAAGATCAAGGTGAAGAAGCCCAGAAAAGGAAAGAAAGTTAAGAGCTCTAAGAAGGTGAGGTCTCCTAAAGTGAGCCCATCTGGAGAGCCGGATGTGAAGAAGAAGACGAAGAAGAAGTCGAGGAAAGTAAAGAAGGCAAAGTCTGGAACTCCGGATTCGAAAGCCTCGAAGACCTCCAAAATCTCCAAAGTTTCCAAAAAGTCCAAGATTTCCAAGAAATCCAAGAAATCCATAAACTCGCAGAAATCCGAGGATGAGAAGAAGCAAGAGGAATTGAACATGATCCTAGGGCCAAATGGGCCGAGGGTGAGGAGAGGTGAGAGAATCTTTTCCGCTTCTGGATCACCGTATAATTTGATTAGAAGAATCCAGAAATTGATAATTGAGGCGATAAAAAGGCGCGAAAAGATGTCAAACCGAAAATTCAAAACTAGGGAAATTTTCCGTTTCCCGATTACAGCATGAATTCTGTGATGATTCGGTATGTAGTCTTCGTGTGATTTGTCTCCCCAGAATAGTTGTCTGCGAAACAAGGTTCACTGTTTCATCCTGATCGTTATTATCTGAAAATTGAACACTTTTTGTTCAATAGGATACTTAATTTTGATTTAACTGTATCCTGAACGCTAGAAGCTTTGTATGTATCAGTGGCCCAATTCAATAAGATTTCTTTAGAGGTAGCTCAAAATCTGACGAATCAGAGTTTTGATCTATCGGTGAAAAGTTTCGCTTTTGAGATAACTCTCGTTGATTTTCTAGCCAAGCAAAACTTGCACGAATTTCCATTTTTCTTAAAACAACCAGGATATCAGTTCCAACAAAATTTGTCTTCATTCTTGAAAGCACAAAATTTTCGAATTTCATTCTCTCATTCCTTCCACTGTGACAGATTCTCTGACCCCTACAGATACATGCAAAATAGTTCTTCATGCTCTCGATTTCGATTTCTCAATATTGATATTTGCATTAATACTTGTCACCCTCCCCCTTCCTCTGCTCTTATAAGTTGACATTATCTCCTCTGGTGTGCTCTCTCTCTATCTTTCTCTGACTAGTGACTAGTGAGTCATCGAAAAAATGGAATGGGGGAAAAACTGTATTTTATAATACATACGCAACATTTTCTCCTCTTGATAACCCTGACTCATTTTCGAGGTGTTTTTCTCTAGGAGGTTATTCCGTTTTTGAAAGGTTCTTGGGACTCTGAAGGGTTCTGGAAGACACCCCCTTTTTTCATAACAAAATGATTTGGATTTTCTTCTTATGTTGAAGACGTTTTCGGTTTCAAGTAGCACAAATGAGTAGTTCTATTTTTACATTTTTCAATTCAATTTCGCAAAATGTTTTAATTCATTTTGGAGAAATCAGAGTTTATTGAATCCTTTGTGGACAAACTTTTTCTGAAACAAGTAGTAACCATCCAACTTTAAGCTTCAAGCTCAGAGAATTCCGAAAATTTTCCCAGTTTCCCAAAACTCATATCCATGATGACTATTGGGGAGCACTCAGTATGTTGCAACGAAGCCAGCAGTTTCTGAAATTCTAATACTTGTCCAGGTGACACTGGTGACAACAAAAAAAAATTTCAGACACACTGATTTTCACCATTTCGTCCATGGCCTTCAGCAACTTTTTAGAACTGGGATTTAGAATTCGATTTTTTTTTGATTTTCACAGTTTCTGAAGCTTCATATCTGATCCTGTGTTGCTGGCATCTTGGTTGACGTGATAAAGCAACATAGCTTTCAACCCTATAAACTTTGGTGGAATCTTCGATGTTGTCTCTACCCGGAGGAACATTCTAAGTTCCATAACGGCACCGGAGATTTTGAACTTTCTCTGCTTCATTTTCAATGGAAAAAAGTACCTAATAGGTTACATGAATCCTTGCCTGTTTTGAGCAATTTTGTCGATTTCCAGAAACAATAGGTTTATCTTAAAAATTCAGTATTGAATATTTCACTTCACTTTCTGAAACGAACAGTAACCTCGGGTGTCGCCGGCAACTTTTGGCCAGAAGTTGGTCGGATTGCGGGCAAGACCACTGCTAAAGTCGGCCAGAGTTCGGCTAACTTCCAACCTCCACTAGGCCGGGAGTTGAAACTTCCAACCAAAAGTTGCAACACGTCATCAAGCTCCAAATTCAGAAAACTCCAAAAATGTTCTCAGTTTCCCAAATTTCATATCCACGGTGACCATTTGGGAGCACCCGATGAAGACACATATAGCAGACAGCTTTTGAAAAGTTTTCATATAAACTATTAACAACTATTAACTATTAACTATTAATATTTTTCATCATTTCGCTCATGACCTTCATCAACTTTTTAGAACAGGAAAATTTGATTTTTTTTTTCCGATTTTCACAGTTTCTGAAGCTTCATATCTAATCCCATATTGCTTGCACCTTGATTCACGTGACAAAAATTCCTTTCAACTCTAGAAACTTTGGTGGAATCTTCGATGTAACCTCTACCAGGAGAAACTTTTCAAGTCCNAGTAGAAAGTGTCAAGTTTTCAAGTAGCCCTGAGTTTTCATCCGTTTTCAGCCATCATGATTTTGTTACACAGCCAGAAATTTGTGGAATATGGAAAGCTCTTCTAGAAACGGAATCCAGACGGAAAAATTTATCTCGAGCATTAACCGCAGACAGTGCTTGACTGCATCCTTCTACTCTCGATTACAAACTGTCTCCTGTCGATGAGTGTTCCGTGTCTACCTTCTAAAGCCACTGGGTACATACTCGGTTTAGAAACCGACTTTGTACCTTTTAGCTATTTTCCCTTTTCCTGTCCCGATTTTTCACGTGAACCTGACTTCCACTACTCCTGAATATTTCTGTAGGTACAAACTCGGGTTTGATACCAACTTTGTACCTTTTTACCTGTTTATTATATTCGTGAACTCAATCTTCCTCTATTTCAAAATGTTCTATTAGGTACAAAGTCGGGCTAGATACCGACTTTGTACCTCTTTATCATTTCAACTTCATGACTTGACATATTTGAAATCAACAATTAGAAAAAATACGAGACATTAAAAATGAGTTGCGAAAATAATCAGCAAATCGAATATTTTAAAAATTTCTGGGAATTTTAAAAATTTCCTCCATTATTGTCGGCGTAATGAATATTTGTTTAAAAATTGTTCCTGGTACAAACTTCACTGATAAATGGTAAAAATCGTTTGGGAAACAAAAACTTTTGAAATTTCATCTGTCTTATATCTTCTTTCATGCCAGCTTCAAAACTGAGATCTTCAACGTGTAGTTTATTCTTCAACTCGTTGAATGTCTTGTTGCACTTTGAATAAAACTCGATCTCCAGACACTTAATTTTTGTTCCTTTTTTCTCAATCATGTCATTGAATTTCTTCATCCCTTCGTGAAGGTATGATGTGAGGAAGACGGTGATTTTTCCTCCTGTATTTAGCTCGCATCCTTTCTCTTTTTTGGTGTAGGTGAAGTGATCAATTTTTTCGAACTGAGTCATGATTGCTAGAACAACAGAATCCATGCCCAAAAAGAGTTTAACTTTTCGGTATAAGCGATTGTCTCCTTTAATGATGTTTCGGAACGATTGGTCGACCGCGAGCAAAGATCGTCTGAAATCTCGGGTATTTATGGATAGACTCACAACCCTGCCACTTACTGCTCCGCATATCCGATGAACTTCATTATTTGTCGTTTAATTATATCTGGTAAACCGTTGAAGTCAAGATTATCATCTTTCTTGCTGAAAACCACAGAATGCGTTTCCAGTTCAATGGGAAGTTGAATACAACTTACACAATACCAGAAGCGATGACGTTATCAGGAATCATATCAATATCCGTGACAATGTCAAGATTTCCAGTTTTGAAACGTTCGAACCAAATTATCACCGCCTAGCAGAGACGAAAAGAATACATTTGTTAGTTAAAAATATAGAAGGGGAATACTTTAGGTCACATATTTTATGAAAAATCAGTGGGTGAGAAGGGGGGGCTGTCTTGAACAGTCGACAGCCTGGGCGAGAACCGATTATTCTGAAGGTTCTGATGGACAAGGGGCGCTTTTATACACATCGAAATAGGCTCCGCCCCTCTTGGACTTGAGTGTAGGAGAGAGAGAGTGTTATGAAGTGCAGAGAGTTTTCTCTGGGTTTGTTTGTTTGACAAGCGCTGGGTTAGAGAGTGAGATAAGCATTGAGACGCAGAGAAAGCTTTTTTCGTGGTCGGCCTTGCAACCTTGCTTTGAATGATGCAAATTTTCGTTTGAACGAATCAAAAAGAATTTTCAAGGGTACTACATACTGACAGTGACCCTCCGAAGTTCCGCATTGCAACTTGTTTACTACACTTTTCGAGAAAGTTAGATGAACTCATTCCTCGAGAAATTTCTCGAAAAAATTTTTTCGAGAACTTTTTTTTTTTTGAAAAAGAAAAAGATTGGTATCAATTTGAAGATATTTCTGTGCTGATTTCAAAGAATCGAGTTTCAGGAAAATCGGATGAATATGGACAAGATTGATGTTGCTGAAACTGAATTTTGAACTCTCTCAATTTTCGCATCAATTATAGTATGGAACCCTTTCTGCCGTGTATGATTTGTCTATCTAATATCAAACATTTACTGAAGTGTTCCTCGCTATAGTTTCAGATGACAAATTTTGGAATCATCAGAACTGAAAATCCTGATATATTTTCGCATTTCTAGACTATTATCTCGAACACTGTTTTGTTAAGTCATACAGTTTTATTGAAGATTGAAAGCATAAAAATGACAAGATTCAGTTTTCAGCGCTGACCAGAAAATGAACAGAATACCATGTTTGGGATACAAAAAAGAGAGAAAAATCGGAGATAAAAGAGCGGGGGGTGACAAGATTCATTACATTTACCCGGGTGGGTAAGCAGAAAAAAAACGATTGAAATCATTCCGGATAATTGTTCCAAAAGTTGGTGCGACGACGTCTTTCCTTAGACACAGTTTTGACCCACTCCGAAAGCTTCTCATACTTTTCATCATTCCGTTGGCTGATGGCATCACAGACTGGATGAACTGAAAAGTATATTTTAAAGCTTAAACGTTGCAAAATTGAAAAAAAATACCTTGTGCTCCAGATAGTTTTCGAGATCCTTAATGAACTTGCTGTGTAAGAGTGTTTTGGTCCACAGTTTCGGCTTTGATTGTCATCCATCCAATTAGTACTGCGCCCATCGAATTCAGCTTTGTCGAAGACCGATTTGGTGCCGCCGCCTTAGATGTGCATGACTGATCGGAACTTTTGACGACCTCCTTGTTTCCATTTTTCTCCATCTCAGACATCACGTGATTTTGAAATTCGGGGTAAATCAGACGAACAGGCTCATGAATCTGCAAAAAATACGAACTTATTTTATATGCCTGAAAATTTGCTTACTTGACTACAAACGTATTGATTGCTGCTCTCCAAATGTTTCTGTTGTCTGGCAAACGGAAGAGATTTGATCTTTTCATCCAATGCGTCGTGGAATAGAATCGAAGCTTTCGTCCACCCATCGTTCCAAATCTTGTGCAATAAATGTTCGTCTCCAACTTGGCTGCTAATGAGCTGATCTATTCCAATTTCCGCGAA
This sequence comes from Caenorhabditis sp. 40 LS-2015, assembly GCA_900536305.3. Lineage (NCBI taxonomy): Eukaryota > Metazoa > Nematoda > Chromadorea > Rhabditida > Rhabditidae > Caenorhabditis > Caenorhabditis tribulationis. Next base: position 131,350 of record LR546204.1, on the reverse strand, counting down.
ATCTCTCAGAATCTTCTTCGGAAGTTCAAACGCAATCTCATCGAAAAAAATATTTCATAGAAAATAAGTGGGGGAGAAACAAGGCTGTCTTGAACAGTCGACAGCCTGGGCGAGAACCGATTATTCTGAAGGTTCTGATGGACAAGGGGCGCTTTTATACACATCGAAATAGGCTCCGCCCCTCATGGAGCTGAGTGTAGGAGAGAGAGTGCGATGAAGTGAGGAGAGTTTTCTCTGGGTTTGTTTGTTTGACAAGCGCTGGGTTAGAGAGTGAGATGAGCATTGAGACGCAGAGAAAGCTTTTTTCTTCGTCGGCCTTGCAATCTTGCTGTGAATCATGCAAATTTTCGTTCTAATAAACGATAGAGTACTTTCTTTTGATCAAAACGAATTTTCAAGGACATTACATTTTGACAACGACCCTCCGAAGTTCCGCATTGCGATCTTTTACTACACTTTTCGAGAAAGTTAGACGAACTCATTCCTCGAAAAATTTGTGAGAAAAATTTTTTTCGAATATTTGTTTCGAATAAATTATTTCGAGAATTTTTTTTATTGAAAGAAAAAAATGGTATCATTGGGGTCATGTGACTCCGGCATACGTCCGGGTGCATTTTTAGTCAATGAAAACTCTGAAATTTCAAAATTTCGAGCATTTCGAAAATTCTGAAATTCCGATATTTTGAAACTCGGAATATTCCGAGATTCCGAAATTCCGAAATTTTGAAATTCGGACAACTCCGATATTCCGAAATTTCGAAATTTTAGAATCGGAATTTTTGGGTATTCCGAAAAATGTCCATTCTAAACATCTCTGGCCTCCTCGACCGCGGGACGTGTGGGCGGGGCGTGCCCACACAACAAAGTTAGATCTTTTTGTGCTGATTTCAAAGAAGCAAATTTCAGGAAAATCGGATGAATATTGACATGATTGATGTTGTTGAAGATGAATTTTGAACTCTCTCAGTTTTCGCATTACTTAAAGTATGGAACCCTTTCTGCCGTGCAAAATTTGTCTATCTAATATCAAACATTTACTGAAGTGTTCCTTGCTATTGTTTCAGAAGACAAATTTTAGAATCTTCAGAACTGAAAATTCTGCTATATTTTCGAATTTCTAGACTATTATCTCGAACACTGTTTTGTTAAGTCTTAAAATTTTATTAAAGATTGAAAGCATAAAAATGACAAGATTCAGAGAAGTTTTTCAGCGCTGACCAGAAAATGAGAAAATGAACAGATTACGATGTTTGAGATACAAAAAAAAAAGAAGAAAATCGGAGCTGAAAGAGCGGGGGAGACACAAAATATTGACACTTTTCAGAATGGTTCAATTTAACATGATGCATCTGTTCCTTGAGCATAGAATCTGAACTTGTAGTTCTCGAACATGACAGTTCCTCTCTTGCGATCGTTTGCTCTGAATATGTCTTTAGCGTTTCGGTACCAGATATCCTCCAAGCCACAGAGGGATTCGCCTTCCTGGAAAGAATTGTTTTTCAGTGGAACTAATGTGGCGTTCGAAACGACAAAAAAATACAAAAAAAGACAAAAAGAGATGTTCGAAATAGAAGGAATTTTGCGTCTTTTTTTCATAGTTTTCGGAAAATTTTACGTTAAATCAAACTTTAAATTAAAGGGCGAGTACGCTAATTCAAAATTGAAAATTTTTGGGAAGATTTTTATATGAAAAGATGCAGCTTGGAAACCTGGGAAGAAAATGTTCTGACACTAGGTCACGAAAATCACTCAGTCAAAAGATATAGGCCAAAAACAGCTCAAAAAAGTGATCGTAGACCGATCAAATCTCACAATTTTGGGGAGAATCTTTCCCAGAGTGATCAAGCGTAAAAAATAATAAACCCGTGAATTCTTTTTGTTTCCTCTTCGCGAGCCGCTGAAGGTCCGTCGACGGCCCGCCGTTGGGCAGCCGGCGCCCCGTCAGCCGCCCCTGGGCCGCCATTGCGCCGTTAGCGCCTCTTCAGCCGCCGTTTAGCCGCTATTGGGACTTAACAAAAAGAATTCACGGGTTTATTATTTTTAACGCTTGATCACTCTGGGAAAGATTCTCCTCAAAATTGTGAGATTTGATCGGTCTACGTTCACTTTTTTGAGCTGTTTTTGGCCTATATCTTTTGACTGAGTGATTTTCGTGACCTAGTGTCAGAACATTTTCTTCCCAGGTTTCCAAGCTGCATCTTTTCATATAAAAATCTTCCCAAAAATTTTCAATTTTGAATTAGCGTACTCGCCCTTTAAGGCACCGAAGATTTTGAATTTTCTCTGCTTCATTTTCAATGGAAATGCATTAATTGATGTTTTGAGTGAATTTTTTTTTCGAATCTCAGAATCTCAGAATCAAACCTTCAATAACCGAATTTTCAAAAACTACGACCAGGACTAACCCTACAGAACACAAAACACTATATTAAACCTCTCCAACCCAAGTTTCATCACCACCAATAATCGTCTCTTTTTCCGCCAATGGCTTATGTAAATTATCAACCCTCCGACGGTTTTCGATGTCGCTTCGTTCGTTTTCTCTCTTCTTCTTCTTCTTCTTCTTTATCCCTCTGGGCGGAAAGAGAGAAAGGGGGGTTAACTGTCATTGAGAGGGCAAACAGAAAGGGGATATACTCGTAAACCTTACTCAACAACTATTTTTCTCTGTTCCTCTCACTCTATAATACCCCTGTTCGTTCTGAGATTCCATTCGATGAGTGGTTACGCTTGTTTCTGATTATAGACATTGATAAAAATCGGTTTCTGAGAAGTAGTAAAGCTTAAAGAGTTACTGACTTTTGCTAGAACTTGTGGTGGTGCAACTAGGCTGATTCTCTAACCGGCATTCCTTACAAAGGAACGACCGAATGTGTTTGATGAAATTTGACTTTTTGAATAGCACCATTCGAAACCGACATTTCGAATATTATATTGTGCAATTTTCCGTTTCAGAAAACTTTCAGAAGATGTGACGTCCTGAAGTTGGGCTTTTTCCCCTCACTACGGAAGATAACCNAGTATCGTTGGAAAGCAGAAAACTCCAATAGTAACTGCTGAAAATTTCAGAATCAGAACACTTTTAGAAAATGAGATATGGGGTTTTAAAGGAGGAATCCGGGCAAAAATTTTTTTTGCTTTAAAATGTGTAATTGATTGTGCTGATTCCGAATATAATAATAAAACTGCTCAAAAATTCCTCTAAGTACCCGAAAAACCGCCTCAAAAAGGCCGTTTTTTGAAGTTTCTGTTTCGGTGGCCGGGGGCCGAACTCGTTGGGATTTCTAGTCCCCCGGCGTTTAAGCCAAAATTTGAATCGCGATTTTTCATCGCTTTTTCGGATTTTTCTTCCCGAAATCGAACGAAAAGGCTGAAAATCAACAAAAATTCATGAGGAAATTTAAATGTTTTGTTTTCGTTCGATTTCGGGAAGAAAAATCCGAAAAAGCGATGAAAAATCGCGATTCAAATTTTGGCTTAAATGCCGGGGGACTAGAAATCCCAACGAGTTCGGCCCCCGGCCACCGAAACAGAAACTTCAAAAAACGGCCTTTTTGAGGCGGTTTTTCGGGTACTTAGAGGAATTTTTGAGCAGTTTTATTATTATATTCGGAATCAGCACAATCAATTACACATTTTAAAGCAAAAAAAATTTTTGCCCGGATTCCTCCTTTAAAACCCCATATCTCATTTTCTAAAAGTGTTCTGATTCTGAAATTTTCAGCAGTTACTATTGGAGTTTTCTGCTTTCCAACGATACTGCTCTCTTTTTTGTGCTCACAGTAGTTTACTAGTAGTCACCTTATCATCATGACTCGTCATTCCCCCACGTTCTCTAACTTGACCTGCACTTTCTGAATACTTTGATGTCACTTTTAGATCAAATTGTAACTCATTGTCAAAAGCGTCAGCACTTTTCAGTCTTTAACATCAAAAACTTTTGTAATTTGTCTAAATTTACGTCAATGATTGAGACAATAGAGGAAACGGAACACTCATTTTATGAGGTAATCACTGATAAGAAATGCAAAAGTTTGACCAAGCATAGTAGGAGTCATTATGATATCAGAATATCGGAGCAGACTGACAATAAAAAATCAGTTTCAAGTTGTTAATGAGACAGATGAAAATTTTGTAATAGTTTAATCAGAAAACGCAGGATTAGAAAACTAAAGTGCTGGAAAAAAACTTGGGAGATAATTATTTTTGAAGTTTTGAAAAATATTTCATGTTTCAACGTCCTATCATAAAACCCAAAACTTAAGGAACCTACTTTTCTCGAAGTATCTGACTAAGAGTATGCTCAAACTGTCCATGACAACCATTAACGTGCTTGATGCAATTGGAAAAACTGGTTTTTGAATATTGCGTTCACAAATTTTTATCTGCAAATGACCATCTGGAGCCAAGATGAGAGCCATTAAAGTTTAATCTCTATTTGGGTCATCGGCGAGATCTTTTTTCTACGGTTTCAAATTGGTCATAAAAAACAGAAACTGCTTCGCGAACAATAGTAGAGGTAGGGGTAATTTTCAAAATCTCGGCTCTAGAATGTCAAGGGGTTCTAAAATTTTCAAGGACACTCTTCAAAACCTCTTCTATCCAATGGTACTAAATTCTTACTAACAAACTCAAACTGCTCCGTGGTTATGGTTCATAGGAGTTTCTCCATCGTAAAATGAGATTCCTCGGTTCGTAAGGCTTTCCGGGTCCAGCTAATAGTAAAATAACTTTGCAAATTTAGATTTTAAGGTTGAAATCTACGAAATCTTGTCACAGAGCCCCCACCCTTTAGAATATTTCCCCCAAACAGAGAATGGTGTGTTATCACTGAAAGTGAATCACCCGCCCTCCTCCTCCTCTCTAAACCTCCCTATCTTTTTTTTGTCTCCCATTTTTCCATCATTTTTCAATTGATACACACACACGTTGTTTCAGACACTGGCACACTTCGATGTATGTACGTGTATGTATAGGGGTGTTTTGTGTTAGTCACTCTTTTTTTTGGTCTTGTCTTGTCTTTTTTTTTCTGTGCCAGATGACGGTCTTTGTGCATTCTCTTTTTTTGTATAGTTGCCGTCATTTGTTCGATTTTTATCACAGTTTCTCGAAGTGGTCTCAAGTTGAAACTAGAAAAACGGACTGATTACTTCCATTTGGAATCCACATTTTCAATTGTTCCGCCTAAAAACTTTAATATTCGATCAGCTTCTTTTGGCCTTTTGAATGAGTAAAATCATAACTAGACTTGGAAGCTTTTGATATTTCCTTGTAAAACGAAAGGTATATTACCAAATTGAGTTCTCCCATTCTCAATCATCTCATCTCAGTGAAACTGAAAATTCCGAAATTTCCTCAAAATTTAACACTTTTCTTTTTTGCAGCGCCAGTGGTACCGGTGTACGCTCCACCCAAGCCGGGGTTCAACGACAATAATAACAGCAATAGCAACGAGAATAGGGCGAGCGGTGAGTTCCAAACATACCGAAACTAGGGATCCCTAATTACACAATATGAATGCAGTTTCTGAAACTGGGAAATTTCCAATTACCAGTTTACGTCACCAAATGCAAAAGATATCAGGGAAATTTTTTAAAGCTGTTTCATAGACAAGGTGAAACCGAAGTGTTTTTCAAATTAATAATGCTCTTTACAACGCATGATAGTCAAGAAAAAACAATTCAGTCCCTGGAATCCGACAACTCTGTACGATCATGTGAAAATTTTAGAACATACGCCTCTTGAAAGTCAACCATGTTACTTTAAACCCTCTTTTTCAATATTTTCCGATACCAAGTTGTCAGCTCCTAGACCAGGGCTGATATTCATATTTCATTCCAAGTTCTCTGGTTTTCACCAAGTATTGTTAAAATTACATGCTTTTTCTGTTCCGATTTCAAAGAGACTTTGAAAAATGTTCGCTGTTTCGAATTCAAAGTTTAACCGCTCGCTGTTTTGTAACAAGTAATTACCTGGGATCTCTAGTCGAAACGATCGACTTTTCAAAACTTTGTTGAGACAAAAATTACCGTTAGTTACAGTGACTATTTTAAAGTGTGACCGAGCACTCAGTAATAACTTCTACAAGATCGATTCTTTATCTGTGAAGTTTTATCCATTTCCATTTATTTTGAGTTTACTCACTATCAGAAGGGGAAAAGAGGGAAGCTATGTCTCTCTTTGTAAACGAAAAACTGACTTAAAAGTTATACTCCAAAATACGGTAGATATTTTAAAGAGAAGCCAAATTGCCGTATCCTCCTTTTTTTGCAATGGTTTCATTTCAAATACTACAGAAGAAAGACGATCAATATCAACTTCAAAACACTGTCATTTTGATGACCCAGCGAAACAGAAAATCTTGAGCCTTCCATTCATGATTCCTGTATTCCAGAAGACCCCCCGAACCAAAAGAAGCCATCATCCAGTAAAGGTGGCATGTTCAGTTGGCTGCCGTGCTGTGCGAGCACATCTAAAGAGAAGAATGCTCCAACAGAAAGGAGGTTACGAGCCAACGATAGAGACTACAATGCACAGTTTAAGTATGCGGTAAGTCTTACTTAACAAGACGATTGGAGTTAAACTTCTGTTCCAAAATTGTCATATATGTGAAACTGGATTTTGTTTATAATCTCTCCTCTATTCCAGGACAACCTCATCAAAACCTCTAAATACAACATCGTCACGTTTGTGCCGCAGAACCTGTTCGAGCAGTTCCAACGGATAGCCAACTTTTACTTTTTAGTCCTCATGATACTACAGGTGAGCTTGAGTTTGGCGGGAATTTGAAATTTCATTCAAAATATTTTCAGTTCATCCCTCAAATCTCCTCAATCTCATGGTACTCCACGGCGGTGCCACTGGTGATAGTGCTGGCGTTTTCAGCGATCAAAGATGGCTATGATGATGTGGTAAGTCAATGGTCTTACTCGGAATCGGGAAATTTTCTGGAAATGTTTTGGAGCTTAAAACTGGTTGACTAGACTTAAAAAGTTACGAGAATTCCAAAACTGTGCTCAAATTTTTCGTAGCTCAAATGAGAATCTGAATACAGTCAGAGTTTTTTCAGCAACGCCACGTGTCTGATAGGAATGTAAACGGGCGGAAATCTTATGTAGTACGGAACGGAAGTCTGTGTGAAGAGGAGTGGAGCAATGTGAAGGTTGGCGATGTGATACGAATGATGAGCAATCAGTTTGTGGCGGTGAGTGAAGTTACAGTAGTCTGAAACAATTTTCAGGGAGAAAGATCAAATTTAAGACCCATAAAAATGATACCCCGATCATTCGATTTGTTTGAAACTTCAGGAGTAGATCAAACAGCTCTAAATCTTCATTTTCGTAGTTGATCATTTTTCTTGAAAATCGCTCCCAAGTTGTTTAGTGGATGTAGTAAATCGTTTTGTTGGACCACTTCTCAACGCGACTTACCGGGCTTCACAGGGATTTTCAGAAAAAACTGTCAACAACAAAATTTAAGATCTAGAGTTTATCTATGCATACTCAAAATTTCAGAAAAATCGAATGATGGGGAACATTTTTTCGTCTTGAATTTGAACATTTTACATTGAAAATCACCAAATCTGTGGAAAAGTATTAACAGTTTCGAGTAAACTCATTGTAAATCCAAAAATCAAAGAAATATTCTTTTTCTGAAGAATATGAAACTGGACTTTTTCCAGGCGGACCTCCTACTTCTCTCCACCTCGGAACCTTATGGAGTATGCTTCATCGAGACCATGGAACTCGATGGAGAGACGAATCTGAAGAATCGCGGAGCCATGTCGTGTACCCAGGTGATGGGCGATGACCTGGATGGGATTACGAGGTTTGACGGTGAGCAATTTGGTCTGTTTGGAGTGCTTCAAACGATCGGACTATCAAAGTCAATAAAAATAGGACTCTAAATAAAAGGACGATGAATCGGAATAATTTTTTTCCAGGAGAAATAGTGTGCGAACCGCCCAACAACAAGCTGGACAAGTTCCAGGGAAAACTGATGTGGAATGATCAGGAGTACGGTATCAGCAATGACAATATTTTATTGAGAGGATGCATTTTGAAGAATACGAGATGGTAAGGATTCCCAAGTTTGAGTTTATTGTAGTAAGAAAGAGACACTCGCCTACAGTTATGGGCTCTTGGAAACCGCAAAAAAATTTTGACAAATTTTAGTTGAGAATTATCATTTTTGACAAGCTATAATACGGTTCCCAGTAACTCAATTCTTCTGAAATCACTTAAGTGCATCAAGTGACTCTAGAGCTAATTTTTGTAGTTTAAAATTTTCTCTGAAAGTTGCTCTCAACTCCGGTAGAGCGCGTTTAACAAGTGAGGTATGACAACGGGGACAATTTGAGGTACCGTCAGTATATGCGCTCTACCGGACTTGGAAGTGGTTTTCAGAAAAAGTTATCAACTACAAAAATGAAGATTTGAAGTTGACTGGTCTACCCAGAGAGCTTCATGAAAATCGGATGACTAGGAAATCGTTTTTCAAGTTCTCGGATTTATACATCATCTTACGAATGTTTTGCAAAGTTCGCTCATCTTTCATGAGATGCGTGAAACATTATTATCTTCAGGTGCTACGGAGTCGTCGTGTTCGCCGGAAAAGACACGAAACTCATGATGAACAGCGGAAAGACAAAGTTCAAGAGAACATCGTTGGATCGATTCCTGAACATTCTCATCGTCGGAATAGTGCTCTTCCTCATCGCCATGTGCTTGATTTGCACCATTCTGTGTGCTGTTTGGGAGTACCAGACGGGAAGATATTTCACAATCTATTTGCCATGGGACGATATCGTGCCGAGTCCCGAGCAGAGGGGTGAGCGATTTTGAGACAAATGAGAGTCACGTGGAAACATGGTCATCTAGAGGGTTTTCTGACAATGAAATGTCAAAAATTATCAAGAGATCCTAATCAAAATTTACTGAAACAAAACATAAATTTCTGAAAGTTTTGAGTTGTCAATAAAAGGAACGTAGAATCAATTCATTCTTCCGAAGGCTTACATCAGTTATTTCGTTTTCTGGGAGTTTCGAGGCCTTGTCATTTTGAAACCCAGACGACCATGTTCGATTGGATTTTTTCATCCAATTTCTTCCTCGTTGCTCATTCTGGAACTGTATTAAAGTTTATAATGTCGGGTTTTCAAATTAACCGATGTCGCCCAGGCTAACCCAAAATTACCTCCACTCACTTCTCAGAAAACTTACTGTAGCAGAAAAACCGTAATTTATGTTCGAAGCTTCTCTTTTTGTTTTGTATCCGAACTACTAATGTTTTGAAATCCTCTATTTCGATGAAAAGCATTTTGAAAGGCTTGCAAAAAAGTTCATTGAAAAAAGACATGCAATCAAAAGATATCAGCATTAACCTTCTCTAAACTTTCTGAAAACTTACTGTCCCGATGAAGCTGAATTATTTTTCTGACTTTCCCATTCTCCAGGCGGCCGTCAAATCGCGCTGATAGCCTTCCTCCAATTCTTTTCCTACATCATCCTGCTCAACACGGTCGTCCCCATCTCCCTCTACGTCTCCGTCGAAATCATCAGATTCATTCATTCTCTATGGATCAACTATGACACTCAAATGTACTATGAGAACGGAGAGAAGAGTGTTCCAGCCAAGGCTCACACGACTACACTGAACGAGGAGTTGGGACAAGTACAGTATGTGTTCAGTGACAAAACCGGCACCCTCACCAGGAACATCATGACTTTCAATAAGGTAAGATACGATTAGGAGAATATACATAACCGACTTTTTTTGGATTTTTCACTCAAAATTAAGAATCTGAAACAGATAATAAGAGATTTAGAAGATCCGTCTGAACAATCTCAGCTGATTTTTTTTTTTTTGAAAATAAAGAAGTTGAAACAGATAATAAGGTCTCACTTTTTCAGTGCACAATCAATGGAAGATCCTATGGAGATATTGTGGACAACAAAGGAGAGGTCATTGAACCCAGTGATGTGAGTTTTTCTTTTTGGAAAAATTAGGCTCCGCCCATTTTTCTGATTTTCACATTTTTCGTTCGAATTATTGATTATCAAAGACGCTGGATCTTGACTTTTCACAGAAACATTGAAAAATTCGACAAAATGAAAAAAAAAACCCAAATTCCAAAAAAAAGCATTATGAAAAGTGGGCGGAGCTTAAGCATTGCTTATAGGATTTTCGGAAAAAAAACTCGGAAACTCCGCCCCTTTGTTGCAACCCTGGCACGCCGAATTTGCGTTCTTGCCGCGCGCATTTTGAAATCGGCTAACATCGAAAAAAAAGTCCAGAAAATTTTGGAAAGTTTTGCAAATTTTGAGAATAAAAATTCGAAACGCTTGAAGAAATCCCCTCATTTTTTGTTGTTTCGACGATTTCCAAATCCGTGCAGCAAAATTGCAAGTTCGCCCTGTCAGAGTGGCCAAAGGAGGCGGAGCTTGTTTGTTTTTTGAATTTTTTGACTTTTCGAGTAAGATTCGGAAAGTTAACACATGAATTCATACGAACGATTTCACTATAACTAAAATTCACTTTACATAGAAATCGAAACAGAAATTATTGGTTTCTTATCGTCATCTTTCCAGAGAACCCCATCTCTCGACTTTTCCTGGAACTCGAGCTCAGAGTCCACGTTCAAATTCTACGACCGAACTCTTCTCGACGAAACCAAGCGGCAAGTGGCGGAAATCGATTTGTTCTGGAGACTATTAGCACTCTGTCATACCGTAATGCCGGAGAGGGACAAGGGACAGCTGGTGTATCAGGCGCAGTCCCCGGATGAGCACGCGTTGACATCGGCCGCCAGGAATTTCGGATACGTTTTTCGAGCGAGAACTCCACAGAGCATCACGATTGAGGTGATGGGCACTGAGGAGACGCACGACTTGCTGGCCATTTTGGACTTTAACAACGAGAGGAAGAGGATGTCGGTGATTGTGAGAGGATCGGATGGGAAGATTCGGTTGTATTGTAAGGGAGCCGATATGATGATCATGCAGAGGATACATGTGAGTCTTTTAGTGGCGATTCGAATAAGTTGTTTACTGGCGTTTTTCCCGAATATCGGCTTTTGACTCCAATGTTACTGTTTCAAACTGGTGTTGAAAGTGGAATGTTTGAGAAATGTGGAATGGACTAACGAATATTTTCAAGAGTAGACAAAGGATCCTACAACCGGTATAAACGTGTCCGAAAATAGAGAGTACAGTACTTCAAAGGAACATGTTCGAAGCTCAAGGAAACTTCTGGATTCGAAAGTCCAGATTTTGTTCTAGAAACGTGCAAATTTAGAGAATATGCTGAGAGTCTGTCTAAAACGGGTTCCAAAAAAAAGACGAAAATCAAAAAAATTTTTAGAAAACGGCAAAAACCTGCAAAATCGATAAAAGTCAATAGAACTTTAAAACAGATTAGTGACAGTTCGAAAAGTACTTAAAACTCGAAAAAATTCTGAAAATCGACAAAATCTTGAATATTGGAAGAAAACGAAACTGACTCAACCAGAGAAATTCTTGAAACACATTGACTTCAATGTTACTGTTTCAAAATGGTATTGAAAGTGGAATGTTTGAGAAATATGGAATATGCGTCTTAAGTGGAATTCGAAAGAATTGACCGAGGATCGTACAACTCCACCATAAAGGTGTCCGAAAATAGAGAGTACCGAACTTCAAAGAAAAATGTTCAAAGTTCAAGGAAACTTTTGGATTTTGTTTTTTCCCCTTTATGGCAAGGTTCGAAGGTTTGATGGGGTGAAAATCGCTGAAAACTAACGAGAATCAAAAAATTTACAGAAGTCTTGAAAATCGACAACAATCGATAAAAGTCTACGGAACTTTGAAACAGCTCAGTGAGAGCTTGAAAAACTCCCAAATATCGAAAATTCTTGAAGACGAAAAGTTTTTGAAGATCGGTCGAAAACCTTTGAAAAAATACTTGAAATTTGAAATGTGCTTTTAAAGTACGTCTTGGCCGAATCGTCGGATCCTAGGCCACAACGTTTTTTTTCCATATTTTTAAAGTGTCAAACTATGACGGTAAAACTATGACAGTGTCCGGTAAAGACGGTAGAAGACTGGAATCTCTACTTCACAAACTTTGCGCTTTCAAAACCATGACAAAACAGTGAATTTTGGTTTCAAAGTCAATTCTTTTATTTTCAGAGTCAATTGTTTTACCCTCCTCATAAAGATTTGACAAGAAAAATAATCCCTTTCCAGCCGTCCACCTCGTCCATCATGCGAACCTCCACCAACACGCACCTCGCCGATTTCGCGAACATCGGTCTCCGAACGCTCTGCCTCGCCTACAAAGACATAGACCCCGCATACTTCGCCGACTGGGAGCAGAAGGTGAAAAAGGCGACGGCTCAGATGCAGAATCGAGAAGCCGCTGTGGATGCGTTGTACGAAGAAATCGAGAGAGATTTGATTCTGATTGGAGCCACGGCGATCGAGGATAAACTGCAGGATGGAGTGCCTGAGGCGATCGCAAGACTGTCGGAGGCCAATATCAAGATTTGGGTCTTGACTGGAGACAAGACGGTGGGTGTACTATTTGTCGAGAAAGTTGTCGATTACTCGAAAGTTTTCAGGAGACCGCCATCAACATCGCCTACTCGTGTCGTCTGCTCACCGATGAGACCAAGGAAATCGTCGTTGTCGATGGACAGACAGAATCCGAGGTCGAAGTACAGTTGAAGGACACCCGCAACACTTTTGAGCAAATTTTGGCATTGGTGAGTTTTTTATATTGAAAAAAAGCGTTCGTGAAACTTCACGCTATCGGAGAAGAAATTGAAAACCTAATTTTGTCGACTTTTCGAAACCGTAAATTTCAAAATTTTCGGTTTCGAAAAGCCTACAATTTTTGTAAATGTTCAAAAGTCTGTTCCGTACGAACTAAGAATCCCCAGAAACTTCACCCTAGAGAATTCCGACGCTCCCCAGAAGTTGACGCCTACATAAACGAAATCATTCGTTTACTAGACTCCCTGGAAAAGACGACGGTTTGGAGATCAAAAAGCATGTATAATAGAAAACTAATACAGTTTCAGTTACTTCATTTCTATCGTAATCCGAAAACATTTGAGTTTGCAAGGAAATCTCGTTCTTTTCAGCCATCACCTGGAGGAGGATCCAAGCCCCGAATCGAAATCGAGACCATCCATGAGGACTCGGACATTATGTCATCTGCCAGGAGTATGGATAGTGAGTTTCTTGCAAAAACGAAAATAATCAAGGTTTCGAGTAGTCTTCGTTTGAATCGTTAACATTTTGAGCTGATTGTCATTGACGTAGTTCTAAGGTTGACATTTTTCTCATAATCTGGGACCGGGTAAAATCGATGTTAGAGATTCAGAATCTGGAACAAAAATCAGCAAAATGATCACGTGATTCGAGTTATAACCTCGCAAAATTGGAGGTAGACTTTTGGGAATATGGAATTTCACGTCTAATATCACTAAAGGATTCCACTTTACGAGGTCATAACTCGACATCACGCGAGCATTTTGCTAATTTTTGTTGCAGATTCTGAATCTCTAGGGTGATGTTACCTCGACCCAGATTATGAGAAAAATGTCAACTGTAACTCCTTGTCAGCAGCTCAAAATGTTATCGATTTATACGAAGACTACTTGAAACCTTAAACTTTTTTGTTGCAATTTCACTTTTGGCGGGAAAAAAACCATCAAAGCAAGACTCTAAAACACTGAACTAACAGCATCGATCTTCCAGGAAACATCGTAACCCCCGACTTGAAATCCGCCGAGCTCGCCGAACATGATTCAGGAGGCGTGGCCTTGGTGATCAATGGAGACTCATTGGCGTTCGCCCTCGGACCACGACTCGAGAGAACGTTCCTGGAGGTGGCTTGTATGTGTAATGTGAGTTTTTTTTTAATTCTTCTTTTTTTGTGGGCGGAGCTTAGTTTTGAAGGTGATTGTTCAAAATTTGGAACGTGTACTAGGAAAGAAATGAAGAAAAATGTTTCGGCACCTATGTGAAACCGAACTTTTTTTTCAAACTCTTGTTCGGGAGACTACTTCAAAATAGAATCGACTAGAAGCAAAACATTTTGAAAATCTTGAGAGCGACAAGAAAAAAAGCAAAAAATTACCAAAAGAGACAGAAATCAACAAGATTGAGAAAAATATATAATAGCCGAAAAAACTTACGGTGGTGGCCGAGGTGTCGGATCCTAGACCACGACGGATTGTTGCTCAGGAATTGTTCTGAAATATAAGCCTCGCCCACATGAGAACCCGTGAGTGGCACCAGGTTTTTAACAAACAAATAGATCAAATCGCGGTGCTATTGCAATTGATGAAGACTTTGCGGCAAAATTGCTAGAGTGGGAGGAGCTTATCCAGGTTCTCTTCAAAAGCCCCGACACTTTTTTTCCAGGTTTTCTGAAGAGCGTTTCATTGAGTAATCAAAGATGACTCCCAGTTTTCTAATTAATACCACGAAGTTGAAAATGTAAACTCTTATTGATCTGTAGAACTCTTAATGGAAAGCGATACTCCATGAAAAACCCCCAGTGTTAATTTATAAAAACCTCCAAAATCCCCATTTTCAGGCCGTCATTTGCTGCCGCGTGACACCTCTGCAAAAAGCGCAGGTGGTGGATTTGGTGAAGAGGAATAAGAAGGCAGTGACGCTGTCGATTGGAGACGGAGCGAATGATGTCAGCATGATCAAGACCGCCCATATTGGTGTGGGCATATCGGGTAGGTCATTCTAGGTCATACTCAATCATTCGAAGTAGTTAAATACCAGTCGAGGCCATTTTGAGCTAATCTGAATCTTTCTGAAACTGTCTGAGTCATTTTGAGCTGAGCCGAGACATTCTATGCAGTTCCAGGTCAATCCAGATTATTCTAAGTCATTCTGTATTATTCTAGATCAATCCAGATTACTTTAAAACACCCTAAACCCCTTGATTCCAGGCCAAGAAGGAATGCAAGCGGTCCTTGCCTCCGACTACTCCGTGGGTCAATTCAAGTACCTCGAACGCCTCCTCCTGGTCCACGGTCGCTGGTCCTACATCCGAATGGCCAAGTTCCTGCGATACTTCTTCTACAAGAACTTCGCCTTCACCCTGACCAACTTCTGGTACTCGTTCTTCTGCGGATACTCGGCGCAGACGGTCTTCGACGCCGTGCTCATCGCTTGCTACAACTTGTTCTTCACAGCTCTTCCCGTGTTAGCCATGGGAAGTTTGGATCAGGATGTGGACGATCATTATTCGCTGCGCTACCCGAAACTCTATCTGCCAGGACAGTTCAACTTGTTTTTCAACATGAGAATCTTCATCTACTCCGTGTTGCATGGAATGTTCAGGTGGGTTCAAAAAAATCCTCGCAGACTAAACGTTTTCGATAGTGTACATTTTCATCGATTTGTTGAAACAGTGTGGCTTCTTATTAACCCAGAGCTAAATTACTTGAGAAAAAAGTGAACATTTCGAAACAGTACATAAACTTCGAAACTTTTCCAGCTCCCTAGTGATATTCTTTATCCCTTACGGCGCATTCTACAACGCTGCCGCTTCTTCTGGAAAAGATTTGGACGACTACTCAGCGCTGGCTTTTACGACGTTCACCGCGTTGGTTGTGGTGGTTACTGGACAGGTGAGACTTGGAAATTTTCGTTTGGTTTTCGTTGACAATCAAAATGGTCTCTTTATCATCGTGAACAAAGATGGTTTTTTTTGTGAATGTTTTGAAACTGAAGATTTGGTCAAAGAAATTGTATCCTTTAGGTTCTTCTCTGAAAATGGATTGTCTGAATCTAAAAATATAGGATTTTGAGTTTGACCTGTTGTCAAAGCATTGATCTGAAAACTTCAGCGTTATAAATATGAAGACCGCGAAACACAAAAAACCCGAAACTCTTTCCAGATCGCCTTCGACACCTCCTACTGGACCACAATCTCCCACTTCACCATCTGGGGCTCGCTGGTCTTATACTTCCTCGTCTGCTTCCTCCTCTACGAATGGCTGCCCGCCTCGTGGATCGTCAAAACCTCCTCGTCAATCTCCTACGGTGTCGCGTTTCGAACGATGGTCACGCCGCACTTCTGGTTCTCCCTGCTGATGGTCGCCGTCGTTCTCTTGTTGCCAGTGATGCTCAACAGATTCTTCTGGTTTGACACGCATCCATCGTTCGCCGATAGGCTGAGGATACGGAGGAAGATGGGCAAGAAGCCGAGTAGCAAAGATGATAAGAAGTGAGTTTTGGTAGATCAAAAAGGGGACTCGAAGAGGAAATCTGTGGTGTTTGATCTGCCAGAAAATCCGTATGGTTAAAGTCTGAGGTGAAATTCGGAGTTTTGACCTACTAGTGTTTGAAAAAGGGCGGGAAAAAATGAACACCGGATTCAATTTTGTGTGTAAACCTTTTGATCCCTAATAGAACTAGACTATGAATATCTGATGGTTGTAAACCTGATTTGCTGTAAAAGAGATGCTGTAGAAATGATCTACCGACTCTAAAATGATCTGCCAGTTATGAATATAGTTAAAGATAAAGTACGCAGGCAGCAAAACCAATCGCTATCGCTGATTTCATTGTTTTCGTGCAAATATGATAATCGAGAATCCGAAAATTTTCGAAAAATTAAAAAAAAAACCGCCAAACCTTTTCCAGAACTGCCTTCAAACGAACCGCAGCCACGCGTCGCTCGGTTCGTGGATCCCTTCGCTCCGGCTACGCATTCTCTCACTCTCAAGGATTCGGAGAGCTTATTCTCAAGGGAAAACTGTTCAAGAATGTGGAGAACCTTCGGGGAAAAGGATCGGGAGCCAAGATTCACCCGACGTCCGATGACTATCAACCCATTCTGGTTTCTGGCGTTCCGGAGGTGAGTTTTTCATATTTCGAAGCCAACTTCATCTCAAACATTTTCATCCGACTTCTAACTATGTTGAATCTGGAAATTATTGATCCTGAAAGATTCTGAATCCCTCGAACCTCCAAAAACCAAACTTTCAGAGCTCCGCCTCCTCCTCCTCGGCCACGCCTCCAATGCATCTACCCGTTGCTCCTCACTCTCTGAACGTGAACACTGAAGACTGGTAAGTGTCCTTTCTCAACATTCTGAATCCTCTCACTTCTCACTTCTGAAAAGCACGGCTTCCTAGACATTCGACACTCACTTTTAGACTATCGTAACTCTATCGTACTGTGTGTTTTTACATCTTAGGTCCTGGCACGATCGGCCCGCCTACGCCAAGGAGCCCTCTCCACTTCAGGGAACAGTGATTCGGGGCGATGGACGGAGATACAGTAACCCGAATCGAGGGATCTCTCGGGAAACTCAGGTATAAATCAAAATCAATGGAATGGAGTCGTTGTGGGTGTGTGGCTGTCTCCCCTTATTGTGTTGTATACTTATCTTGGTGGCCTAGGCCCCGCCCCCTTTTTCAATTTTTCAACGATCTCATATTTCTCTTGTGCAGTGCTTTCTACTTTCTTCAACCCTTTGTGCTTTTTTCGTTGTGTGATTCATAATAATTTATTTATTTATTATTTGTTCAATAAAAAAATCAAAAGTTTCAAAAAATTTATAAAAAATTTTCACCGATACAGGAGGAACAACCAGACGTGATCATTGAGCATCTGTGAGCACGAATTTCGATGGACAATAATTGAAACCTTTTCTTGCATTTCATTCACTAATCTTGCTTTCCCCCTTAGGCACCGGTTTTAGGCTTCCTAGCACGGGTAGATCATCAACATCCGTTTGATCTACCACTGCTGACAATGCTTGGGTTGTTTTTTGTATTATTATTGTTATCTGCTGTAAAAATTGTGAGAATATTGTGATACAGTTTCTTGATGATCAAATGGGTACCATTTTTCATGTATTTTCAGTGAAACGGAATTCGTGTAAAATAAATAAATATATTGATGACTGTTTTTTTTTTGGTTTTGTGACAACAATGGAGCCTCAAAAGTACCAACCCGACCGTTTTCAGCGGAAAACTATAAACTTTCAGGCTGCCTACAGTGACTGAAAACTCTCCGATTGTTCTCTATATTCGTGACATATCTGAATTTTGAGCAGCACACCTATTAAAAATCACCAAGCCAACCGACATTATGAAAACGACGGGAAACGGAAAACTTTGCGAGTCATATTAAATTTTTTCGAGTTTCTAACTCGAATCAATTTCTTTCAAATGTTTGTTCTCATGTTCAGAAACTTCGAATTAAAAAAAATCAACCACCATCATCCAAGAAAACTTTGAATAGCATACTGAAAAAAATGAAGAATTTTCTGTATCTATCTTTTTTATGAGACTGCAAAATTTTATTCAAAGATCTATTGAAGAAGGGTAGTGCGGATTGAGCTTCTCGGAGTTTCGGAGTTTTCGAAATTGTTTTTCGATGATCAAATGAACACAACTAACAGAAACACAATTTTTTAACACGAAAAATAGATGAAAAGTATGTAAAAACCATTTTGAGTTTGTAAAAACAACAAAACAACCACTTTGAGCAGGTATTTTTTTCGGAATGCCGTTCCGACAACTCTCGGAATTCTCGGAACTCCTACTTTCGTTTCGCACATCCCTAGTACGAATTGGTTAAATTATAGGAATCGCAGATTTCGATCCTATTTGACCTTCAAAGACCTCAAGGACTAAACGTACGGAAAATAAATAAAACTTTTACATGTTGCAGAATGTTTTGATAGTATGAAAGTCTAATACATAATATATGAATCGGAAAAAACGTTGCTTCGATTCCATCGATCAGAAGGAATTCAAGGTGCCGACTGATGAAGTCGATAGGAAACGGAAATTTCCTGAGCCATAGGAAAACTTTGCAAGTTTATAACTCCAATCAAGAGACGTTTTTTCAGATCTTTGTTTCTGAATCTGCCTCAGAAGAGTCGATTCGACCGTGCGACCAGATTCTATGAGGAGAATTCTTCTTTTCAGAAATTGCGAATGAAAAAAACCAGAGGGGCACGCCCCTCTGGGGCCCTTCGGGCCAACGTGAAATTTTTGGAAACATGTGAATTAATTCCGTGAACTCGTCACTCTCCCCTCTCAGAACTGATTAATACTAAAGTGAGGTTTTTGAGCCCTCCCGACCTCATTTCTCATTAAATCAAAAATCGAAAAAGACGGGCATCATTAAGACCCAAATTCTGATGACCTGTGAAAATTTCAGAAAATTCGGTCCAGTGGGGACTTCGCTAGGGCGGGAGACCCACACACAAACAGACACACAGACAGAATTTTGCGTTTGTTAATAGTAAAGATAAACCAACGTTCCATCATCCCAGTGAAAAACGATAAGAAATTCGAAATTAGTTGTTGTTGACCAACTGCAATAGGGGTGCACAAATTGATTAAATAGTAGGAATCGCAGGCTCTGATGTCCACAAAAAACATCAATTTATTAGAATTTCAGCGGACTTCTAGGACTAAACATACGAAAAATAACAGTGAAATTTTTATCAAGTTTCAGAATGTTTTGAAAGTCGAGAATCCGACAACTCGGTCATTAAGATCGTAGTAGTCTCCAAAAAACTGAAAAGGGCACAAAAACACTCGCTAAACACAGCCTATCGGGCTAGAATGCAATATTCTTCAAAAATTGTTTTAACTACAAAAATTAAAACCTAAAAGTTACTAAATACACTTTTAAAGTTTACTCAAAAGTTGGGAACCTTTTTTGAAGCCCTCAAAAACGATAATACTCCGCTGAAATCCGACAAATTGAATTCGCTTCGGTGATTCACATGATAAGGGAAAAAAGGAAATAAAGCACCGACATGAACTAGATAGGAAACGGAAAACTTCCTCAGTCATCGGAAAATTTTGCGAGCTCACGACTCTCGCCAGGTGACGTTTTTCAGGCTTTCGTTTCAGAATCTGAATCTGAAGAGTTGATTTCACCTTATGAAACAAATTTGACCTGAAAAAGAACTTTAGAATGAAAAAATAGTTTCATGACTACTGTAAGAAAAGTTCGAAGCCATTACTATTTATTCAATACTCTGAAGCAAATTCGACTTTTTCACTTTGTCCGCGTTGAAAATCGGAAGAATACGATGGAGCGGAAGGAGTATGCATAGAAGGGCAAGACAAGAGTCTGCAAATCAAAGAATCACTATAACAGTACAGCTTCACTCTGCAGAGTTTTCTAAACTTTCTGCATCAGTAATGTATGAAACTTGTCACATCACATGTAGGATTGACCGATTAAGTAACATGGTTCTCTCAGTCAACACTCCTCAATTCAAAGATTCATTCTGGTGAAAAATTTATTCAGTTCACTTTTTGGCCATTTGCGAATTCTCGGTACTCTCCGAGTCTTTGGTCTTGAGCGGCGGAAGGAGGACGAAGAGTTTCGAGTTCCATTCGGATGGGATACCAAACTCATCAGTGGTCTTGCGGAACTCCACCAGGGTTTCTCTGAAAATCATGTCTTCTAGAACGGTTTGGAAAAGTATATGACCGTTTAAAAAGGTCTAGATTGTTCTAGAGCTTTCTCAAATCTTCACGACCCTTCTAAACTTTTCTGACTTTACGGGAGCGTTTTGAAACTTTCTAGAACATTAAACAATTGTTCAAAACAATTCAGAATCATCTGGAACCCTCCTGAATCTTCTAGATCAGTCTAGTCCCTCCCAGAACTCTCCCAAACCCATCCCTACTTCTTATTAGCCTTTCGAGTACTTTTCTTCTTCTCCAACTCCTTCCGATCCGATTCTTTCTTCTCTTCCCTGAGCACCGGCTCCAGCTCCTTCCCATTCTTCAATGCCTCAATTCCCTCTTCACAGTACTTTTTGACGTCTCCACACAAGCTATACGCTGGGCGGTCAGCGGCTTTGGAAGCAGTCTGAAATTGGGAAGAGCCTTTTTCAAAACAGAGGTTTGATCTACCGTCAACTGCCCGCGAACCATATTCTTCATCTGATCCGTGTTCGGATACTCGACGATCAGCCGACACCATCCGTTCTTGTTGCACCCGTCGAGAATCTTCTGACGCACGTCTTCGAGATTCGTCGTCGCCGCGTCGTCCACCGCCAGTATCGCCTCTCCAATGTTCAGACTGATGTGGGCGACGGTATCGGGGACCGTGTAGTTGACGACGACTTTTTGACCAGTTTGCATCATGTTGAGGCCGAGTTTCAGGTACTTGTACTGGTAGACCAGAGCCATGTCCATGTGGTAGCCGGGGGTCATGGGAACGCCTGGAAATTCGGTGGCCTAGGAAACTTCGAAATTGTCCTGAATTTAAATAACTTGACTCACACTTGGGAAACTCACAACTCTGATTTTAGACCTAGAAACACTTCTAGTGTCCTAGAAACACAAAAATCCCGTTTGATGGCCTAGAAATCCGAAGCCTCTTGTTTTTGCTCCCGGAACTTTTTGATGGCCTAGAAACTCTTCGGTGGCCTAGAATCCAAAAAACTCGAATTTCAGTCCGCACAGCCACTGATCTAGGATTCTGGTGATGGCCTAGAATACCAAAAGAGTGGCCCAGCTATTTTGATAGCCAGAACCCCTTATACCCTGGGAATTCTATGGATGGCCTAGAAATCTCCAGATGGCCTAGAAATCCGAAGCCACCTCTTACCAGCCGGACACTTAAACGTCCCCACTCGATTCTTCAACCTCGCCACTGTGATAATGATCTTCTTCTCATCCTTCGACCCCAAAATTTTGGTCACCAGAGTCTTGAAGTCCTGAGTGCCCTTATTATTCTCCTTCTTCTCTGGATTCTTCGTCTTGCTCGCCTGATTCGACGTCTTCTCGTCCACATTCCCCATTATCGTTTTGTCATCGAAATGGACACTGGTACCGTTGACCTGAAGAATGATGTCGCCGGGAAGGAGGGCTCCTTTGAAGGGGGACGCGTAGTTGATACGGGTGATGAGACCGTGTCGGTTGACGAGACCGAGTTGCTGAAAAAATGATTTTATGGTTTTTCAGCGGTCAAAATGAGCCTAATAATAGCAATACTGGAAACTGATTAATACTGTTTTGAAAATTTTGGAACTTCGCAATTGTTCTCTTGAAAACTGTTTCAAGTTCAAGATGTAGTGAAACATTGACTGTTTTCACATTCTTGATCTTCGGAAAATTGGAAATCCTGGCAAAGTTTTAACCACTTACCGCTGATTTGTCCTTCTTCGGAAGCTCATAAGCGACGTCGACGATCATCTTGTAGCAGTTGGGAAGGCTGGAATTGCGAAGGAGTACGACGTCTTTCACACGGGATTCTATCTGGAAATCGGGGATTCAGAAGGATTATGAGAATCTGAGACTCAAAAACAGAAGACGGAGAACTGAACTATCCTCCAAAAAACCAAAATTTATGAGAATCTCGAAACAGCAATTGCTCATCTTAAAACTTGCACAGCCGCCTACCTCTCCAGCCTTAAACCCCGGCCTCTCCCACTGCGACTCGAGCTCCCCGTCCTCGGATCGATAGATTCGGCACTTGATCGGATTCTTTGGCTCGACTTCATCTGCAGGCATCTTTTTGCTTTTTTCAACGCTATCAAATGCTTTGAATTGAAATCGACTTGTTTGTCTTGATGGGAAATGATATTGAGGGAGGTTGGAATGGTCAAAGAAAAAAGTAGGGGTGAAAGAATGACCGGTAGAAACGTGTGAATTTTGAATCAAGTTTTGTGGGGGAATCGGAAAACTTTTTGAAAATATTCTTTTGAGCGATACGGCTCACGCTGGTTATGAATCAGGGAGACTGACTATCGCTCAGTTCATCTGTCAGACTCCAGCTAATAAACGAATAGAAATAAAAGAACATTTTAGGAATATCTTGTTCTTCAAAAAAATGAGGTCAACGAATCCTGTTTCTATCGATTCTCGAATTGAAAAGTTGATGTCTGATTGGAAATGAGCGGGTTCTGAAATGGAAGTTTTTGATAAGATACAAGGGGTAATCAGTCAAATCCGGGGCTAACACTTGGGCACCAATACAAGTAAGAGGTACATTTGAGCGAAGCCATACTACAGTACCGGTCAGTAAGATATACAATTTGACCATTTTCAGTGCAAAATGGTCAACTTTGAGCATTTGAAAAAGTAGGTTCCAACTATCCGATTTTTATGAAACTTGGTGAATGTGTTAAGCAACTCTAGATCTTCATTTTTGTAGTTGACAACTTTTTACGAAAATTGCTGTGAAATGAGTTACGTCGCGTATAGTCGCGCGACATAAAAACTTGGTACATTTCAGTGCAAATTTCGAACCTTTTCGAACCTATGATCTTTAACGCGACAAAACTCACTTGATTGTGATTTTCGTAAAAAGTTGTCAACTGCAAAAATGAAGATCTAAAGTTGCGTAATACATTCACCAAGTTTCATAAAAATCGAATAATTGGAACCTACTTTTTCAAATGCTCAAAGTTGACCATTTTGCACTGAAAATGGTCAAATTGTATATCTTACTGACCGGTACTGTATATGTTTGCTGCCGTCGCATCAGACACTAGCATCTGCCTATAATTTGCTGAAATCTCACAAAAAATCAAGAAAAGGGAGAGAAAGATGATTCTTACTGTTTCACGGAGGTGACAAGTGAATTGATACTTCGATTATTGCATTGCAGCACTCCCTGGAATCAATTTATGTTCTTTTTTCTACCAATTCCTAGCCGAATTTCCGATATTGTAGTTTTTCAATGTTTCGAGCATTTCATAAGTTGCAATTCAAAATGTAACTCCAATCCGCGGTTGGAATTCTTATTACATCTCTGACCCCAATTTCAAGTCACGTTCCCCGATTTTCATGCTATTTTCAGCGATATTTTTGCGAAAAATGTTACAAAAAGCCCTGATAATTATTTGTTTTTCACTAATTAGCTGGAAGAATCTCGAAAACTGGCTGATATCGGGAACATGAAAGGAGATTCGCGGATGTTCCTTCAAAGTACTGTAGCTACTTTCGTGGCGAGATATCAATCTGAGGAAAAGTCGGCATTGGCTCTTTCATTTGTAAGTTTCTCTGTAGAATCATCTGCTGCATCTGTATTCGGAAACTTTACGGATACAGTAACCTTTTGATTGGTGCATACGCATACATTCCACAGTGCAAAATCCATAAGATCAACCTTTTAACCAATTCACAAAAATCATCGGAGTTTGAATTTTCAGGTCTCCAATCACGATTCTTGAATGTAAGCTTACTAAAACAACATTAATACGTTCCATGAATGGTCTAACAAAGACACGATATGGAAACAGACTAGTTTTCTTCTCTGTACAGTCAAAGTTGAATTGTAAAATCATTAAATTCAGCCGAGACTAGTCGAAGACGAACTAATTTTGAAGGATTTGTTTCCAAGTGATAGACTCTAGTGAATACAAACTAGAAATGCATTGGTTCGATATCTCACTGTTACAGAAAATTCACAAACCTGGAATGTTTCAGAAAAAATCTATTTTGATCGAAGAATTTGCAAAAAGCATATTTCGGTTTGTGTTAAAATTATGAGAGTAAGGTGAAACAGACAGGAAATTTGCATAGCAAAAAATGAAAACTTTCGTAGTTTGAGAGACAAATCTGTTTTGCGAAAGTAACAAGTAGAACAGATATTGATATTCCGCCATTAGGTCGTCGTTATGACTTGCATAAACCAACACTCTAGTGATGTCCGGTGGTTCTTTTTTTGCCGAATTTTGACAAATTTTTCAAATCGAACATATTTTCGTGTTCCAGGTATTCCATAAACTTCTATCAACACCATAAAATCTACGTCGGGAGAAAGACTATCTTCAAGACTGAAACCTTCTACATAGTTTCTGTTCATTCACGAAATCTCTCTTTCATAAGTAGCAGGTATGTGATAGAATCGACCTGTCCTCTGGTTGGCTGGTCTGTCCAGATGCATTCTATGTTTTTTTTTGTGAAACGGTACATGCCCGCCAGCTCTATGGATAGTCTGTAACAAGATTTGAAATGGAGAAACCCATTACTAATGCATTTCATAAGTGCCAAAATTTAAGTCTCTACTGATACAGCAAATGTTTGATATTGGTCGAGTTATCAGATTTTGAATAGGTCTTTTGAGGAAGTGACAAGTAGAACAGATATTTATATTCCACCATCAGGCAGTCATGATGATTTGCATAAACCAACACTCTAGTGATTGCCGCGGGTTCTTTTTTTGCCGAGTTTCGACCTACTTTTCAAACCAAATATTTTTGTGCTGCAGGCGTTCCATAATCTTCTATCAATACCATGCATTCGATGCGGTTACTAATAGAAGTTTCAAAACTGAAACCTTCATGTCTTACATATGTTTTTTGATTTGTCAAACTCGGAATGCGCGTCAGTTCCACGGATAGTCTGTAACGAGAAGTCAAGTGCGAAAAGCCTTTACTAATGAATTTCGTTTTTTCAAAAGTTAAGTCTCTACTGATACAGCAAATGCAGAGTTATCATATGTTGAGGAGGGTTGGGTTTTATGTTAGACGCTGATCAGCTTTTTTTATATGGTGCAACTTCCGATCAGTTTATGAATAATGTCGTACGTTGGTTCCATCAAAGTTTCTCCAAAGAACTCCGATGACTGCTTTACAATGGAACACTGTTTCTCCACCCGATGCGTTATGTTCCCGTTTCATATGATTGCACGGATACACGTAGACAATAAAAGGGTTCTTGGCTGATTTTAAGGTTTGTATACCTCATATAACCTGGTTTCATCTATCCTTTGAGTTGTCTTCCACTTTTAATTAGTTTTATATTCTACTTTAATACTTCAGCAATGTCTGATGTGTTTTGATTTGTTGGATCAAAACCCACAGGCGTTGCTGAAGGATCAAAAACGCAGCTTAAATCAGTTCGAAGGGAAAACCTATTTCAATAACAGGTGAAGTTAAATGAGGAATACTAACTTGGGAAATAGGCGAGACATCTTAACTATCTGTGGCGCCGTTAAATCATACAGACTCACTATCAAAATAAAACACGCATCGGTGGGTTAAAAAGTATTCGAGCTTGAAATAGTCATTGAAACGGTAGGAGTTCTTAGGATGAATTCTGGTGGGAACCCACTTACGAAATTCTTCATAAACCGCTCGGAAGTTGCAGTATGTGATCAGATGCTGATCAGCGTCTAACTTAACGCCCAACCTTACAGAGCTGATTGTATCTATAGTCTTTTGACCAATATATATTGCAGATCTCAAATCTCGATTGTTAGTGTTGAATAAGTACAGATAATTACGAGAATTACATGTAAATCAAACTTCAATTGTATCTAATACCGTTCCATGTATCGCTTATTAAATGTTCAATGTTGTCATAAATCGGTAACAATGTACGACATTTTGTTCCCCACTGACTCCGCCCAATTTCAACTCTCTTTGTGGAAAACGAAAGCGGACATCCTGACCAAGTTTGCGGTGGACAAACCTTTAGCGGATTACTTAAAAGTTGTTTCAAGAAACAGTCTGAGTCTCTGTAAGCGGTTGTCTTGATAGTTACCTTTTTTCCAGGAGAAATCCGAAGTCTGTGGACTATCAAAGTTTTCACGGTAATCAAACTATGTTTTTTTATTGAAACCGGAATTTCACATTCAAACCGAGAGAACAAAACAGAAACAACAAATAAGCTCTGAAATCGGTCTGCCATTTCAGACCGATTTGCTACCGTAATTTTTCTTGTGATTTAAAAAAAAATGTTGTGAATGAAAGTGGGTATCGGCCTAGAATCCGACGACTCGGCCACCAGTCGTTCAGATGACCATAATGTTCATACAGAATTTCGCGTTTCAATTAGTTATTTTCATGTTCTTTCTCTTTCAGTTTTCAGTAAGTCGATTCCTTATTTTATTTCAGTGCTCTAAAAGTTCTGTAAAACCTGTACGAGTGGTGTATGCACCACCATCACTTTTCAACCTTTGCTGTCTTAGGGCAACACTCTCAGAAGGGGGCACTTCTAAAAACGTGGCACCACTAATATAGGTTTTACGGTAAATGAATTTTTAACAAGAATAAAAATTATGGAGGTCGAAGGAGTCTTCGATTTCAGTGGAACAGTCTCTGCAATGCCAATGGCTTTTCTGCTCTGCGCTCGAACGTTCATGACTTTTCAGAAACAGTAATAACTGTTGAGAAAAAAAAACATCTACAGTTTGTGTTTGCCTATGTATAAAGTTTACCCCTATGGTTCTGTTTGTTTTTGATTGATGTCTTTACTTTTCACTTTTAAATTTTCATTTTGTCTCACATTTCTGAATCGAAAACACATATTGCTCCGTCAAAAAGATGAAGACAAGTTCTGGAAAAATTCTCAGTCGAGCGCATTTACTGAAATTTCCCAGTTTCAAACTGTTAACAAAGGAATCGGACCTTCGACCATAGTAAATTCAAATTGTAAAATTTTTAAAATTTGTCGAAACATTGTTTTTTTTTTAATTTCGTTATATGTGTTTTGACCCAATACCGATCATTTTCTAGTCTTAATTTTCGTTCTGTCTCCATCTCCGTCTGCCTCCTCCCAAAACAATTTCCTTATCAAATAAAACAGTCTCAAACATTTCGATTTTTCGATCAAACATCCATCAGCATTCTGATGGTGTCCCTATCCTTCTCAATTCTCTAGTTTGAATCGGAATCCTTTTTCGTTCTCGGAACAATCAGAAAGTGGGCGGAGCTTAGAGAATTGGCACGTAGTATTAGAAAGACACGATTTGAAGTGTTGTTCGGGCTGAAACATACAATCCGTTTGCACTACCATTTATTGAAATCAAGTCAATAATATGGAAATTTTGAAATTGAGATTTTTTGAAAACATTTTATTATTCAAAACTTTTGACAGTTTTTCCGTATTCCAATTCTTATCTTGACCTTCTTATCGGAAAACTCGAAAAGTCATGTTTTCTCCTTCTCCCCAACTTTCCCCTTTTCCATATTTCCAATTTTCGATTTCAGCCATGGAATCCCGACTCAAACACCTCCGTCGCCTCATCGAAGGCTCTTTTCCCGAAATCCCCAACTTTTTCGAAAAGGTTACTGTAGACTTTGAAAAGTTGGAGAATGCCAAAAGTTTCTGGTCGGAAATTTATGTGGCCAAGTTCACGGTCAAAGAAGGCGCCGAGGTGGTGGGCGTTCCGGAGACGGTTTTTCTGAAGGTGAGGATTCTGGAGGAGTCTGGAAGATTCTGGAGGGTACTGGGGGAATTTGAAATTCCGCTGAAACTTTACAGAGTTCAGAAGGAGTCTTAACGAATCTTAAAGACTCTGGATGACTCTCAAGAGTCCAGGCACTGAAACACTCTGAAGGATTCTGCAGGATTCTGAAGTGTTATGATGGCTTCTTAAGAATTTTCAAGTATTCTGCAGGCTTCAGAGAAATTCTGAAGGAATCTGATTAAATTCTCAGTTTCAAAATGGCAGTTTCTTGTTAAACTCTAACTAAAAGCTAATTTTTTATAGATCCCTCGAATCAGTGAAAATGTGCTCAAGTGTGAGGATGGTAGTTCCGTGGACGAGCTTGGCAAGGTTTTGATCTACTACTCGAAGGTGAGTCATAATTCGAACCTCGTATCATGCACCCAGCTAAGATCCAACGAACACTTTGCAAGCTCAACCCCTCCTAAATTCCAGAAAGAGAACCTGTTCTACCACCACTTCCCTTACAACTCGATCCCCAACTTTCCGTTCCCCAAAGTCTACTTCACCGAGGACATCACCACCGAAGCAACTGGAGGAATCGTGGCTGAGAATCTAACCTCCAAAGTCTACGCGGTAGATCACATTCCCGGCCTGAGCCATGAGCAAGTGCTGAGATTGATGGAGGCTCTCGCGGGATTCCATGCTCATTTGCTGCGAAGGGAGGACAAGAGCTATGTGGACAGCTTCGAGGAGGGGGCACATGGACGAGAGACGTATGCGGAGGGCATGCAGAAAATGATGGTAAGAGGGCATTACGTCTATTAGAATCGGGAAAGTGATGGTTGTTATGTGGAGGTGTTGGAATCGTAAACCTTACTAAATCCTGCCTCTTTAACTTTGACCAAATTCATCTTGGTTCCTGTAAGATCTATCAAAAAATGGTCAACTAACAAAGTGTTGCTCTTTTTGTCTTCAACATTCAGTTAGTTGGCCACTTATTGATATCTGTTATTCCAATTGGGATCAAGATGAGTATTAAGGAACCTGCAAACCTGTCCTCTTCTAGACTTCCTGAAACCGAAATATATATGTAAAACCAATCCTATGAAGCCCTGAAACCGAATATATCAGAAAGATCCAATCACTTTCTGATACATTATGTCAATGAAACAGACTTCCTATGCTTTCGAATTGATTGCATTTGCGTGAATCTTATGTGAGATTTCTCAAAACTGACAATACTGTAGAATGTAGGAAACAATTGAATAGCAGACAGAGCGATTGCTTAAGATTCAGCCGATTGGACATCTGTGAAGATTACGAGGATTATTCCTCCTTTCAAGAGTCATGAGCAAAACCTCGAAAACCTCAGAATTCTTGGAAAAAACTGATCTATATAAAAAACATGGTGAATTCGAGATTTTTGACATAAAGCTTTCCGTTGTCAAATACGTTTGATTTCGTACTGCCACGAACCTGACGAAAAACAAGGAAAACCTCTACAACTGAAAATATGAACTTTTTGAAACTTTGAAAACTTTTTCAAAAAAAATGGATTCATTGATGAGCGTAATTTCTGTGAATTAGGTCTTTCAATTGTTTTTCCTTGCGTATCATTGTTATAGCAAAATCAATGTGTTGACACTTTCTTGGACATATTTTAGAGAATCTGAAACAGCAAGGATTTCTTGCTGTTTCAGATTCTCTAGAGAATGCTCAAGGAAATTTCAATACAATAATGTCCCAATGCCTACATATGTAACTGAAATTTACTACAAGAAATCCATAGCAGTCCTGGGCAGCTGGTCGAGAAATCCAATATGTGACCCATAGAATTCCATAAGGTTTAACGATTTGATCCTCTTTTCATCCTGCCATCGGACGCTACTGTAACAATATCAGGGCTGTCCAAGTCCCGTCTCCTTGAATTAGACCAAATTTATCTTGGTCCCTGTAAGATCCATCAAAAAATAGTGAACGAACGGAATGTTACTCTTGTCTTGAAACATCCGGTTAGTTAGCCACTTTTTGATATCGGTTATAAGCATTGAGAAAAGGTTGAATATTGAGGAACCTGCAAACCTGTTGTCTTCTAGACTTCCTGAAACCGAAAATTCTGCTTAAAAACCATTTCATGAAGCCCTGAAACTGAAACCGGATAATCTCGGTTGTCGGGCTGCAACTTTTGGTCGGAAGTTGAGGAGGGTTCAGCTTTTGGTCGGACCTTAGTCGACTTTAGCTCGGAAGTTGAGAGACGAAATCGCGTTTTCTGCCAACTTCAGGTCGGATCTTAGTCAGCTTTAGGTCGGAAGTTGAGGGGGGTTCGGATTTTGGTCGGACATTGGTCGGAAGCAGTCGGACTTTAGTCGGAGCTTGGTCGGCTTTAGGTCGCTGCTTGGTCGGCTTTAGTAGCGGTCTTGTCCGTAATCCGACCAACTTCCGACCTAAAGTTGCCGGCGACACCCGAGAACATCAGAAAAATTCAATAACTTTCTGATACATGATGTCAATGAAACAGACTTCATAATACTCTCAAATCGTTAATCTTCCGCGACAACTGTGGGAGACTTTTCAAAATCGAAAATATTGTCGGGTTCAGAAAACAACTGACTTGTAGAAAGATCAATCGCCTCAGATTGAGCTGATTGGACATCTGTGAAGATTGGGATTATTTTTCCTTTCGATAGTCATGAGCAAAATCTTGAAAAACCTCAAAATTCTTGGAAAAATCTGATATATATATAAAATCAAGGTGAATTCGAGATTTTTGAAATATTTTTTTCAATCTTTCCGTTGCAACGCGTTGTCAAATAGAATCGATTTCTTAAAAAATCGGAGAATATTGAAAACCTCAACAACGGAAAATATGAACCTTCTGAAACTTTGAAAACTCTTACCAAAAAATGGTTTCGTCCATTAAAAGGTTTGATTAAAGACGCAATGTGTTGACACTTCCTTGACTAGGGAATGGTGCGCTCGGGGGGATGGAACTTCAGTATGTGATGGGTACCATTGGAAAGAAGATGTTCTAAAACGGATTTTGGCGTTTTCAAAATTTGCTAAAGGCATACAGAAGACGAGTTATGGGCTCTCAAAGTTTCCTCTTTTCGCCCCGAGCTTATCTACCCCCTACCCATCGGTACCCATCACATACTCTTCGACAAACCAAAAATAGCAATCTTGGGTATCAGGTCGAGAAACCCAATAGGTGACCCACAAAATTCCATGGCTTCTCACGGTTTCATCCTTTTTCATCTTTCCATAGGAAACGCGTAAAGCAATATCAGGGCTGTCTAATTGTAAGTCCTAACTCCTTGAATTTGACCAAATTTATCTTGGTTCCTTTGAGATCTATCAAAAAATGGTCTACTAACAAAATGTTGTTCTTTTTGTCTTGAACATTCTGTTAGTTGGCTACATGTTGATATCTGTTATAGGGATTGAGATAAATATGAATATCAAGGAACTTGCAAACCTGTTCTCATGTTGACTCCCTGAAACAGAAAATCTGTGTAAAAACGATTTCATGAAGGCTTGACACAAAAATGAAAGAACATTAGAAAATCAAATAACTTTCCGATACATTATGTCAATGAAACAGATTTTAATAAACTCTCAAATCGATAATATTTCGATAACGAACATTTACTATGGGACACTTGTCAAAACTGACAATGTTGTCGGGTTCAAAAAACAATTGACTCGCAGAAAGAGCAATTTCCTCGAATTCAGCCGATTGGAGATTTAGGAAAACTAAAATTATTTTCCCTTCCGAGAGTCATGGGCAAAACTTTGAAAAACTCAAAATTGTTGGAAAAATCTGATATATATATAAAATCAAGGTGAATTCGAGATTCCTGACATTTTTTTTCTAAATCTTCCTTTGTCAAATACATTCGACTTTATAAGGTCAACAACCTGACAAGAAACAATGAAAACCACTACAACTGAAAATATGAACCTTTTGAAACTTTAAAAACTCTTACCAAAAAAATGGTTTCGTCCATTAAAAGGGGTTTCGATTAAGGACACAATGTGTTGACACTTCCTTGTGCATTATTTAAAGAATCTGAAACAGCAAGGATTTTCTTGCTGTTTCAGATTCTCTAGATTATGCTCAGGGAAATTTTATTACATTGCGCACAATACCTATGAAACTGAAATTTTCTACGAAAAACCATAGACGAGTTGAGCGCCCGGTCGAGAAATCCAATATGTGACCCATTGAATTCCATAACGTTTTACGGTTTCATCCTCTTTTCGCCTTGCCATTGGAAACAAAAGTAGCATTGGGCGACATAGTCTCATACTCCACATTTTTCGAAAACTGATCTCCAACAATACCGTTTTTCATTTCCAGTTCGACGAAGCCATGAACCTGGAGAAAATCGCTCCCGAGACTTTCGGCAACGGTCGGATTCAGAATATCAAGTGGTCGTTCGACTACGAGAACAAGAACAAAGCCAGCAGGGAGGCCGTAGAAGGTGAGAGTTTGAAATGTTGAAGAGATCTTGATGTAAGAAAATGGGTTTCAAAAAGTCTAGAAGTTCCAAGTTTCCATTTCGGTAAGATCCCATATTCCATTTGTTTTCTTGACTTACATTTTCTACGTTCCTTCAACGGAATCTGAATCTTCCAGCCATTCCCGGAATCATCTGCCACGCGGACCTGAACGTGACGAACATGCTGTGGCTCAAAGACAGTCCCAACTCTTCCCTCGGCGCCATCATCGACTTCCAAATGCTCCTCATTGGCTCCGTCGCCCTAGACCTCGTCAGAATCCTCACTTTGGGACTTTCGAGGGAGATCCGAAGATCCAAGACAGACGAGTACCTGCAGTACTACCACGAGACACTTTTTGGGTTCTTCGAAGACGGACAAGTACCGTACTCCCTTCAAGACCTCCATCGACAGTACCTATTGATCTACCCATTCGCTTCCAACTTTACACTCTTCGGAATCGCAGTCTATATCAAGTTGTATCGGGATGGAACCCTTGGCAGACCAGAAGACGTCGAGGAAAATTGTCAAGAGCTCGTCGATAGGGCCAGAGGGATTGTGGAGGATATCGAGGGATTGAGGGGAGATTATCAATGATGACGTTAATCACTTTTTAGGTGTCCAATTCTTGATTCAATTTCATATGTATACAGTCAGAAACCAGTCTTGTTTTTTGACTTTTAATCTTCTTCCTGTTTTTCTTAATTTAATTGTTGATCATTTTTTCGATCAAACATCAATTAGAAACATTGTTTTTCTGTCTGCATTATGTCTCTGTATCTGTATTGACCATGCAAAAAAGGAAAGTATGGAGTCGAACATTCATTTTTTCAACTTTTCCCCTTTCATGTATCCTTCAATCTTCACTTTTATTTTGGTTAATGATATTTTTGAACCAGATGACACAATCCACAGATCTTCACTCATACTTCCCTTACTTTGTGTCTATTGACAACAATGAAAAATGAAAGAATGGGCGGAGCCAAAACGAATTTTTCTTAATTTTTCCTTTTCGTGTACACTTCAAGTTTCAACGCCAACCCTCTTGGGCAATCTCAGAATTTTCCGCAACGATCGGATTCAGATATCAAGTGGTCGTTCGACTGCGAGAACTAGAACAAAGCCAGCAGGAAGGCCGTGGAAGGTGAGGGTTTGTTATGAGGTCATGAACATCTCGATGTAAGAAAATGAGTTTCATAGACTTTAGAAACTCAGAGTTTGTATTACGGAAAGATCTCGAGTGTTTATCCATATCTTGACTTCATTTTGTTGAGAAGGTTTCGATGTAAAAAAAGGGGTTTCAAAAAGTCTAGAAGTTGAGATTGATTTCAGATTTCTCGCTTCTCTCCAATCAATTTCTATCTATGCACTCTCGACTGAAACACCTCCACCGCTTGATCCGAAACGCATTCCAAACAATCGAAAACTTTGACGAAAAAGTGACAGTGGAGTTTGAAAAACAGGAGGATGTCAAAAGTTTCTGGTCGGATATCTATGTGGTGACGCTGACAAAGAAGGATGGTTTCGAGCTGGGGGCGGAGCTTCCGGAGACGGTATTAATCAAGGTGAGCAGGACTGGGGATTCTCCAACAGATTAGAAAAATTACGTTTTCAAAGTCATAATTTGTCATTGCATAGTACAAAACCAAAACTTTTGGTCAACGGAAAGTACCCCGTCTAAAAGTTTGGACCAATTTTTGGTCAACGGAAAGTACCCCGTCTAAAAGTTTGGACCAATTTTTGGTCAACGGAAGGTTCCCCGTCTAAAAGTTTGGACCAAATTTTGGTCAACGGAAGGTTCCCCGTCTAAAAGTTTGGACCAATTTTTGGTCAACGGAAAGTACACAAACGTTCAGATTCCTCGAATCGGCGAAAACGTGTTGAAGTTTGTGAACGGTAGAGCCTTGGATGAGATTCACACTCGATTGATCTACTTCACGAAAGTGAGTTTGAGTCGATGCACCTGAATAAAGCACAAGTCATTGATAATTCCAGAAAGAGAACCTGTTCTACCACCACTTCCCTTACAACTCGATTCCCAACTTTCCATTCCCCAAAGTCTACTTTACCGAGGACATCACCGCCGAAGCCACTGGAGGAATCGTCATGGAGAATCTAACCTCCAAAGTCTACGCGGTAGATCACATTCCCGGCCTGAGCCATGAGCAAGTGTTGAGACTGATGGAGGCTCTCGCGGGATTCCATGCTCATTTGATGCGAAGGGAGGAAAAGGGCTATGTGGAGAGCTTCGAGGAGGGAGCACATGGAGGACAGCAGAACTATACGGAGTACATGCAGGGGAGAATGGTGGGGAAATGTGTTGAACTTTTTTCGGTTTCATCACTTCACTAATACTTCCTTTTATATTTGAGAACTCATTCAGCCGAAATTTGAGGTACACGAAAACCGGACACCTGGTTGAGAATCCCAGCATGAAAAAAAACTATTTTTCTCTGTTTCATCTTGTATTAATTCTGCCATCGGAAATGAGAGTTGCTTTGATTTACCAGCTGTATGGAATTTTTCAAAGGGAGGCTCAGGTTTAAAATATCGGTAAAATGTTTACATCTTCAAAATTAGGCCCCGCCCACTTTTTCGCAACAGGGTGGGACGATCGAGCACTGTAGTACAAATGTTTCCAGTTCCATTACCCCCTTGAAACTTCCACTAATTATTTAAAAAGTAATTTCGATTTCAAAAGAGCCTCTCTGTTTTCCAGTTCGACGAAGCCATGAACCTGGAGAAAATCGCTCCCGAAACTTTTGGCAACGGTCGGATTCAGAATATCAAGTGGTCGTTCGACTACGAGAACAAGAACAAAGCCAGCAGAGAGGCCGAGGAAGGTGAGGGTTTGATATGAGGTTGAGAAAAATTCGATGGTAAAAATGGGTTTCAAAAAGTGTAGAAGTTCAGAGTTTGGATTCCGGGAAGATATTTCTTCCAAATTTCCTCGAACGTCAAAATTCTGAACTGCAGAAGACTTTGGAGCCTCAGACCTTCAGTTACATCTTTCAAAGTCTAGATCCTCATTTACTCACTTTCAACAATCCCAACTTTTCCAGCCATCCCCGGAATCATCTGCCACGCGGACCTGAACGTGACGAACATGCTGTGGCTCAAAGACAGTCCCAACTCTTCCCTCGGCGCCATCATCGACTTCCAAATGCTGCTCATCGGCTCCGTCGCCCTAGACCTCGTCAGAATCCTCACTTTGGGACTTTCAAGGGAGAACCGAAGATCCAAGACAGACGAGTACCTTCAGTACTACCACGAGACACTTTGTGGATTCTTCGAGGACGGAAAAGTGCCGTATTCCCTCCAAGACCTCCATCGACAGTACCTGTTGATCTACCCATTCGCTTCCAACTTTACACTCTTCGGAATCGCAGTCTATATCAAGTTGTATAGAGATGGAACCCTCGGGAGACCAGAAGACGTCGAGGCCAATTGTCATGAGCTGATCGACAGGGCCAGAGGGATTGTGGAGGATATCGAGGGCATGATGTGATTTATTATGATTCATTGTCTCGTTTTGAAAAGTGTCAGAAAAAAAGACGTTTCATGTCATGTTCAATGTGCTCTGCGCCACAATGATCCTTGGTTCCTGAAACAAAAGAACAGTGACTGTCTGCTTTCCGTTTTTTTCTTCCAGACACATACCTTTCGCTTGAAAATCACGCCCACCGATTTTTGATACTGTGAAGACATAAGGTAGAAAATGAAACCATGTAGTGCGGCGTTGATGGAGAACATCGCATTCACCACTTGCATCACTGCCGTTGCCATTCTCCTGAGGACGCATTAGTTTGCCCTGTCTGTCAAGGAGGCGGAGCCTAGCTTACCACCAACCCAAATCCGTATAAAAGAACTGCAAAACTCGTACAGTACCCCCGGGTAGTTCGATAATAAACGAGGAGACTGTCATGAAGACCACCAGGCCGGTGGTCCTTTCTGTACCCGGTCCATCTGACGATGAATTCAGAATCCGCTGACGTCGTCGCGCTTCGCGGAGTTCCAGCACCAGGAATACGGTCAGCAGGGGGAGCAGGATACAGGGAAGGAGCTGTGAAAAAAAGGAGTTCTAGAACACCAAATTTTGTGGCCTAGAAATCTGGTTCAAACCTTCGAAACTGTCCCATTGACCAGCTGAAAAACTTTGCCCACAAATCCATCGTTCGCTGTATACAAGCTAGACTGCACCAGGGTATAAATGTTATAAGTACCATTGGGTGGGTTATTGGTGCAACTGGAATTTTCGAAATTGCGAACTTCTCAATCGAGTGCGTTTTCTACGCCGATTTCCGACTCACTTTCTCATAGCCGTCCAGCTCCCCGCTTGCACAATATCATAGCGAAAATAATAGAGGCCGGATAAGGGAAGACTCGTCGCAAATGCTCCCACACTGACGGAGGCGCCAAACGAGACTCGCGAAATCGCCCGAAACGTTCGACGCGTTCCGAACCGCATCACGATCCATCGGAGCAACGCCATGCATACACTGAGCCATGTGGAGCAGCGACGGCAGAGGTCGAAGAGCACTACTGGAAGCCAGTAGGCGTAGAACGGCCAGAGTGGGAAGGGAGGGTCGCTGAAGTATAGTGTGTACACGGTCGACTAGATATGGGTCGACGAAAGTGGAGCGATCGAGTCGATCAACGAAAAAAAAGTTGAGGTCGACCGAGTCGCGGCTTTTGGGTCGACTGACCAGTCGGTCGATCTCAACTTTTTTTTCATGGGTCCACTCGACTTTTGGGTAAAAAATCGATAATCCATTGCTAGTCCTGCTCTGATTGCTGGTTTTTCACCTCAATTCGCCATTTTTGCCCAAAAACTGATAATCGATCGATAATCGACAATTTCAAAAAATTTTACAATTTCAAAATTTTCCCAAAAAATCTGTGCGGTGGTGGCACGACATTTTTTTTTTTCGGCGTTTTTTGCAACCCCTCGCACGCAATTTCGCAACCCTGCGGCGCGGCTCTCCGTTCTATCCTATTCGTTTCTTTCCGATTTCAATTCTTTCCGATTTTGAAGGTCTTCAGACTAAAAATTCTGCTCTTCTCACTGTCGATAACAGATCGAGCTTGTTCCGATTGAACGAGTTCATACTGGACAAACTTGACGGTGAATGTCGCGTCTTCAATTCTGTCAATGAAGCGGACACGGATTCTGGACTCGCAGCTGATCCGGCCATATTCCATTCACAAACTCCGTCTGGAATGCCCCCTCATGTGTTGAGACTGAAAATAGGGGCACAAGTGGTGCTGCTCAGAAACATCTCTGTCGAGCGAGGACTCTGCAACAGAACAAGACTCACGGTCAAGAGATTCGGAACTGACGTTAGTGACTTTCCACTCCACTCAGTTTGAATAACTCAATTTAAATGTTTCAGTTGATCGAGTTCACAGTGAACAACCCGAGTTCTCGCCCCCCGGAAACTGTTTTCCTGCACCGAATGCTCCTGACTCCAACTGGAAAAGGAGCAGATTCGGCAGGTTTCAAACGACGACAGTACCCCATACGACTCGCATACGCGTGCACGATAAACAAGAGTCAGGGACAGACTCTGTCACGCTGTGGATTGGTGCTCCACTCAGCTGTCTTCTCCCATGGACAGCTGTACGTCGCGATGTCGAGAGTTCAGCAAGCAGAAGATTTCCGAGTGTGGCACACCATAAGAAGAAACTCACCGGAGTACGACATCCTGCCACAAGGAGGGATTCTGATTCGGAACGTGGTCTATAACGAGGTGTTCGAAGATGCGACGAAAGTTTTGTCTCCAAGCACACCGTCATCAAGGATCGAGCCTCTTCAGTTCTGTGTTCTCCTTCCGAAAGCGACGACTCGTTCGAAAAACCGAACAGTGGCACCGTGTCCACGGTTTCCAAGTCGCTGGAGAAGATGTATTCCAAAAAGAAGAAGATCACCGACACCTGCACATCCGCGACCAAGAACACCTCGAACTGATCTGCCGTACCAATTGCTTCGACTCCAACTGGAAAAAGAGCGGATCCCGCCGGTTTCAAACGACGTCAGTACCCCATTCGACTTGCCTACGCATGCACTATCAACAAAAATCAAGGCCAGACATTGTCGAGATGCGGATTGGTGCTCCATTCGCCTGTGTTTTCGGATGGCCAGCTTTATGTTGCCATGTCTCGAGTGCAAAGTGCAAAGGACTTCCGTGTGTGGCACACCAAGCGAAGACAATCTACGCCATGAAAAAGCCGTCTGGATTCCAGATTGACAGTCGAGTCATTTGGTGATGATGTAAGTCGGCAGAATTCAGATCATTCCATACTTGGATTCATATAAATTTTCCAGGTCATCTGGTGCAGTGTGTCTTTTCGACACGGCTTCGAGGAATTATTCGAATAATTCCTCGAAGAATTGTTCGAAAAATTATTCGAGGATTACGTGAAGATTTATTCGAATATTCCTCGACGAATTATTCGAGGAATTATTCGAACAATTATTCGAGAAAATCTTCGAGGAATCCTCGAATAAATCTTCACGTAATCCTCGAATAATTTTTCGAGGAAATTCGCCAAAAAAAATTCGAATATTCGAGGATTCCTCGAAGTTTTACTCGAAGTTTTTACGTG
Organism: Caenorhabditis sp. 40 LS-2015; assembly: GCA_900536305.3. Taxonomy (NCBI): domain Eukaryota; kingdom Metazoa; phylum Nematoda; class Chromadorea; order Rhabditida; family Rhabditidae; genus Caenorhabditis; species Caenorhabditis tribulationis. The sequence continues at coordinate 92,114 of LR546204.1, read as the reverse complement.
GAAAACAACTTAACAGACAAAATATGGCATTTAGAATGATAGCCACGGTGGGGGTCACGTGAAAGTATGTCCGAAATTACGAATTGCAATTTTTTACTAAACTTCGGGAAAACTTCGACGAACACGTTTCTCGAAGAAATTTATTCGAGGAATTATTCGAGAAAGAATCCTCGAACAAATTTCTTCGAGGATTCTTTCTCGAATATTTCCTCGAATAATTTTCTTCGTGAACTATTTTTCGAGAAATTTTTTTCGAAAAACAATGATATATTCCTCGACAAATACGAATATTCGAGGAATGTTTTCTCGAAAAGACACACTGATCTGGTGTTCCCGGAACAACGATCCATCCAAGAGAAGGGCGTTCCTTCACCGAATGCTCATGAGTCCAACCGGGAAGGGAGCGAAAAACTGTGGCTTCCACCGTCGCCAGTCCGTCTGGCCTACGCTCAAACAGTCAACAAGAGCCAGGGTCAGACGCTCTCAAAATGTGGACTCATTCTACATTCCACTGTTTTCTCTCATGGCCAGATCTGCGTGGCACTCTCTCGGGTTGCAGAAGCAGGACACTTCAAATTGTGGCACTACCTGCGAGAAAATTCCGACGACTTATTTTTCAATGGAGGAATTCTACTCAGAAACGTGGTCTATCGAGAAGCGCTTCGGAATGAATGATGTTTATTGTTCTACATTATTTACATGTTTTGTTTTTGTTTGTTATATGAAGTCTTTCTTTCTTTTTTTAAATAAAGACTATCGTTCAGCTTTCAGCAGAGTCTGCTGAGCAGACTCAAATTTCCTTGCAATTTTTCCCATTTTTCGCCAAAGTACGCAATTACGCGTCAGCGTGTCACAAAATTTCCTGTTGCGGACTTGACACCAGACCTGACGCCAATTTTTTCAATTTTCGCCATTTTTTTCAGCGAGATCGAAAACTATCAAATTGAGCATGTTTTCGCTTGTTTCAAATCTCCTCTCACCACGGTTTCTCATTTTGCTCGATGAGCAAATACAGTATATTGAATTGCGCCAAGAAAACCAACGCGAACAAGTCGCAAACCCCGATTCCGATCATTATCGAAATCACCGACGACTTCAGCATAATCCTTCTGGACAGCACATAAAGATGGACTAGAGTGGTGAAGACGCCGATAAACGAAGTGAAAATGCCCGTAAATATAACCGGATGGGCGGCGTTCCTGGAACGGGGGAATTTTTTGCGGCGGGAAAATCGAAAAACCCTACTCGAAGGACCGTAAAATCTCATAGAGTTGAAGTCGGGTGGAATTGTCATAACTGGGGAAGGTATATGTGGCTAGCGAGTATTCAGTGGACATTATGGCTATAACACTAGAAGATTTTCTGAAACCGATCTCCTACACACGTTTGTTGACACTCAATAATTTAGATTTTCACCTGCAGAGCCTGAAAACGGGGAAATTGGGAACGAAATTCATCTTAGACATTATAAATAAGAGAAAAAGAGATAGAGCTTGCAATAAATCATCCAGTGGAATTTGAATTTGAATTGAGACAGGAAAATTTTTTTGGGGATTTTTGCAGAAAAAGATAGAACCAAACAAAAGAGAAACGGGGGAAAACAACAACGGACACACACAGCGAATTATAGATGGACTTGAGCTGCAAAACTTTCTAGCGTCTCTTTCCGTACTTGTTCTTGCCGCCTCGGTTGCCGCCACGACGCGTGTCCTCCTTGAATCCGCGTCCCGCCGCCAAGTCCTCTTCCCGAACGTTGTCCGAGTCGTCGGAATCCTCATCGGACTCCTCTTCTGAGTCATCCTCCGACTCTTCCTTATCCGATCCCTCCTCCTCGTCCGACTTGTCCGAGTCGCTCTCCGACGATGACTTGTCGGACGCGGCTTCGTCGCCTGACGCGGCGTCTTCTCCAACGTGATCCACTGTAAACATCGATCATTTTAAACTGGAAATCGGCTCCTAAACACTTACAGAACTCCACCTCTCCCTCGTCCTGCTCATCGTTCTCGTTCAACTTGGCGTTCTCCGGAATCAGTCCCTCGTTCTTCAGACGACGCGCCTCGTCTGGCGTGTACTTCAGAATCACGTCTCCCTTATCGTCTTGATAGTCGCGAAGTCCGACGAGAATGATGTCGCCCACGTTGATCCAGACCTTCTTTCGGAGCTTTCCGCGAATGTGGCACACTCGCTGCTTTCCGTCAAAACAGAACACTTGCACACGACCGTTTCCGAGCATTTTCGAGACCTGGCCGTACTCCTGACCCTCCTCCTTCAGATCGAGCTCGCGCTTCATGAAGTCATTCTCGTTCTTTCCCCTTCTGCGATTCTTTCCTCCCTTTCCCTTATTCTTCGGCATCGTTGGGCAGTTGAGAGCTGGAAAAATGAATTTTGAGGGAGGAAACGGCAAAAAATGAGTCAAAAATCGATTTAAAAAAATCCGATAATTCGAAAAATTGTTGCGAAATAAATCAGACTTTCCTACACAATTTTTATCAAAAATTTACCGAAAACAGGCTTAAAAGCAGCTAATTTTGTGGAAAAATGTGATTACAAACTAGTGACGTCGACGAAAATACAAAAATACCAAAAATTTTGAATCCCCCAAAATCAACAGTTCCCGGTCGAAATTTCGTGATTCTTTCGATTTTCTCGGTCAAATTTTGATAATTTTGAGTATTCCTCCTATTTTCATTGAAATGTGATGCAAAAAATCAGCGAAAACTCGAAAAATCCGTCGAAAAACATCAAACAAACACTCAAAAATATCGACGAAAAAGTGAAGGTTGGCGAGTGCGGCGCGGAAAAGTGGGCGTGGCTTGGGGATTTCGCAATCTTCGCCGCATGGTTTGTGACGTCATTGCGGACCGGGCATCACATTTGACGACACTTGGTGACAGCTGGTTTTTGCTTTTTCTAAATCATTTTTGAGCGATTTTTTGGAATTTTCGGGGACATTTCAAGGTTTTTTTTGCCGAAATTAGACTAAACGAGTTCTAGAGCTTCAAAATGAGCCAAAGATCTCGAAATTTCATGGAAAAATGGCTGGAAAACTTGGAATTCTCGTAGCGCTTCAAAAAATAAAAAAGTTGAAAATCCAGTTTTTGCTTCAAAAACGATTTTTTCGCTGAAAATCACGAGTTGAAAGGCGAAAATTTGCATTCTAGCTTAAATTTCTCCCCAAAAAATGAAAAAACCCCTAAAAAACAGAATCTAATGAAATCCTTTCAACCTCAAATTCTGAGCCGATTTTTCTCGATTTTTGCGCGTCCAATCCCGTTCAAACTTTCACCACGAGATAAAATTTGAAATTCCCGCCAAAAACGTTCGCACTCGACAAATTTTCAGCGCCGCCGCCTCTTAACCATTGCATGGGAGACCAGTTTGTCGCCTCCACCGAGCAGCATTCGGCTACCACTGAGCAGACCCCGCTGAGCAGTACCAACTCGGTCGCCGCCGATTCCTCCCAGGCGCCGCTTTCCAAGTCTTCCGAGTTTAGCGTTGAGAGCCTGTATCGCGCCGTGATAGTGCTCTGCGATCAGTATCAGTTGGATAAGAAACAAGTGCGTCGGTTTAGATTCGTCAAATTTCACTTTAAAATTCGAATTTCCCGCCAAAAAACTGCCCCCAAATTCATTTTTCAAATTTTCCAGGTCGCCCTCGGACTCTTCCTGTTCTTCCTACTAATCGTCTTTTCCGTGGGCACCGTTGTCGCCTGGAATCGCTACTCGCCGATTATCCAGGAGTTCATTATCAAGGAGAATATCGAGAAGGCTCGCACCAAGAGTAGCGAGAAACCCAGTAAGATTTTCGGATCTTTCCGAGTGGAAAACCAGATTTTTTAGCTGTTTTCGGCCCCTAAAATCGTCCAAAAACTTCCATATGTTCCAGAAAAAGAAGAATGAACAAGCTGAAGAGCTTCATCAACAAGAAGCGCGCCAATCAACACTTCAAGGCCAGCGGTCCCGGACAGCGTCTGAACGATGGCGCCGGCACTTCTGGAGACTCTGGACCCGCTGCCGGTGCTCAAGCTGATCGAAATGTGCAGGCGGACGCTCTGATGAGACGTCTCAATCAGAATCAGCCAATGTCGGCTGCGGAGGCGAGCCGTAAGCGGATTCAGATGCAGGCGAAGAAGCAGTTGGAGGAGGAGCGGCGGCAGATGGAGGAGCTGAACATTTCGAGTACGAGATTTGTTTTGGGCTGAAATTTAGTTTACAGCGTGGGAAATTGGTGTAGAGACCTAGAAAATCATGAAAAAATCGATTTTCGCCTCCAGAAGTGGAGGCTAAACCCCAAAAACGGTCCCAGCTCTCCCCAAAACCCTCTCCATTCTTCCAGACGACCACGTCGAGCAAAAACAACCGCCCCAAGAGCTCGACCACTCCTCGATTCTCCCCGGCGTGCTCTTCTACTCGGACCTGCTCGGCGAATCGCACGCGCGCTCCAAACCCGAGCTCATCGCCGACATGAAACAATACCTTCTCGAGCAGATCGCCGAGTCGGACGACGAGGACAAGATCTCGGGCGCCGTGCTGATGATCCACACGCTGAACAAGCGAGAGACACGGGATGTGGCCATCGAGACCATCTGCAAGCTGGTCAACAACATTCTGGAGAAGCCCGACGATGAGAAGGTGCGCAAGATCCGCATCACCAACGAGAAGATCATCGAGAAGGTGATCAATCCTCCCGGAGCTCGCGCCTTTCTCGAAGCCGTCGGGTTCACGGAGCAGACGATTCGCGATGAGGCGACGGGGCAGATGGTGCCATGGTTGGTGTACACTAACCCAGAGCAAGACCATCTCGTTGGAGCGCTGGCCGAGCTCAAAACCGGCGAGCCCATTCCGATTCGTGTGTCCAGAAGTCTGGAGGTGTTCCAGTTGAAGCCGGGGCAGGAGGTGAAGGCTCCCAAGGTTCCCGATGGATTTTATAATCTATCGGCAGCGGAGATCAAAGCCGAGCAGGCGAACAAGACCAAGGAGATTGAGAAGGTGGGTCTAAAGCCAAAAAATCGATCTTCAAGCCGAAATCTACTTTTTCTAGCCCCAAAATTCATTTTTCAGAGATCGAAAACCATTTTTTCTCTTTCAGATGCGCACTCTTCGCACCAAGGAGATGCGTGAACGCGACGCGAAGCTCACCACCAACAAGTACAGATACACGGCGATACGTGTGAGATTGCCCGGCAATTTCGCTGTTCAGGTTTGTGCTAAGAATACGACCATTGATTCATCGCTTTTCAACTTTGATTTCGCTCCAAATTCCTGTTTTTCGTCTAAAATCAAGAGTTTGACCTCAAAATGCTCAATTTTCAACCCGAAAACTCAGGATTCCAAGCTCTAAATCCTTCATCTTTCAGGGCACATTCAGCGTTCACGAGCCCTTCTCCGCGGTCCGTGAGTTCGTCGCCGGCACTCTATCTGCCGCCGTCGCCGCTTCCGAATTCCGTCTCCACGACCGCATACAACAGCACGTCGATGACGAGTCCGTCTCGCTTCTGGAGCTCGGACTGGTTCCCTCCGCCTACCTTCATTTGACGTTCGTAGAGAATTTCGACGATTCCGTCGGCATTTTGGCCGATGAGCACGTTGGATTGGTTCATGAGCTCGAGGATTGAGGAAAAACTTTCAATTTTTGCTTTGAATTTCGCTTCAAAAATGTCCGATATTTCTTCTCCTTTTTCTCTGTATACTCGTCGGTTGTCTCTTTATTTATTTCTTCGGTGATGCTTATTTATGTTTGCTTCTTATCCCCTGTCCCCCCATATGCTGGTCATTGATTTAGTGCTATTTTTTAGCCACGACACACAAAAGAGAACTGTAGAAAAATGAATTCGCTTAACAAATCCCGAAGAATCAGACTAAAAAATAGGTCCAAATCCTTTCGAAATCCTTTCTAACAAATGTTTTTTCCAATGGATCTGTCTCAATTTCCAAAAATCCAGATGTCCTCCCAACCGCAGCGTACGGAGCAAGAGAAATCACCGATGAAAATATCGGATTTTCTCAGCGGAAAGCCACAGATCGAGCCCGTGCAGCAGTCGACATTGTTTTCGAGGTTAATCGGAGGGAAAAATTCAGGAAAAAATCCAAAAATTTTGTGCGAAAAATTGAATTTTTCGATCGAATTCTGATTTTAGAGCAAAAAAATTAAGCTTCTGAAATTTTGAGCAAAAAAGTTTCCAACTTCAGAAATCATTCAACGTCTTTTGAAAAAACCCGTCTAGAATCTTCAGAAGTCCCTAACGTCGTCTGAAAACCATCAGAATCCCCTAGAATTCAAAATTTCCAGACTCCGAACGTTCCTGCCTGAAATGGAGCAAGCCAACCAGAACATGAACCTTGACGCCACCAACGACGCCTTCCAAATCATCGAGAACGTCGCGGAATCCTCCTCCTCCTCGTCTTCAGACGACTCGGATTTAGATTCCGATTCAGAAGACGTCGGAGATTCGGAAGAACCGCAGAATTCCGATTGCCAGAAGCAACGAATCGAGATCGATTTGGATGTGTTCAGAGAACAGAATAGTGTGGTGGATGGGCGGGATGTTAGTGTGCAGAGTGTGGACAGTCTTCCCACGGCGTTTCAGTCGAAAAGTGATGAGGATGATGGCAAGAAGAAGAAGCCGTTGATTGAGGAATTATAAATTTGTGTTTTTGGATTGAATTTTTGACATTTTTTGAGGCGAAGAGAGGGAAAATTGAACTTTTCTAACCAGTTTTTCATTTTTGAACGGAAATTTTTCGAATTTTTTGACCCAAAAATCAAAAATATCCGTTAAAATTGACCTGAAATTTCGAATTCTCGATTAAAATTTATCCATTTTTCGATTTCATTTTCTTGTCAAACTAATTTTCATGAATTTTTCCGATTTTTGAGTCCGAAAATTTTTCAAAATTTCTCTGATTTATTTTTCTCACTTTTTGATCTACCTCCTTTTTCGAAATTTTTTCACTTTTTTTCAAAAAATTTGACCATTTTTTCCTCCCGCGCTCAATTATATCACTGTTGTTGACACTGTTGTTTTATTTCATTTCGTCATTTTGTTATCTTTTTTTTCTGTTTGCAGAATTTTTTTTCGTGTTTTTTTTCTCGTTGCGAAAAATGACTCATAAACCATTTCGGAAAACTGGGTCATCTAGATTCTCTGTTCGTTTTTGGTTTCTCCGATTTTTTCTATTATCTCTTCTTTTTTCATTCTCTCCAGGATTGCCAGTTTTCAGTTTTCAATGCAAAAAATTGGAAGAAAAACTCGAAAAAATGGAAAATGTCTCAAAGTTTCAACAAAAAAAACTATTTTTTTAGCCGAAATTTCATAACTTTTAGATCGAAAATTGACTGAAAATCAGCTGTTTTTTCCCATTGAAAAATTCGCAAAATTTGAAAGCGAGAAATTCGAATATTTCAGATTTTTCTCTCGAAATTTCAAAAATCAACAAAGTTTCCTCAATAACAGAAAATGATGGATTTTCAACCAATCCCAAAAAAGTAGTTTTAAACCCGAAATTTCAACAAAAACTTCAACTTTTTGAATTTCTAGGCGAAATTTTGAGGCAAAAAAAAAGTTTTTTTCTCAGTTAACCCCAAATTCTTATCCCGATAGCCTTCCCCACGGCCTCTATTTCTATCTCTCACTCTCAAATTTCCGCTTCTATCTATGCAGCGTCTTCTGATTCCGACTCTTCGAAGGATGTCGGCCTCATCAACCAACACCACCAGTGCCGCCGAGTACGACGTCAAGAAACTGCTGACCGTCAAGGATCTCTACGGCGACTTGGCTCAGATTCCGCTGCCCTCGCAGGGTCGCATCGGAAAGCGGCGCGACGACGATGACGTCGTCGAGGTGACGACGACGTGGGACAATCGGGCGATGCAGTTGAACAAGTCCACTCGACAGCAGCGCGTGTCGCTGATCGGCACCCGCGGCACCACGCAGGTCAAGGAGCGCTATCTGATGACGTCGGTCTCGTTGCCGATGTGCAATTATGAGTAAGGAGAACGATGGAGGCCGGCTGAAATCCCGACGTTTTTTGACCCTTTCAAGCTAAAATGAGTCAAAAATCATCAAACTTCCGGGTTTCCACAGAAAACTTTTCAAACTCCCGCCCATTTTTCTCTCTTCCAGAAACCAACGCTCCACGTACTCTCACTCGAACGCGCGCGTCGCTCAAATCCTCACGATTGGCACGGGCGACGAGGCGAAGCAATACCTAAAGATCTACAATCTCGACGAGCACTGCGAAGAGCTCTGCTCCGATCTGACCACCCAGAAGAAGCACGGAACGATTCACGGCGGCGGATGCATGCCGTTCGGATGTCTCCACTTCAGCTATGGCGAGGGACACGTGATGTATGTCGCCGAGCGGTTGACCAAAGCGTCGCAGTACTTTGACGCCGACATCGAGTGGGACAACGAGACGAAGGTTTTCGAGAGCAAAGTGGTGAGGAAACGAGCCGAATCTCGAGGATTTTGAGCTCCCCAACTTGCAGATTTCTCTAGTCCCTCGAAATGGCTCGAAAAGCAGCCAGAATTCGAGAAATTTGGCTAACTTTTGGGCTCACTTTGATCCAAATTTGCAGACCTCAAACCATCCCAATTTCCAGGGCAAAAAGTTCGAGCTCGTCGAGTCGTGGGGCGAGCAAAACGTCGACGTCCGTCGCCCGGTCATCTGCACCGTCGACGTCTCCTCAGGAATAGTGACCGTGTTCGACCAGATCCCCGCCCATATCTCGCCGTGCTACGCGAAATGGACACCCGAAGACACGGGCATCGTCTTCTTCGGACTCGATGAGGGAGACGCGTCGCCGCGACTCGGCCGCATCTACTGCAACAACCGCCGTGGCCACGTCTACTACTACGACATCAAGACGGGAGCGTTGACGCAACTTTCCGAGGGGGAGATCAGCGCCGAGGAGCTGCAATTCTCACCGGACGGAAAGACGTTGGTGTGGTTGCAGAGAGCCGCCGATGGACCGCATCAGGCCGTGATGGAGATGGTCGCTGTGGAGTGGCCGTTGAAAGCGGCGGAGGCTTCCGAGATTGAGGTGAGCGATTCTGGGCTATTCCAGCGGTCATTTTAGACGAGCTAAAAGATCGAGACATGTCTATGATGAGCTGAAATCATGTGTAGACTGATAGAGCGTCCATGGTCATTCTAAGCTATTCCACACCATTTTATCTCGTTTCAGACTATTCTATGTCATCTTGAAGTGTCTAGAATGGTCTAGATTGACTTAATACGGCCAAGAATTGTCAAGAAAGGTCTAGGATGATTCAGGACCTTTTCCAGGTTATCCTGGTCATTTTGAACCATTCCAGCCTGTTCCAGGCCATCCGAGACTATTCCGGACGACTCTTAATGGCTCAGAATGGTCTGAAATGCTATAGAATGCCTGAGAGTGGCCCGGAAAGGTTTAGAACGATTCTAGACTTTTCCGCGCCACTCTGGACCATTCTAGACGATTATTGGCCATTTTTGATAGTCTAGAGTGATCCATAGTGTCCTGAAATGGCCTAGAACGGTTTAGAGATGGCCTCGAATGGCCTAGAGTGGCTAAAAAAGACCGAGAATGTTCGAAAGTTGTCACGGATGATTCTAAGTTGTTTCTGGATTATTCTAACGATGCTAGACTCATCTAAGCCATCCGAGACGATTTCTGCGTCATTCTTGACCATTTTAGACGTTTCTTGGTCGTTTTTGATAGTCTAGATTGACGCATAATGTCCTGCAATGCTATAGAATGGCCTTAGTTGGCTTAGAAATGGTCTAGAATAGTCTAGAGTGGCCTAACATGATCTGGAATGTTCGACAATGGTCACGGATGATTCTGAGCCATTCTAGACCATTCTATCCCCCTCTAACTCTTCCCAACGTTCCAGAAACGCGTCGTGGTCCCCATCGTCAAAGATCGCCGCCCGGCCGACGAGTTCCAAGGCTTCAGCTTCACCCAAACCGTCGCGCGCTCCTGGTCCGCCGACTCGAAGCGTCTGATCCTCTCCACGGCGTGGTGCTCGAAACTCGAACTCGTCGCCGTCGACATCGCCACCGGAGACGTCGAGCGGCTCTCGAACACGGGAACGTTCGTGGGATCCTTCTCACTGCTCGACGTCTACAAGGACGAGATTCTCGCGGTGGTCTCGGCGCCGAACCGTCCGCCAAACGTGCTTTTGGGCAAGCTTCCAGCGCAAGGCAAGGCTGACTCTCTAGTGTGGGTGCGCATCGACGAGGGCAAGACGCTGGCTTCTCGCCATCATCTCTTCGAGTTCTCGTCGGAAATCGTCGAGTTCGAGAGGGACGGCGTCACCTACGAGGGCATTCTGAGCCTTCCCAAAGAGGGCTCGAACCTTCCGATGGTGGTGAACCCGCACGGTGGACCGCATGCCGCTTCGCTGGCCGCATGGCCACGAAGAGATCTGACCACACTGCTCAACTCGGGATACGCTGTGCTGCAGATCAACTTCCGTGGATCGCTCGGGTTTGGCGACGATTTTGTGCGCGCGTTGCCCGGCAATTGCGGAGACATGGATGTGAAGGATGTGCATGTGAGTTTTCGTTAAAAATCGTCTAAAAATCGATGGAAAATAGTAGGAAACTGACCCAAAGTAGACAAAAAGGTTCAGAGCCGATTTGAGCCCTGAAACGACTAGAGGCTTTTGTTAGAATCTTCCAGAAGCACCAGAACCATTGAATGATCATCGGTGATTCTTCAAAATACGCCAGACTCTTCTGGAATCCTCGAGAACCATCTAGAGTTGCTCAGAACCTTTTACAGGTCCCATAATCCATTAGAGCCGCCCAGAGTTCATCAGAAGCATTCAGAACGCTCCAGTATCGTTTGGACACCTTCAGAATCCGTCGAACTCTATCGTAATCCCTTTGTCTCGGCCAGACCCCCCTTGAATTCTTTGAGAGCTCCTCAGAATCCCTCAGCGTCCTTTAGACGTCGTCGGATTCTGATCAGAATCTTTCAGGATCCCCTAGAACCCACTACGGCCAAACTCAGAGGTCAACATGAACTGAACTTTGTCCATTTTGACAGTCAAAGTTTCGTTTTCCTGAAACCATTTTTTGACCACAAATCTCCCCCAAACCACCATCAATCATCTCTTCCAGACCGCCGTCCTGACCACCCTCGAGCGCAACCCTCGCATCTCCGCGAACAAGTGCGTCCTCTTCGGCGGCTCTCACGGCGGCTTCCTCGTCTCGCACCTCATCGGCCAGTACCCGGGCTTCTACAAGTCGTGCGTCGCCCTGAACCCCGTCGTCAACATTGCCACAATGCACGACGTCACCGACATTCCCGAGTGGTGCTTCTTCGAGGCGAACGGCGAGCTGCCGGACTGGACGAAGACGACGACGCGCGAGCAGCGCGAGGCGATGTTCTTGTCGTCGCCGATGGCGCATGTGGAGCACGCGACGACGCCGTATCTGCTGCTCATCGGCGAGAAAGATCTCCGCGTGATTCCACACTATCGCGCGTTCATTCGTGTGCTCAAGGCTCGTGGCGTGCCAGCGAAGTGAGTTTTTGTCTCTAAAAGTAGCTCTGGAATGATCTGTAACCGTCAAGAGTGGCTCTATGTCATTCGTTAGCCATTCTAGACCATTTTAGGTCGTTCCAGATCATTCTCGACCTCCAACAATGTCCCAGTATGGCTTGAATGGCCCAAGAAGGTCTAGATGTGTTCTCTGCTCCGTCAGACGATTCGTGGACATTTCTAGCCATTCCGGACTGCTCCAGACCATTTTAAGCCATCCCAGACACACTCTAGACCATACTGAATGTCTTAGGATAGTCGACGTTAACCTGAAAAAGGTCTAGAATGGTCTGGAAAGAACCAGAATGGTCTAAAGTAGTTCTAGACCGTTCTAGGCCATTCTATTTTCAGGCAGTCTTGACCATTATAGACCATTCTAGGTCATGTTCAGGCCATCAAAATGGTTCAAAATGACCTCGATGGGCACCCTCTTCGAACGTGGTCGTAGTGGGCGTGGCCTAATCGAAGAGTGGTGAGAAACGAATTCAAATGCGCTAATAACCGCAAAATTTTCGAAATTTTCCCCCCAAAAAATTTGAAATTTCAAACTTGATCCTTCGACTTTCCAGAGTGCTCTCCTACCCACCATCCAATCATCCACTCGACGAGGTCAACATCGAAGCCGACTACACCATCAACATGGTCCGTTGGTTCGAGAAGTCGCTGAATCAATAGTTCGCTCCGCCCATTTTTGGTCAATTTTTTGGCCCCAAAAATTGTGTACATTTTTTGCTTTTCTCTCCTATTCTATTTATTTATTGCTGGTTTTTGTAAGCCCCGCCTTTTTTTCTCTAATTACGGTAACAGTTTCAAGTACGGTCTGTCCGTTTTCCCATCCGGTAGTTTAGTTTTTTCTTTTGTGTACATGTTTTAAAATATCCCATTCCTCATTTTCTTATTCATTTGTATGGTTTCGGATTGTAGAAAGTGAAAAAATTGTGCTTAAAAAATGAATTTTTTGTACAGATATCCTGAAAAAAAGTTGAACTTTTTTGTTGGTTTTCAGCCAATTTTTCAAACTACTTTTAGGGTTTTGAAAATTTTTGAAAAATGGAACTTTTGAAATTCAGAATTTCAAACAAAATCGAAATCTCAAAAGTTGATCGAAAATCTGCCCGGAAATCATTCAAAATTGACCAAAATTGTTAGAAAACAAGTCTAAAAACCTTTCAGAAAAATCTAGAAAACTCTCAATTTTACATGCCAAAACTGGAAGAAAAACTTTTATTTTCAATTTTTAAGACTTTTTTCATCATTCTAGACTCGAAAAATGATGGAAAATCGCTTCAAAATAGTCGTCAAAAAAAATAAAAATGACAAAAACTGATCCCAAAAACTCTGAAAATTTCAATTTTTCGACTTCCGAAAGACTCAGTATTTTCCCGAGAACTCTAAAAATTTCTCTTTTTCGACCCCCCAAAGCCACAGAATCTCTCCAGAAAATGCCGTACATGCAAGCACTGGACCAATACCAGATCCGCGCGGCGCGCATCGTCACCGCCGCCGGCGTCGAGCCCCCGGAGCTCTCCGTCGTGTGGCAATCGATCGATCCGCCCTCGTGTCGTCACTATCAACTGCAGCGCGGGTTTCTGTCACGGCGTCGCATCTGGATGGAGTTTCACTCGTCGCCGACGGACGCCTTCTGGAAGTTCACCACGTACTTCGTGTCCGGCGACTCGAAACTTTGCGCCTATGTGGCCGAGTCCATCGAATTGGGACATCGCGCCGATGTGATTCAGGTGGGCTGATCTCGAAATTTGAATTGAAATTGGAGGCCTAGAAAACCCCCTAAGAGGTTTTTTAGGCCACCAACTTCACACAGGCTTTCTGAGCCACCAAGACCTTCTAGACCACAAGAGTCCCTCATTCCAGGTCGAGTGCATGCTCTCCCATGAGCCCATCCTCGCCATCGTCATGGACAAGGACTACCTACACGGCCCAGTGATCATCCAAGGATCGCACAGTCACTTCAAGTTCTCCGGCGAGAAGCACCGAAAACTGCTCTACTTCGCGTTGCCGAACGCCGAGCAACTGCGAACGAAAAGCGGCCAGCAGCGCAACTTCGTCATCGGCATCTACGATTTCGGCACGCAGAAGACGGTGGTGATCACGGACGAGTCGATTTGCACCGGCGATATTAATGCGATCGAGTGGACGCCGGATGGCAAGGGTGTCGTGTTTCATCGTGGCAAGGATTTGTGGTGGCACAACTTTGGACAAAAGTACATCAATCAGATTTATAAAGATGTGCCGTGTCCGTTGAAGATCACGTTCTCGCCTGATGAGAAGAGGCTGGCGGTGCTGTTTCCGTTGTGCAGTTTTAGTGAGAAGGCGATCATTTTGGTGGGTTTTTTGGAGGTGAAAATCGTCACAAACTGATCCAAAATCGGTCGAAACTAGTCGAAATTTGCCAAGTTTCTGCCCAATTTTCGGCCATTGAATGTGGTCGAAATTGACTTTTGAAGGGTTGAAAATTGACTGAAAACTAGCGAAAATTTGACCGGTTTTGATCCGAATCAAGCCCAGTTTTCACCACTATCAACAAATTCGACATCATTTTAAACCATTTTTAAGCGATTTTGAGTCTTTTTTCTGCCCAAAACGACCAGAAAACGTAGGTTCGACTTTGACCAATTCTGAGAGTTTCTTCAGATCAGTTTATGTCACTTTGGCCTCTGAAAATGTCAAAATTTGACTGAGAAAAGTGCAAAACTGACGAAAAATGGTCCAGACTGGTTAAAAATGGTCGAAAATCGGTCCAAAATAACCGAAATATGCTCAAAATCGAGCGGAAGTCGATGCATCATGTTGTCGACTTTCGGTTTGTCTAGACGTTTTCGGTCGTTTTTGGATAGTTTTTCGTCTTAGAAACGACCCGAAAAGCCATTTTTTAGTTAATCTAACCATTCTGGCTGGAATCAACTATCCAGGAAGGTCGAAAGTTAGTCGAAATCCAATTTTGACATATTCTAGTCGTTTTGAACCATCTTTAAGCCAATTTCAGACTTCTAAGGATACTCAGGAAACCCAAAAACCACCAAGAAGGAACAATACTCCGCCAAAACTCAGTGATTGAACCAATCCGGCTGAAACTTTGGGGAAAATCGTACAAAACTATAGGGTACATGTTGGCAACATTTGGGATCAAAATATCGATTTTGAAAAGTTGTCTGGAATTTCAGCCAAATTTTCATTTTTCAAAGTGGATATTTTGATCCCAAATGTTGCGATCATGTTCCCTATAGTTTCGTCCGATTTTCCCCAAAGTTTCAGCCGGATTGGTTAAGTCTCCGAGCTTAGGCGGTTTGTTCCATTTTGGAAGTTTTTTGGCCGTTTTGAATCAATTTCTAGCCAAATTCAGGCTAAGAAATGTTTTTCCGTTTTCAGTTCCTTTCGTTTTCGTTTTCAGTTCTTCCGTTTTTTCAGTTCCTCCAATTTCCCGTTTTCAGTTCCTCTGGCCATTCGTCCGTGCCGCTTCACAATTCCAACACGAGGTGCTCTCTCTCGACGCCTACAAAGTGTGGTCGGTGCCGGAGCGTCCGTGGGCTCACGGCGGCGCCCATCTCATCTTCAACGCCAACGCGCACAACACGATCGCCTCGTACACGCTGGCCATCGACGATTTGTCCCTTCACAAGTTCCACTTTCCCCGTCCGGCCGTCGTGATCGACGTCAATCACGACGAGATGCTGTTCGAGACGATCGCCGCCAACTCGTACTCTCGTCTGTGGATCTCGCCGCTCAGCGCCACCACCACCGGCTCCGACTACACGGCACACATGATCGTCGGCAAGCGACCCGACGGCGACGGCGGCATGTTCAACTTCACCGTCAAACCCGTGTTCTTCGATGAGAACCAGTATTCGGGCTTGCTGTACCTGATGCCCACCACCAACTGTCCGGGACCCAAGATGCCGTTGGTCGTCGTGCCGTATTGTGGCGAGAACGTGCCGAATTTCACGCTGGTGTGAGTAGTTTCTTCAGCCTTTTCTCACTATCAAAATGACCTGGAAAGGTCTTGAATGAATCTCGGCGCGTTCTAGACCATCCAATGTCATTCTTAGCCATCAGTATTGTCTAGAAGGGTCCAGAATTGGTCTAGAATCGTCTGAAAGAGTCTGGAATCGTCTAGAATGACTTAGAATTGCTTAAACTCATCTAGATTGGCTCAGAATGGCTTAGAGAGGTTTAAAATGGCTTTCAACGGCTCAGAATGACCCTTACGCATTCTGGACCATTCCATGTCGTTTTTAGCCATTCTAAGCCACTAGAATCGTCTAGAAGGGTCCAGAACTGCTTCAGAATGGTCTGAAATGGTCTAGAATGCCTCAGGATCGCTTAAACTCACCTAGATTGGCTTAGAATGGCTTAGAGAGGTTCAAAATGTTTTTCAATGACTCGTGGATCATTTCGAGCGGGTTTGAGCCTCTATTGTGGTCGAGAATGGTCTAGCAACAGCTTGAAGCGATCCAGAGTGCCATGTTGTCAATTCAATCAATTGAATCTCTGGAAAAATTTTGAGATTTTAGACTCCGCCCACTTTTTTTTGACTCCGCCCACTAACGATGGGGTTAGAATGATCTAGAATAATACACTTAGAAGTCTAGAATTAACAACGAAAGAAACGAATCACACGAAAAAAAAAATAAAAAACGAAAATTTTGACTCCGCCCACTTTGTGAAAACTAGACTTCGCCCACATAACTAGACTCCCCAAAGTGGGCGGAGTCGAAAGTTTTTTTTTGCAACAACAAAAGTTTTCGAACTTTTGTCGTTCTCGAAATTATTCATGACCATCAAAGTAGGTGGAGTCGAAGAACCTCAAATTTTTCAGAAATTTCGAAATTTCAGACTCCACCCACTTTTTTTTTTCAACTTGAGTCAGAAAACTGGGCGGAGTCGAAAACGAGTCGAATTTTTTTTTTGTCATTGAGTGTGATTTTGTTTGAGCTCGAAACCAATCAATATCATCGAAGTGGGCGGAGTCGAAGAATCGGAAAATTTTCAAAATTTCATTTGAATCCACCTGGACTCATTCTGGACCGAAGTTCTAGTTTCTTTATAGTTCTAAGCGATTCTAGACTGCTTTAGGCCGTTGTAGACCATTCAGAATGGTCTCAACTGGCTCAGAACGGCTCGAAATGGTCTACAAAGGCGGCCAACAGACCCAAAATCGTTCTAGACGATTCTGGATCATTTTGAACCATATTAGACCACTCTGAACCATTCCGCTTTTCCAGATCCGTCGACCCGGCGCTCACAGCGTTCGTCAACTGCGGCCTGTGCGTGCTGGTCGTCAACTACCGCAAGCCGTTCATCTCGGTGCCGACGGTCGCCTACCCGCTGCACGATCTCGCCGAAGTGGTCGTCGACATTCAGAACGCCGTTCGACAGGTGCTCAAAGACCATCCGCGCATCGACGAGAACCACGTGACACTGTACGGTCAGGGATACGGTACGTACGTTGTGCAGCACATGCTTCGCAAGCACTCGGACTTCTACAAGGCCGCCGCGTTCTATCAACCCGTCTCCGATATTCTCTGCATGCCGCCGGTGGACCGTACCGCTACAGACGGCGGCGTGGATGACTCGGATTCATTACCGTCGTCGCCGGATCCTCCAGAAGTCCAACCGGAGATCACTGTGCCCCTCATGGTGGTCATCGACCGTCGCGAGGACATGGCCACCGGACAGTGCGAGAAGCTGATGGTGGACCGCGGGCAGTTCATCGAGTGTTTCGAGGAGGACGATCACGAGTACAACGACTTCATGCTGCGGATGGCCGCGTTTTTGAAGTCGCCTAAGAAATCCGTCAAGGATCGCCCGCCGACACCTGGCGCCGTGGCGAATCAGAAGGCGGGAAGCTTCGCGGGCGCGATCGATGAGTACGGACGTCTTCATCGGCCGTAGAATTGACTCTATTGAATTTTCTCTGTTTTTTTTTCGCTTTAATATATGTAATCGAGTGTGCAAACTTTGCATATCACAATGAAAACGTTTGAAAATCTCTCTAAACACTCGAAAAATCGCCTCAATTAGGTCATTTTTCGAGAATCTTGTCACCTTTTTCTTTTTCAGTTTCCGCGAATTTTTCACTTTTTTTCCGGATTTTTCTTGCTAAAGTTGAGAGAAATGTTGTTCAAAACTACAACTCATCATTTTCAGGGAGGAAAATTCGAAAAATTGACGAAAAATGAGCGGAAATTGAGAAAGACAACGGTGATCATGAGTGACAAGATTCTCGAAAAATGACCTATTTGAGCCGATTTTTCTTGCCTTTAGAGAAATTTTCGAACATTTTCATTACGATATTCGAAATCTACACACTCGATTACATATTTTTTCGGCGAAAATAGTTCACAATTTTGATTTTTTTTTTGACTGAAAAAATTTTTTCTTGAATTTTTTGTTTTTTTCCTGTTTCCCAATCATTATATCCCATCATCTCCATGTTTCTTTTGCATCTCCAAAAACGACCAGCCGAAAAATTGAAATTTTCAGCCGAAAAAAAATTTTTTTAACCGAAAATTTCGATTTTTTCAAATTTCCCCGCTTTTCCCGGCTTTCCTTCAACCATCTCCATTCTTCCTTGAATCTCTCTGAAAATCATGTTTTTTTTCTTGTTTTCCCCCCATTTTGTTGTCTTTCCACTGGTCCTCTTTGCTCTCTTTCTGAAAATCTGAAACTTTTCGAAAATTTTTTTTTTTGGATTTTCAAAAAATTCCACTTTTTCTGATTTTCTGTCATTCTCTCCTCTAGGTTTCTCCATATTTCCAGCTTTCTTCCCTAGAAATAGTCATATTTATGTGTGCCCCCCCC
>LR546204.1:28220-73705 GCA_900536305.3 Caenorhabditis sp. 40 LS-2015 | reverse complement strand
TTTTTTGTGTCCCCCCCCCCCCCCCCAAGCTCCGCCCCTTTTTCGCCTCTCACCCTCTAAAAATGGAGAAAAGTTTAAAGTTCTCCATTGAATTCTTGTAGCCTTTTTGTTGTTTGAATTTGTGTTTCGTTATCCATCTCCGCTCAATCTTATGATGACGATTATGCTCCATTGATAATCTATTTTCTTTCTGTCGGTTTTGAATTTAGAGTTTTCTTTTTTCCAGATTATTCATTATGCATTAATTCCGAATATCATGATTAATAAGGGTAATAATGAATAAAGATGGATTGTGTTCGAAAAGTAAATACTAAAAATGGTCCTCCGAGGAAGAGAGACTCCTCGCGAGAAGAGACGCAGACACGTTGAGAACGGCGTACGCTGGAGCGCACTTGCACACCAGGTTCGAAAAGTTCATTGAGTTATTGGAGGGATTATGGAAAATGGACAATGTTTTTTGCTTTTTTATTATACTTTTAAGATGAATAAAATAATTTTCAAAAATCGAGAAAAAAAATTTGAGAATTTTTTTTTGCAGGATGATGTTGGTGGCGAGTTCAGAGAACATTGGTCTCTGTCCGATGTCGTTCACGGACTCGTCGCATAATATGAGTGAGTTTTTTTTTCTTCAAATGAACAGATAATAAGCAAAACTTTTGTTTTTAAAAAATTTTAAAAAATTCAGCAAAATTTGACAAAGATCGGAGGAAAATCGAGTTTTTCGACAAAAAAAACGGAACATTGAAAAAATGAAACAAAACCGATGAAAAAGACTGCTGAAAATCCAGGGAAAATGATCAGAAACTTGAGAATCGTAGAAAAACTTGGTTATTTTGAAAATTGACACAAATTTTGAGAAATCTGGAGAAATTTACAGAATTTCAAAAAATAGTCGGAAAATGAAAAAATTATCAAGAAGTACAGTAGGCTTCGGAAAGTTTCATTAAAGTTGAAGCTTTTATAGATCAAAACCAAAATCGAAAAAAAACAGGCAAATTTCTCAGAAAAATCGAGATTTTTCATAATTGAAAAACTTATTCGAATCAGATCCGAAAATCTGAAGATTTGGGTAATCAAAAAGTCTCCCCCGAAATTTCAAACATCCTTAATGTCACTTTTCGAATCCAGATGATTCTGAGATTTTTGAAAAATTCGGATTCCTGGAAAGGTCATTGAAAAATGAAAAATTTTCAGTTTTTCAAAAATCCAAATTTTTCAAAAAGTTCAGATTCCTCTGAATTCGAAAACAGATAGTAGGGCTTTTTTGAAATTTCGAGGTTTTCAAAGTTTTTGATTATCAAAACCTTCAGATTTTCCGATCTGATTCGAGCCAGTTGTTCAATTATGAAAAATCTCGATTTTTCTGAGACATTTTTCTATATTTTCGATTTTCCTTTTGGGTTATCCAATAATAGCTTTGGGTTTTTTCTGAAACCTTTTGAAACTTACCGAAATTTTTTTCGGAAACATTCTCGAACATCGTCCTTTTCGAAACTTTTTTTCGAATAGCCTCTCCATCCCATTTTTTCCAGTCTTTGAACGTCTCCAATACCAGCGAAGTACCGGCCGATTCTGCGACGCCGAACTCATCGTGCACACGAAAACGTTCGCGGCGCATCGAAACATTCTGGCGGCACACAGTCCGTACTTTGACTCAATGTTCAAAGAATGCAAAATCACCAAGGAACAGATCACGATAAACAGCAAACATCCGGCGGTGTTCGAGCTGTGCCTCAATTACATGTACAGCGGAACAGTGGTCATCGATCGGGGCAGTGTCTCCGAGTTGTTACGCTTCTCCAATGATTTTATGGTGAGGAACAGTTGTGTGGCGGTTTTTTGAAAATTCGAAAAAAGTTTGAAAAAAAAAATTTTTTTTTTTCCTTTTTTCAAGTCAAAAAACTTCAAATAGCAGTCAGTTTTTGCATGAAGTCTTCTGAAAAGCCTTGAAAACTTGAAAAGAATTAATTGAAAAAACAACGACACTCCGCAAATGCCGCTCTGTGCTTCAAGCTCCGCCCCCTTTTCGGCAACCCTGGCGCGCCGATTTTGCAATGTCGCCACACAGATTTTGAAGTTCGAAAATCGAAATTGACTGAAAATTTGCGAATTTTCGAGTCAGAGAGAAAAGAAATCAGTAAAATTAAAGAGACGAAAAAATTTTGAAATTAAAAAAAAATTGGTTTGCAAAAGAGGGCGGAGCTTATGGTTTCGTTAAGCGACAGATGACGGATTCGACAAAGATGCTTCGTTAATTTTTAATTTTGAAAATCTAAAATTTCAAAAAAAAAAAAATTTGTTTTCAAAATTTCAAAAAAAAATTTTCCAGATAATAAAACTCAAAAACTACTGCGCCGAGTACCTGGATAGGTATCTGGACGCGGCGAACTGTCTATCGATACGAAGTCTCGCGCAACGCTACAATCTACCGTCATTGATCAAGGTGAGAAATTTGAAGCCAAAAAAAAATTCAAATTTTCCGCCAAAAAATTTCTAATTTTTTTTCGAATTCAAATTCCAGTCCGCCACCGACTACTTTGACAGCAATCTGAACCGGTGTCTTCTCGACTCGAAGGACATCATGTCGTACACCTACACCCAACTCACCCGCCTCCTCAGCGACCCCAAATACGTCGATTGCATCACGTCGGACACGTATCTGAAGTAAGTGCGCTCCATTGAGAATCGTTTTTGAAATTTTGAGTAAAACGCGCTCTACCGCACAAAAATCGAATTTTCAAAAGGCAGTGCTCAGTAAGCGCGCTCCATTGAGAATCTCATTTTGCAGATTGATCGTCCGATGGGTCGGCGAGGACATGGCGAAACGAGAGGAAATATTTCGACTTCTTCTGGAGTCCTGCGTGTTCCGAGAAGTCGCCGCCGATACGCTGGAATTCCTTTTGGACTATTCGCCATTGTTGTCGAAGAGTCAGAAGAGTCGATTCATGCTGCTGCACGTGATGTGAGTGGAAGAGTTTTCTTGAGGAGAAAGTTAGGCCATCAGAGATCTGTTTTTGAGAATAGAAGAGTTTCTGGGAAAGTTAGGCCACGAGAAATTATTTTCCTCTTCCAGGGAGGACAACGAAATGCTCATGGACAAGTACTCGGCGCAGCTGCTCAATCTGCGACAGAAGCTCGTCGACCTGCCCGTACTGCACGACGCCGCCCAGTTCGAGGACGACCTCTACGACACCACCGACTCGGAGAACGACGATCCGGACGAGTTCATCGTCGACGGATTCATGACGTCGGCGCAGATGCTCGAGTCGGGAAACGATCTCAGGAAGAAGTTCGCGGCCGCTAGCGGAGGCGGAGCGGCTGGCGGAGGGGATAAGAAGAAGTTGCGCAGGCCGAAGGGCATGAAGCGGACGCTGCAGCCGTTGAATCCGGTGCAGACGGCGGCCACGGAGAATGAGAGTGAGTCTCGACTTTTAGACCCCGTTTGGGACCTTAGAGACCTCATAGAGCCCATAGATCCTTAAACGGAGGGACCCAGTGAACCTGACGGAGCTGATAGACCTCACGGCCCTGGTAGACCTCATGGACCCAATAGACCCCAATAAGGATTCGTGAAATCTCAGTGGACCTGATGGACCCCATGAGACCTTAGAAACCTCACAGTCCTCATAGTCCCCATGGACCCGATAGACGTCTCATGAGACTTTATGAGATCTCATTGGACCCTATCGACCCCATGAGACCTCTTGAACCTCACGAACCTGATAGACCTCATGAACCCAGTAGATCCCTATTGCAGTTTATGCGATCTCATGTGACCATATGGACCTCATGATACTTTAGGCTCCTCACGAACCTCAAAGACCCCATAGACCCATGTGGTCTCATGTGAACCTATGGACCCCAAGACCCCCATGCAACTTCCTGTGATATCTCATAAGATTTTTTTGAACCTCACGAACCTCATAGATCCCATGGGCCCAATAGGTCTGCATAAAACTTCATGGGATCTCATTTGACCCTATCGACCCCATAAACCCTTAGAAACCTCACGAACCGGATAGACCCCATGGACCAAATCGGCCCCCATAGACCCATGTGCTTCCATTTGACCCTATGGACCTAAAGATCTCATAAGACCTTAGGAACCATATGGAACATTGGGAATTTCTCAGATCTCGTATACCCCATGAACCCCCTTTTAAAACCCCATGAACCACACGATTAGGCCCCATAAACCATTGAAGACCCCCTGTTTTTCAGGCATCCCCTGGATCGACGAGGACGGCATCGACGGTGTCTACGCGACGTCCTCTCTCGACGGCTGTCACACGTACGGACCCGTCGACATGATGGACCCGGACGATTGTGAGGACGAGGAGGATCAACCCGACGAGAACGGACCCTCCATGTGCCACTTCTGCGGCTATCGAACGGCGACGGAGGAGGTAAGTGCGCTCTAATGATTAAATCAACAAGAAATTCCGAATTTCAGCTCCTCGAAAAGCACAAAGCCCGCTATCACAACCGCAACACGTACTACATGTGCCATCTGTGCGAGTTCGAAACCAACTGGAGCAAGCAGTTCTATCTGCACTGTCAGGAGCACTGGGGCGAGGGTCCGTACCGCTGCGATAGGTGCGGATTTCAGACGGATCAGATGCAGGAGTGGTTGACGCATCGTTTGCAGCATAGTGAGTAGTTGCTTTTTTGGTTTGGAGGTCTAAAATCAAAAAATGGCCTAGAAAGCCTAATAGGTGGCCTGGAAACCCAAAATCCAAAAAATGGCCTAGAAACTCAAAATCCAGAAAATGACTTTGAAAACGCTACTAGTGACCTAGAAACCCAAAATCCAAAAAATGGCCTAGAAACCCTAATGGGTGGCCTAGAACTCCAAATTTCGAAAGATGGCCTAGAAAACGCGATAGGTGGCCTGGAACTCCAAATTTCAAAAATTGGCCTAGAAAACCCCTCACAAGGAGATTGCACAAGTTCTTGGGTTGAACTTTTTCTCATAATCTGAGCCAAGGTAAAATCGACTCCGCAGATTCAGATTCTGAAATCAAAATCAGCAAAATGCTCACGTGATTCGAGTTATGACCTCATAAAGTTGACTCCTGTAGTGATATTTGACGTGAAATTTCATCTTCCCAAAGGTCTACCTCCAATATCACTACAGGAATCAACTTTGCGAGATCATAACTCGAATCACGTGACCATTTTGCTGATTTTGATTTCAGAATCTGAATCTGCGGGGTCGATTTTACCTTGGCTCAAATTATGAGAAAAAGTTCAACCCAAGAACTCATTTACTTTAGATGGCCTAGGATTTGCCAAAAGTTCAAAAAATCTGAACACTGGTGGAATGGACTAGAATCACCAATAACTTAATTTTCCCACTTTTGATGACCGATGCTTTCGATTTTTCGAAAAACTCGGCCGCCACTGGCCGGGCTTTTTGATTACCTCGATTTTAAGCCAGCCTGTGAATGGCCTAACTTTCCGAATTCTCAAAAATCGGCTCTGATGGCCTAGGAACCCCCAAAACTTCATATTCCTCTTTCAGCCGACGAACGCTATTTCAAGTGTGGCGAGTGCGCGTGGAAAGGACGCACCCGCTCGCAGCTGTTCGCCCACGAACGCATGCACTCCGTCCTCGACGACCGTCCCATCCATTGTGAGGAGTGTGGGCGTGGCTTCCAGCAACACGCGTCACTGGATCATCATATAGCGACGCACAATGATGTTAGGTAAGATTTTACAGAAAAAAACTGGAAAAAAATCGACGAAAATTGAACCATTTTGGCTGATTTTAGCGAGATGTGTTTTAGGCTCCACCCACTTTTTGAAAAGTTTGAAAAAATTTTTTTTATCTAAAACTTTTTTTTTCATAAATTCAATTCAAATCTAGATTGAGATCATTGATTCGCCTATTATCGGTTGATCCTGACCCTTTTTTTTCGGAAAAATTTCAAATTTTTTCGACCAAAAATTTTTTTCTCTTTAGAAATTTCGTCTGCGAAGACTGTGGCTTCGCGACGAAAACCGCCGATCATCTTGCTCTTCATCGTCGTCAACACACCGGCGACAACTTTAGTTGTCATATTGGTAAGGATTTTCAGAAAAAAAAAACTTGAAAATTTTTTGGAAAATTTTTTTTTCACATTTTTCTCGTTACCTGTTTTAGACCTACTACACGGTGCTCTATTTCAACTTTTTCCGAACTCTAGATTTTTTGACTCTTGGACATTCAGAAGACGTCGACGTCTTCCGAATCCTCAAAATCTCCGAAAAAAAAGTCGGATTTTGAATTTTCCGATTCATGAAACAATGAGAACTCGTAATGATTTTATTACCGAACCGAGGCGCGCTCATAAAAAATCATCACCATGCACGAAAAGTCATCATTAAATGTTAAAAGTTTTTCTGCAAAACCAAAAAAAAAATTTGGAAAGATTCAAAATTTTCCGCTTCACCATTGTATACTCTCCTGTCCTAATGATGATGTGGCAACTAGGTAAATGGTGGCCTAGGAATCCAAAGTTTCAACTTGATGACCTAGAAACCTCAGCATTCGGGCCTCAGTAACGTCCCAAAATGTAACCTAGTGACCTAGAAACCCCAAAATGTGGGTCGACGACATTGAAAATCCCCAATGGTGACCTAGAAACCCAGAAACCTGAAATCCAGTTTGATGGCCTAGAAACCCTATAGATGGACTAGGAATTCGAAAAATCAAAAACTGACCCAAAACCCACGACCCTCAAAATATGGTTTGATGACCCAAAAACTTGTATTCATCAAACGGATTCTTACCCCGCTGACCATCAACCTTTGTTCCCACGAAATCCAAAAATTGACCTACTGGCCTAGATTTGATGACCTAGAATACCCTAGAATGACTTACCACATCAAAATTGAATGGACCTGGCCTAGAAACCTCCGAATGGACTAGAAAGTCAAAGTTATCAAATTCGGATTCCTTTGCCACCCCAACCTCCAAAAATGACCCAGAAACCTCAAGTGTCCCCCAGGACCTACTAGCCTAGAAACCAAAATACAAAATTCCTAGTCCCTCAATCCCTAACGTGTTCCTTTCCAGCCGGCTGCGACTACTCGTCCACCAAAAAATCGCAACTCGCCGCGCATCTCCGCACGCACATGGCAGTCCGCGCTCACCTCTGCAAAATCTGCGGCCGCGGTTTCATCGAAAAATCGCATCTGGTCCGTCACGAACGCATCCATCTCGAGGAGAAGCCGTTCAAGTGTGAGCAGTGCGAGTACGCGTCGTCGAGACGCGACAAACTCAAAGAGCACATCATCAAACATCATAACGAGGGTGTGGTGACGGTGCAGAAGACGTATCGGCGCAAGTACAAGCGGCAGCGGATGTTGGCCGCCGCCGATGAGATGATGAACAATCCGGACGTGTTGTTCAGACCGATTCAGGAGGATAGTGTCAGCACGTGGCAGGCCAATAATGACTTCTCGGTAAGCACCCCCTGAACTGACCTAGACCTGACCTAGACCTCTAGAACTCAAAACCTTGGATTCAAGGCTCTAGACGACCTCTTGATAACCTAGAATCCCATGGCCTAGAATCCCTGAAAAACTCCGTCTCTTCCAGGCCTACTCCCCACAACCGGACTACGGTCAACCATCGAACATCGTCTACGGCAACCCGAACCCCTCGCCACCACGCGCCTACTCCGTCGTCCACCACCCCTCTCAACACCAGCAACACGTCCCGTCGCCCGGATGCATGTCCATGATGAACATGCCGCTCGGCGACAATCATCATCAAATGCAGCAGCGAGTGGACTCGCCCGGCGGCGGAGGTGGAGGATCCATCGCGCCGACGGATAATACGCACGGAGCACTGATGACGCCGAATCTGGGCATGAGGTGAGTGGTCGGGAAACGCGAAAAATCGGGGTTGATGGCCTAGAAACCCCCTTAGCTGACCTGGAAACCCAAAATCCCAAAGATGGCCTAGAAAACCTCTTAGATGGCCTAGAACTCCAAATAAAAAAAAAGGTCTTGAAAGCTCTACAGGTGGCGTAGAAACCCAACATTCGAAAAATGACCTAGAAAGCGCTACATGTGGCCTAGAACTCCAAATTTCCATTTATGACCTAGATAATACTATTGGTGGCCTAGAAATCCAAAATCCAGAAAATGGCCTAGAAACCCAAACATCAAAAAAATGGTTTAGAAAACCCCCAAAGAGCTTAGAATCTCAAAACTCGATGGCCATCAGTTTGGTCGATCAAACTTCGATTTAGCGGCCGATTAAACGTTAGATACTCAGCCTGCTCTGATTTTGGCTGCTTACAGGAAAAAAAGTGAGACTGGGGATCTAACGTTAGATACTCAGTCGTTCTCCAGATTTGGCTGCGTAATTGACAGCGAATTGACGGTATTAGTTATATGATTAGCTTCAGTTTTAGCTGCTCACCAGATCTTTGGCTGACTATCAAACGTTCTGAAATTCTCACAGGCTGTTTCTGGTTTGGTTGCTTGCCCGATGCCAAACGTTCGGTACTCACTTTCAGTCTCACGATTTTGGCTGACTGCCGATTCAACGTTTGATAGTCAGCCTCTAGATTGGCAGCCCACCAAACGTTTGCTACTCACTCACCCCTTAAATTTGCTGCTTCCAGATCGCCCCACAACCGATCGGCCATTCAACCTCAATACAACATGCCGTCGACCTCCGACCACCACCATCTCCATCACCAACAACAACAACACCATCACCACCAGCAGCAACAGCAACAACAACAACTCCACAACCGCCCGTTCTCCTTACCCACCTACGGTCAAATGGACATGGCTCAAGTACAGTTGCAGCAACAACAACAACAACAACAGCAGCAGATGCACCATATCATGCCGCAGATGGGACAGCAGCAGCAGCAACCACAACAGAATCCGCAGAATCCGGAGGACTCGTGGAACTCGTGGAATATGCAATGATTTTGAACCCGCAACTGTTTAGTCTTCTAGAAGCCAATTTCTTGGCTGAGTATCAAACTTGCGCACTTGGCTGCTTACACAGTTTGATACTCAGTTTCCTCTAGACTGACTATCCCAACGTTTGATACTCAGTCAAGGCGATTTGGCTGCTAACCTCTTTTTTTTCAAATTTCCCCCCATATGTATCTATTGATCTCTCCCTTACAACGATTCTGTACTAACATATTCATATTGCTCCTCCGCTTTCAATTCTTCATCCAGTCACTTTTCTCATTTTGAAGTCACTTTCCCCCCTAATCACTTTTTCTATTGATATTTGTATGCCTTCTTGAAAAATATGTATGTAAAACTATTATGAATTGATTTTTTGACCAAGCTCCGCCCACTTTCCAGAAAACCGCGAAAAGTTAATCCGAATCGGGAGATTTTTCCTGATTTTGGAGCGATTCGATGACATTGAATCCCAGACGACTAATTCAGATCCACATTCCAAGAATTTATGGTTCATCTTCTTTGGCTCCGCCCACTTTTATATCAATTTTGACGCAACACAAGAAATCTTCAATAATAGTGGAAGAATTTTTCGGAAACTGAAATTTTTTGGTCATTCTCCGAGCACAAAACCAAACCATTCGAGTTTTGACCTCTTGCTCACTGTTAAAAAAAGAAACATCACAAATTTTTTTAATGTTTCGTGTCGGAAAGAAATTGAGGGTGGTAAACAATTTTGATAGTGTACGTTTGTAAAGTTTACAAATCTTTCAAGTATTCTGGATTACGGTAGTTTCTGGTTCAAAGTAATCATGACATAGTGTAATAAGGAATGCGGAGAGAATCGGTTTCAGTTCCTGAATTTTCT
The DNA here is from genome assembly GCA_900536305.3 of Caenorhabditis sp. 40 LS-2015. Taxonomy (NCBI): domain Eukaryota; kingdom Metazoa; phylum Nematoda; class Chromadorea; order Rhabditida; family Rhabditidae; genus Caenorhabditis; species Caenorhabditis tribulationis. The sequence goes on along the minus strand of LR546204.1, from coordinate 63,909 downwards.
AACTTTCTTGGCGTTTTTTTTTTGATTCAGTCTTTTCGGGGGAATCTAACTAAACGTTAGATAGTCAGCCAAGTTTTTTTTTTTCGGGGGAATCTAATAATTTTTTTGAAGTTCTTTAACAATGATGTTATTGAGTTGATAGCGACTGTGCTCCTGCTGTCAAGAGGGTTTACCAATCAACACCAAAAGTAGCTTAAGAAAATTGGAAGAGTCAATGGAACAGAGGATTCTGATTTTGTGCTTCGACAAGGTGACCCGGTTTACCTTACCTCTCAGAATTCTCTCTAAATTGGCACATATATAGAGCAAAAACTGGGCTCACGAATGTGCCATGTGGCTTATTGCGCAGACTTCTAGAAGTGAAGAAACAGTGACGCTAAATAAGATATACAGCTCGACCGTTTTCAGTGCAAAATGTTCAACTTTGAGCAGTTGAAAAAGAATGTTCCAGTCACCCGATATCTATAAAACTTGGTGAATGTATTAAACATCTCTAGATCTTCATTTTTGTAGTTGACAACTTTTTCTGAAAATTGCTGTGAAGTGAGTTACGTCTCGTTGAAAATCAGTGGTTCGAAAAAGTCGAAATTTGCACTGAAATGAACAAAATGTTGATGCCGACGCAACTCATTTCACAGCAATTTTCAAAAAAAGTTGTCAACTACAAAAATGAAGATCTATAATTGCTTATTACACTCACCAATTTTCATTAAAATCGGGATATGGGAACATACTTTTCCAACTGCTCAAAGTTGATCATTTTTCACTGAAAATTGTGAAATTGCATATCTTATTGAACGGTACTGTATTCACTCGGAGCAAAGTCTGGGCAGGAAACTGCATAGCACATTTGAAAGCCCTAATTCTGTTCTGTTTATGAGCCAACAGGTTCCGTAAAACGAATTTCCTGGAAAATGATAATTTCGAATACTAATGGAGGAAATCGGAAAATAGAATTTCTCGGAGTTTTGCGAGTAAAATGAAATTTCAGAAACAGGTAAAAATGTTCAGCTTCAGGATCAATGCCAATAATCATTGGCGACCAATGAGTGTTAATTCATCAATGTTGATTACGATCTGGTCCATTTTTTTTCTGAAACAAAGGTGATCTTCCTAGAGACTGCCGCTGACTCAAAACCGTCAGTGTCCCAAAAACAGTATAAAATATGAATTCCAGAATTTTTCAGTTTCAATTCATCGTCTAATGTTTCAGTGTGACAAATTTTGATTATTTCAGAAAACTGCCAGAACGTTTCAAACGAATCTTCAACATTTCTCTGAATTATTTTCCCGTTTGTACTGGTGAAAAAATGCGTCAAATTGTTGGAACAGGAGAACATCGAGGCTGTCTCTACGAAGCGTTAACACTTTTGTGAAACCTAGAATCTTCAAAACTCTTCTCATTTCCTTCAGGTTTCCCTGTTTCGTGTCGGTCCCTTCCCGTATATACCTTAAATGGACCGATGATTCTACACATGTGTTCGTATACGTATACTACAAAACATGAAAATCTAGCCCCTATTGCTCACTCCTATTTCTCTACCCACCCTCTCATCTCTCCTTCCTTCTCTCACCAATAAACCATTCGATAATCTACAGTACTCCATTCTTATCAGTTTGCCAACGATCCGACGTAGACTGTGACTATGGAAAAGTCAAAAACTGAAAGCTCGGATTCCCTGAAAGTTTTATAAATCTCAATGACCATGTCTATCAGAATACAAGTTTATCTCAGTTTCCACCGGATCATGACGAGTGACTCCCAGAAAATCTGCAAGAATTGCTCACAAACTTTTACAGTTTCATATCCTACTTTATCCATGTTCGGAGTTCTAGTCCTCAGTATAAATTCTACTATCGTTTCTGGAAACCAACAAAACTGAAACAAATGTGTTCATCATAAGCGTATCAAACACTGGAATAACATGCTCCACAATACGAACTCTAGAAACAGAGAAAAATCGGAACTAATGGGTTGTTCAAGATTCACAAACGTTTCTCTAGAATAACGTCAGCTGAATCTGGAACAAAACTCGCGGCACCAAAGTTTGACAAATTCAATTTCACAGATCGACAAGATTGACCCCTCACCGTCGATTGATTCTCGAGATAGTATGCAAGAAAAATGAAATTTCAGAAGCAGTAATTTTTGTTACTCCAAATCTTGAACAAAGGGAAACATCGGATCAAATTTTCACAATAGCCCAGGTTGGAAGCTGGGTTGGTCTAGAAGTATAGTCACTTTCAAGTTTCAGATAGTTTTTTAGGTATTAGATTACCTACAATTCGCCCTGCGCTATTTCAATTAAGTGGCTTATTTGTAACTTTATATGACTGCTCTGAAATTTTCAAAACGACGTTTAACTCTTTCCTGAAACCAAGAATCTTCGAAAAGTATCGTGCCAGCCCCTTCCGTACAGACCTCAAACGAACTGATGATTCAGCACATGCGTAGGTATACGTATACTATGAAACATGAAAATCTAGCCCCTATTGCTCACTCCTATTTCTCTACCCACCCTCTCATCTCTCCCTCCTTCTTACACCAATAATCATTTGAAAAAATACAGTATTCCATTCTTATCACTTGGGCAACAACGTGATCTTTGACCGCCTCCTGGTTTTCGTAGTTTTCAATCTGTCGGAAGATTTGGGTGACATCTAGATGACTGGATGCTTTTCATCGTTGACGAATTCGACGAAATTTCGAGCCAATTGTTCCAAAATGATGTCGTGGTGCAGCGTTTCCAATTTGTCATCATTCGAAAGTATATTCGTCGTTAATCGAAGAAGGTGGAATGGCAAGAATCCACCGTTGCACAGCCTGTCCACAGCTCCTCGAGAAATATACGTCCTCTTCATCCTTGTTCAGTGCAGACTCAGCTCTATCAGATCTCTCAAATCTTGATGTTCTTCTGTCACATCAGGTCGAAGTATTTGTATCTTCGAGTCCCTTGAAATCTCGCTGACGCTGAAAACACTCACACTACGCTGAAGTCGTCCTATTGATCACTTGAGATAGTTCGTAAGAGAAATTAAATTTCAGAAGCAGTAATTTGTGTTGCTCAAAATCTTGAACAAAGGGAAAAATCGAATCCAAATGGCTGAGAAACATCTTGATTTGTAGCTGGTTTTGATCCGGAAGCATATTCATTCATAAGTTTCTAATTTTTCAGTTTTCACTCAGTCAACACCGCTGGAAAATTTCCAAAGGACGTTTAACATTTTTGTGGAACCTAGAATCTTCAAAATTCTTCTCATTTCCTTCAGGTCCATTTCCAGTATCGTGCCGTTCCCTTCCGTACAAACTTCAAACGAACTGATGATTCAGCACATGTGTGCGTATACTACTCCAATTACAAGTTTCCTGAAACAGAACATCTTCATGACTCTTCCGTTGATTCTTGTGGTTCAGTAGATTTTAAAACAGTCTCTTGCTAGCTTCTATTTCTCTGCCTACTCTCTCATCTCTCCTCTTCGATCAAAGTCATCTTTCACTCCGTAAGTAGTCTCTGTTCTGTGGGGAAAACCGGAACTTCAAAGACTGCGATGGATTCTAAAGAACTCTAGAAGTAATGTCAGCTTGACTTTTGAAAACTCGTGCAAGAATCACAGATTCGAAATTTCAGAGAATCAATTTTACAAATCGACATCATTACAATTGAACCACGGATTACTGATACAAATAAATATAATAGTTCAGTTAAGCGGTTTCTTCCTGAGAACGGTCCCAAAATACTTTTCCGAAACTGTACTTTTTTTTTTGATTCCGAGGACAACCTTCCATTCCCGCTCAATTGCGTCAGGTTAATCAAGGGGTCTGTAAAATCTATCGTCTAGCAGATGTATCGTCCATTCTTCATAATTTTCCAATACTTTTCTTTTAATTACGGATTTACAACTGAAATAAGGTTTCAACTGCTCCATAATGCGAACTCCAGAAACAGAGAAAAATGCAGAACTCATGGTTGTTCAAGAACCACAAAGGGTTCTCTGGAAAAAAGACAGCTCGAACTCGTGCAAAACTAGCGGATTTGAAATTTCAGGAGTTCAACTTTACAAATCTAAACCACACACGTCTATCAGGAAGACACAAACGGCTGAAGTTCTATATCATCTATGCCAGACCTATAATTGAATATGGATCGAGTGCCTATTCACCAGTAAGAAAAGGTCAAATTCGGAAACTTGAATCATTACAGAATGTTTTAAAAGGTGTAATATGGAATACACATCATACTTTGAAGCGCTGGAAACTTGTTCTATTGAGTCTCTGGAATATAGGCGCCTGGTTTACGATCTATTAGTGATTTACAAATGTCTGGTTTGACAAATTCAATTTCACAGATCGAGATGTACTGAGATGTATCGTCGATTGATTACTCGAGATAGTATGCAAGAAAAATGAAGTTTCGGAAACAGTATTTTTGTTGCTCCGAATCTTGAACAAAGGGAAACATTGGATCAAAAAGGCTGAGCAACATTTTGATAGTCACATTAAAGTTTCAGATTATTTTCGGATATTAGATTCATTCCATATTGACCTGTAAACGTTATACTGAAAGCATCACTGGCAAGTTTTCAATCAGATGGATAACACTTTTCTGAAACCTAGAATCTTCAAAATTCCTCTCATCTTCTTCAGGCCCATTTCCAGCTTCGTGCCGTTCCCTTCCGTATAACCCACAAACGGACCGATGATTCAGCACATGTATAAGTAAACTACGAAACATGAAAATGCTACGAAACATGAAAATTTAGCCCCACTTGCTCACTCCTATTTCTCTACCCACCCTCTCATCTCTCCCTCTTTCTTCAAACCAATAAACTATTCTAAAACCGCAGTTTTCCATTTTTATCATTTTGTCAACAGCCCAATGTGATTTCTGACCGTTTCTTTGTTTTCGTAGTTTTCCATCTTCCGATAAAGGCAAAGCTCCGCCCCTTTGCGTATAAAAGGAATCATAGTGAATCATTCAGTTACAACTCTTGACTTTGAGTTCTAGAAGTTTCACCCGAAAATGTCTCACGCCAACGTCTACACCGATGGTTCCTGCATCAATCAGGGATCCGCAGGAAAGGCTCGAGCCGGATACGGTGTCTTCTGGGGAGACAGTAAGTGTCTTCTAGGAACTTCTAGAATTTGAAAATGGCCGATTTTCAGATCATGCCAACAACCGCAGTGGCGTCGTCGATGGGGAGCAAGACAGCCAGAGAGCCGAGCTCCGCGCCGCCCATATGGCCATCAAGACTGTGAGTTTTCTTGGATTCTAGGATTCTAGAAGATTCCACTTATTTCCAGGCCATCGACAAGGGCTACAAGAGCGTCACTGTTCACCTGGACTCCACCTCTGTGCGTGACTCTCTCGCCAATTCTGGAAGCTTCCAGAGGTTCGGAATTACTGTCGTATTCTGTTCGAAGTGCATTTGAAAGTTTCAGCGCCCCGGCTAACCATCGTGACTTGCTTCAGTCCACCAACGACTTGGTTCGCCACTCGGACATCAAGGTGAATTTCGAGCACGTTCGTGGCCACTCTGGAAAGTACGAGAACGAGCAGGCGCACAAGCTCGCCAACGCCGCCGCCAGAGGAAACTGATTCTGGAGCGGAGGGGATCGCATTCGAGACCTGTCGGCGCATTGATTTCTGTTAACTTGGATTACAATAATTTAATTTTTTTTTCCCCTCGAGATGTATTTGACTAAATAAATGTGTTTCATTGGTTTTCAGTCTGTTCCGAAGAACTGTACTGAGGCAAAGAATTCAAACATGAAAAAATTAGGTCATGAAACTGTGAAACTTTATGATAGGCCTGGTCATCGAGGCTTATAAAACTTTTTCGGGGAATCCGAACTAGTCTACGTCGACTGTTGACGAACTGATAAAAATGGAATACTGTAGATTTTCGAAAGGTTATTGGTGTGAAAAGGAAGAAGAGATGAGAGGGTGGGTAGAGAAATAGGAGTGAGCAAGAGGAACTAGATTTTCATGTTTCATAGTATACGTATACGTGCACATGTGTTGAATCATTAATCCTTCACGAATAGGCGCCAATCTGGAAATGGAACTGAAGGAGATGAGAAGAATTTTGAAGATTCTCAGTTTCAGAAAAATGTTTTTAATGTTCGAAAACTTCCCAAGAATGATTGGCAATTTACATCGTATATATACAATTCGACCATTTTCTGTGAAAAATAACCAAATCTGAGCAGTTGAAAAAGCATGTTACAACAATCATCCGTTTTTATGAGAATTGGTGAGTGTATTAAGCAACTCTCGATCTTCATTTCTTAGTTGACAACTTTTCATGAAAATTGCAGTGAAAAGAGTTACGTCGCGTACAGTCACGCGACATCAAAACTTGATTCATTTCAGTGCAAACCAACTTTCTTGGACCAATGATTTTAAACGCGACGTAACTCACTTCACAGCAATTTTCGTAAAAAGTTGTCAACTACCAAAATGAAGATCTTAAGTTGTTTGATACACTGACCAGTTTTCATTAAAAAACGAAGGATTGAAGCATACTTTTTTAACCGCTCAAAGTTTATCACTTTGCACTGAAAATGGTCAAACTGTATATTTTATTGGAAGGTACAACTAGTACATGTCAAATTGTAGTAAATCTTATACCTAAAAATAATCTGAAACTTAAAAGTGACTGTACTTGTGGACCAACCCAGCTTACAATCAGGGGTTATTGTGAAAGTTTTATCCGATGTTTCCTTTGTTCATGATTTGGAGCAACAAAAATTACTGCTTCTGAAATTAAATTTCTCTTGCAAACTATCTCGAGTAATCAATCGGCGGTAAACTGACGTTTTTCCTGAGAAGTTGTTGTGGTTCTTGAACAATCCACGAGTTCTCTGTCTTTTTCTTGTTTCTAGAGTTCGAACAGTGGATACTGATATTTAGTGAAGCAAAAAATCCAATTACGCAAAAATTAGGGCATGAAACTGTAACAATGTGTGAGCATTTTTTGCAAATTTCTTAAATGTCACCAGTCATATTATCGGTGGAAACTGAAGGAACCTTGTATTCTGATAGGCCTAGTCATCGAGATTTATGCAACTCCTTCAGGGAATCCTAACTTTCAGTTTTTGACTTTCCCATAGTCACAGTCTACGTCGGGTTGTTGACGAACTGATAAGAACGGAGTACTGTAGTTTTTCGAATGGTTATTGGTGGGAGAAGGAAGGAGAGATGAGAGGGTGGGTAGAGAAATAGGAGTGAGCAAGAGGGACTAGATTTTCATGTTTCGTAGTATATGTATACGTGAACATGTGCTGAATTATCAGTCCATTCGAGGTCTACATATACGGGAGGGAACGACGCGATGCTGGAAATTGAACTAAAAATAATAAAATAAATTTTGAAGATTCTAGGTTTCAGGAAAGTGTTGAACATCCGTTTGAAAAATTTCCAGCTATTATTGGGTTCCATCATCCACTAAGTGAGAAACCTGAAAAATCTGAAACTTGGAAGTGAAAATGCTTTTGGAACAAGATCAGCCACAAATCAGAATGTTACTCAGCTATTTTGATCCAATGTTTGTTTTTGTTCAAGATTCGGAGCAACAAAGATTACTGTTCATGAAATTTCATTTTTCTTGTAAACTTTCTCGAGCAATCAATGCACCGTCTCTATCTATGAAATTGAATCTATGAATTGAATTGAAAATTGAAAATATTTGAAAATGTGAACTGAAAATTGAGTCAACCTAACGTTCTTCCAGAGAAACCTTTGTGGTTCGTGAACAACCCAACAAGTTCCTATTTTTTCCTGTTTCTAGAGTTCGTGTTATGGAGCAGGTTATTTCAGTAGAAGTTCAGAAACGGGTACTGGAATTTGATGAAGAATAGGTGATACCTCTGCTAGACAACAGATTTCATAGAGACCTGGGTTAACCTGACGCTATTGAGCGTGAATGGAAGGTTGTCCTCAAAATCGGCAAAAAATTCGGAGGGTACAACGATTCGGGGGTACAAGGGGGTACAAATGATTTTAGGGTACAAAATTAGTGATTCGGGGGTACTAAAATTTAGAGGTACTAAAATTCGAGGGTACAATGATGAGGGGGTACAAAACGCTTGTGATTTTGGGGTACAACGTTTGCGATTCGGGGGTACCATCTCTGGGTTCTGTATTCAATAATGGTCCCACAATTTATTGTGACTAAATATTGAGAATAACATGGCGCGAACGGCTAATGATGCTTCTTTCTTTCGGTTTCATACTTCTAGGCTTAGTAAAGTCTCTAAAAGATTGATGAAAAATAATCATCTCACAAGGAGAACCCAAGAACTCGTGCAATGTCAGGACCTTCACCAAGCCTAAGGAAACTGAGTTTAGTTGTTACTAGAGTGTCGTACCGCGAAACTTCAGTTCAGCAAGTTGCGAGAAAGTTCAGCGATTCTCGCAAATTTCGTACCGTTATGTTTCGCGTGGGTCTCGCATAAAGTTCAGCAAAGTTCCGTTCCGCAAAGTTACGCAAAGATCGCGTTCAGCATTTTCTCGTTACAGCATAGTTCCGCATATTTTCATTTCTCGCATAATTCTCGCAATTTCTCGCGAGAAAAAGCGTGGTTCAGCTGAACTCATTGAAATCATGAAATGTTGCCACCTGGCAAAAGAATTTGACACGTTTTGTTTGATTTTTTCTTTTTTGACATCTCATTTGGTTATGGCTGTTGTTTTACATCATCAATGAAGGCAAAAGGTGCGATATAGAGTCTGTTCTCACGGTCATAAACACTGGAAATGCAAGGTGTTATTTATATGAGAAAATCGTATCGATTTCTGAACTGAGTTCATCTGATATCATTGAATATGTCACTCACTAGATTTACACTATCCAGAAAAACGAAAGATGCGATATCTTTGTTTTCAGCTTCATGGATGACCTGTAACTCAAAAAAAATTGTCTGATTATAAACGTTGTTATCCAAACATTTTGTAACTCCTTCGACTAGGAATCGTTCCGCAGGTAGCTCGGTCATCCGAAAAGGGACTTATGTTTTATGAAAGAACATAATGTAAGCTGCCAATCCACATTTTCGAATTTTTAACGTCCTATGAGTCATAGGCTATGACAGGAAGATATGTTGCGAGGTGCGAGGACTCTCTTCTTTAAACCCACATTATTGAGATTTTTTTTTAGAGGACCCTCTTCTCGTCTGCACCACTGGGCGTTGAAACGAAGCGTTCCAGTTATGATAGGCGCTACCACCAGTTGATGCTAAGTTTGTGCTGAATCAACAGATTTTGGGCTCCATTTTCAAACAACAAAACGAAAATATCGCACTTTTTGCCTTTATTGATGATGTAAAACAACAGTCATAACCAAATGAGACGTCAAAAAGAAAAAATCAAACAAAACGTGTCAAATTCTTTTGCCAGGTGGCAACATTTTCTGATTTCAATGAGTTCAGCTGAACCACACTTTTTCTCGCGAGAAATTGCGAGAATGATGCGAGAAATGAAAATATGCTGAACTATGCTGTAACGAGAAAATGCTGAACGCGATCTTTGCGTAACTTTGCGGAACGGAACTTTGCTGAACTTTATGCGAGACAAAAATTGCTGAACATAACGGAACTCTTGCGGGACATTGCGTGAACTGCGAGAATATTCTCGCGGTACGACACTCTAGTTGTTACCTTTCCAAAAAAAGTTTGGGATATTCAATTCTGATAGTAACTTTCAGTTTTAAAAAGTTTACCATCGAAATACAATATTTGTCCCCTGACATCAGAAATTTTGTACCCCAAAATCACATGCAGTTTGTACCCCCTCATCATTGTACCCTCAAATTTTAGTACCTCTGAATATTAGTACCCCCGAATCACTAATTTTGTACCCTAAAATCATTTGTACCTCCTTGTACCCTCCGAATTTTTTGCCCTCAAAATCGGAAAAAAATCTACAGTTTCGGAAAGGTATTTTGTTGAAAAGTTCTTTGGGATAATAATAGGTGCATGTAGACTGCATTTGTGACGCAAAATTAATCTTGTTCGAATTATGGACGAAGTGCATTGTTTTTTCTTTCGAAAATTTCCGGTTTTATTGACTTCTCAAAACTGTGGCAGATCACTATTTGATAATGGATAACTTATTGCTCTAGAGCTTACGGCACAGCAGTACTATTCAAGGATAACAGATCCGAATCTTCATTCTTCAACTAAAACAGTACGTATTCAATCAATCACTGCAATCTCAGCGACGTCTTGATTGTTATCCGGAGAATCGTTTCCATTGCGCTCTACATTCACAACGATCTGAGTTTTGAACGCTTGAATCGAAGCGAGCAAACTGCGGATCTCGTCGGGGGCTCTGGAACAAGATCAACGTGGATAAATTGGAGGTTGTGAACGAGATAATTATCTTTGTAGTCGATTTTACCTTGAAGCAGAATCAGAGAACATTTTGGACTCTGACGAAACTCACTTCGCAAAGTTGGCCGAGTTCTTGATGTGCTCATAGACGAGAAGAGAGTCGCATCGGATGACGATTCGATTGAGCTTTTGGCGAGCGGCCTGGAAGATGGAGGTTCATTAGAGAACTATCCTTGGCAAGCTACCGTATTTTCCTTCATGAACCGGCATTCCGTCACTTTGAGAAAATTTATCTCGGTTCCTGTACTAGCTATCAAAACGTGGTCAACTAACAAAATGTTCCTCAATTTGTCATAAACGTTTTGTTAGTTGACAGCTTTTTGATAACAATTTCAGGAACCGAGATAAATTTGGTCAAAGTGACCTGCTTGTTCATGAAGGGAAATACGGACCATTCTGAGCCATCCTAACACTGTCTTGATTTTGTTATAAATTCTCTTGGTCTACCCCCGGATAGACTGTTAGCTGTCTTGGACCAGCTATACCAACTTTGAACATCTATAAGATCTCTCGGACTGACTTGAGGCCATCTTGGACATCAATTGGCCACTTCTGGCTATCCAAAAACTGTCTTGGAGTATCTATCAACCAACCTTACCATTCGAAGTTTATAGAACTTTCCATAGACCCTCCTAGAGCATCCACAGACTATATTGGCCTCACAACCCCATGGACTATCCATAGACTAATCATCACCACTAGCCCGGACCTTCATGCGGCCCGTCAAGCCATTAGAATCCACCAACCCCCATCCACTTACGATTCTAATGGCTTGACGGGCGGCATGAAGTTCCGCGTGGTCTGTGCTCCCGCATCCTTCCGCCAGTGCTTGGTGGCTGTTCGGATGATCTAAAATCAAAGCTAATGGGTTGGAGAGTACTGTACATGGATCACCTGCTCCCCAGTAGGCGGAATAGTAGAAGTTTTGGGAACCAATCGGCTTGGAGTAGCCAGAGACGTGGACAGTGGCAGTGGACATTTCTAGAATAGGGATTTTTGAAATTCAAAGGTTTGGGAGCATACATACCACTTCTTTTTATACATACCCTTCTTTTTATAGGCAAGGCTCAGAATGTTCTAGAATTTGTGGGCGTGACTAATTTGCTCTTATCAGGAAGTGATCGGAATATTTGTTCAAGGAGTATTAAGCATTTTGAAATTGTTTCGCAACTGTTTTCGGATGACTAATCTGACTGGTTTCTTATCAGAATGTTCAATGAGTTTACTTGGCATGGTGCCAATGTTATGAAATAAAGAGCACTGGGAGGATTCTGAAGGAGTACCAAAGGTTTTTGTGGTTCTTGTTGACCTTTAAGAACTTCAGAAGTCTTTTTCATAACTTAAACGTTCCAGTTTCAAGGTTTTCGGAAAACAGCTTGAACTTTGATAGTAACGTTGAACTCAAATTCCTTTCTTCTCGCAGAATTTAGAAGTCAAATTGCATCAATCAGATTTTGTAAAACAACAACGTAGATTGGTAACCATTCAATGGTTCATGGAATTGGACCAAAATTCACAAATAAAGTGAAACCGGAAATTTGCAAAAATTTGAGTTTTTGATGTTGAAAGAAGTGTTCTGATTGTTGATTGAGAATTCGGCAACTACAAATTGAATCTCAAAGTCTCAGTAAAGAATCCAAGAATATGTTTTCAGTTTTCGATCAAACGGAGCATACCTCATTCTCTTTCTGACCGTCTGGTGAGAAGCACTCAAAAAACCTCATAAAAACTTAAGCTCCTGGGAAATCTCCCCAAACAAAGACCTCGGTTTCAATTTTTATTATCATATAAAGAGAAAATGACAATTTCACTACTATTTCGTTAAGTGTTTCCTGCCTTAAAACTTTCAAAGCAAAGGGATCAACGAGCATAATTACAGAGGAAAAACTTCTGAAAATGTATTATTAAAACAGGAAAAATTGGGTTAAAATTCAGAAAAATGTTAACCATGTTCCTTTGAAATTCGATGCAGAAAGACGGTAGATACATTCATCTGAATGTTGAGTTCTACAACATTCTGGAATCGAGATTGTTCTAGAATGTTCCGTCACGGCATCTCGACTTCAAAAATAAATAGTTTGGCGGGAATTCTGGCTTTTAGAGGTTACTTTATCAAACGAAGCATATTCCCTCATTCTCTTTCTGAGTAGCACTCAAAAATCCTCAACAAAAACATCACCTCCAGGTAAATCTCCCCGAACAAAACAACTCGTTTTCATTTCACTATTATCATATACTTCAGATCTATACGGAATTCGTCCCAGTATACGGAATTCATCCCAGCAAGCCATCAACTTTATCTATCGATTTTTGAAGAGGTGAAAATGGGCGTGACGTGATCGACCACAACGAGCTCAAAATTTCAGACATGGCCGTCTTCGCTACTTTTCCAATGTCCGACTGATAATTTGGGCACTGTTCCCTGTCCTCGTCGCTGCTCTCTTTATCACCAACATCTGGATTTTCATTTATCCGAAACAAGAGACCACCGGTTACAGGGAGAGTCGACGTTTTTCGACCTTGATTTGTCGACAAGTTTTATACAAAACTTCCGTGAAGTCATTGATCTAGACCCGAATAACATCCCCTTGTTTCTATTGGACATCCGATCCTCAAAAAATATCCACTTTCTCTAAAGTTATCGATTTTACAATTTCAAAACTTGTGATTTTCGAAATTTCGGATTCTCTTTCAGATTTTTTCCCGTCGAGCCCTCTCCAAGAGTGAAGTTGTCTCTGTCGTCTTCTATGATTCGAATTCTCACTCATATTCTTAAACCCTCCTACTTCCTCTTCTCAGTCTCTAGACACCTCTGACAAACAGCAAATTATCTCAAAATTTTTTGTCTAGTTTTTCATTTTTCACTTTTTTTTCGAAATCAGCTGATAATTCGTCATATTCTTCTCTCGACTTTTTTCCAAGTTTTTTTTTTGAAAGAAAAATTCAAAAATGAAAACCTTTTCTATAATCAAATACTATAACAACCTGGTTGCTGTCGTTTTGGCAATGATTACAAACTCGATTCTCATTCTTTTGGTCGTCACGAAATCGCCAGTGAAATTGGGAAATTATCGACATTTGATGGTCTATTTTTCGGTGGTGTCTATGTTGTTGGCCCTATTGGATTTCTTGGTTCAGCCGGTGAGTTTGGGAAATTGAGAAATTTGTCGACTTTTCTCGACAAAAATTTTGTCAACTGTTTCATCAGAGCCTTGTCTTTTCATGGCGAAAACTACGATAGAATTGTTATCGGTTTCGGTTAATCGAACTTAAAAACTATAAGGGCGCAGTAATAGTTCTCAAACTCTGGCCACAGTTTAATGACACCATGGAACAGGAAAAACTGATAATTTTGTAGACATTTCTTCGGCAATGAAAATCGACAAAAAGTCGACACTCTAGAATATCCGAATCCCCCTAACCAAAAATATCAATTTTCCAGATTTTTTTCTTTTTCACCATACAATTGAACTTTCGGGAAAATATAATCTAAAGTTATTGGAAATAATTAAGAAATCTCTATTTTTCAGTACATCATAAGTGAGGAAAGTTTCGTGATGATCATGGATCTAAAAGACTCGATTTTTGATAACCATCCAACAATTTCCCTCTCACTTCTTGGTAAGGTTTTGAAAATCGATAATCGACATAAAACTCGATTTTGTTTTCAGCATCTATTTCTGGAGCATTCCAGGCCACCATCTTCGCCATCTCCATCAATTTTATATTCCGATATTTCGCGCTTCAAAGGTAATGGTAGATCAGAATACAACATTGGTAGATCAATATCAAATTTTCCACAGAGCCGGCCGTTTGAAATATTTCTCCGGAAAATTGCTCATTCTATGGATGATTGCTCCACTTCTCATTGGAGCAGCCTCAATGGCCTTGCTTTCCTTGTTAGGACCCAATGTATACATGACGGAGGGATTGAGGCAGATCAAAATTTTCATGGGTTTTTGATCTACTTTTTTTTTGTAGATTTGATCTACAAAGAGTCTACGATATCGATGTGAATCATACCACCTACGCTGGGTGCTTTTATTGGAAAACTGATAATTTCGGAAACCGATACTTCAATTTCAAAGAGGTCGTCTATATTTTCATCTTAAATTTGATCATGTTGACACCGTTATCTATGATACTGTATTTTGGCGCTAAAAGTTATCGGATTATCAAGAATCTGCCGAATCAGGGGGAGAGTGAGTACTCGAGGTCGTTGCAGACACAGTTGTATAAGGCGTTGGTGGCTCAGGTAGGTCAGGAGTTTCTGAGAATTCGAGAGAATTTTAGAATCTTTTAAAATCGAAAATTTGGACCACAGATCCTGAGATTTTCCTATTTCACCATTATCACTTATAGTGAATCTAGTTGAAAATTTTTACTGCTATGCAATCTGAAATTAGAATTCGCAACAACATATTGCGACACTCTTTTCCGATTAAGATTTCCAACAACCAAATTTCGAGTTTTCTTTCGAAGATCAGAAAACTAGAAATTTAATTTCGAAGTCTTTGAAAAATGAGATTCTGACATTCGAAACTTCAGATCAGATTTTCTGAGTTTCTTCAGTTTCACCAACATTGCTAAATTCGATTCAAGGGTTGTATACGATCGTCTCAGATATTCTTAACATGAGATTCCGAGGTTGTGGGAGAAACCAAGAAAATATTTCGAGATTGCACTTTCCAGAGTTCAGATGGCGTCAAAATTCAGAAGCTTCCAAAATTCTAGTGGATAAAGTTTCAAAATTTGCAAATGTTCGACATTCATAAGTTCAGTGTTAAAATAATTGTTATGTCCGCAGGGTGGCAACGAGGAGCATGCACGAAAGCACTTTATTTACATAAGAGGAACCGATTAACACTAAGTTCAATAGGCTTTTATAGGCAGTTCTTATCGCCACGTAGATCTGAGGGTAGACGTTCATCAGGACAGTTCACGCCACAACACCTCCCTTCCTTTACAAGAAGTTGATTGTCCACTGCCGAATTCTTCCACGAATTTCCACGACAGCCGCTGCTCAGGACTCCACAGCATTCAAATTGACTGGAACATCTCACAGTCGTCGTTGCTCGATCTTGTCGCGAACTCGATCTCAAACGCAACCAGTCCGTCGGCCAAGAAGTCGGTTGCTGCAGGCTTACCGCTTCTACGGAACAATTATCCGTTGCTGATGACGGGAACACTTCCACGACCATCCTCAAGAGTCCATCGATTCTTCTGATCTTCACTCGTAGCACTTTGATCTTCACTCGTAGTCCTTCGATCTTCACTACCAAAACGGGTTGTCCGGGCTCGAATGTGATCCAAAGACCCCCATCCCTCACGACGGCGTTTCGATGACGAGTACACGACACCGGGGTCCTCTTCCTCCCTCCCCTTGCACACCAGACATCGATTGTTGGATCCATTGGGAGTCCTTGATCGCCTTCTCGCTTGAGCGCGGTATCCTGATCGCCACTGTTATTACAATTATCCGTTGCTGATGACGGGAACACTTCCACGACCATCCTGTTATGTTCGGAGCGGGAATAGAGGCAGACGGAGAGAATACTATAGTTTATGACGAGAGAAGTTAGAACTGATTAGAGAATCATAGAGACAAGAGAGTTCACTAGTTCGGAGACGTGGCTTTGCTCCTTGCTCCTGGCACACGTGGCTGATCACGTTCCTATCCAACACCTTCCCCTCTCACAGAAGACCCTTGAGTCCGGTTCTGGGCAGGAACCTTCCGACTTGAGCTCAGATTTGCAGCTCGGTGACGAGTGGCGGAATGATCCGTATTAGACATGGATCCTCGTTCCAGTGCACAATCCTCGGAGTTCGACTGGCTCTCCTTGGTTGGATTCACAAGAGTGGGTGCACGTCGGATTGGTTGGGTTTTTCCTCGAGAATGACTTGAGTCGGGCGTTGAGTAGTGGTGTGGCACATCCAGTGGTCCATCGGCTCGGTTTCCATCTGATGACGTCTCCTTTCCTCTCCCTTTCACGATTGATGACAACGTTCCATTCATGGACAACGATGGTGGTGATGATCCGGATCTGATGCGATTTGACTGATGATGATGACGACGTCTCGATCCTTCGGACAGTCGCGAATCCACAATACGGCGATTGGGGCGATGAGAATCAGCATCAGACGACGAACGGTATGGTGCAGCTTTTGCTCCCATGACGACATCACGATCTGGATTAGAGGAAGAAAAAGAAGAGTCTGGAAATTGAAATGAGAGATTAGTTTCCCCCCTCCCAGAAGCTCCCTCTGACGCGTATAATTTTTGCGGGCTATTTTGGCGAGCTGAAGAATTGGAACCGAGGCTCGATGGAATGACGACGTTATCAATTTGTCCATGCGGACTTTGATCGCCGTAGCGTTGCCTCAAACGGTAGAAGTGGCAACGACGTCTTCTTTCACCAACTTGGACTTCGAAGACGACCCCGAATCTACGTCGGATGATCCCATGTTCCCATGAGAATTGAGTACCGTTTGGCACACGAATGTAGACGGGACTTCCAACCTGAAAATCATTAGCGCGCGCGGCGCTTTGCGAACTGACGACAGGCTGGGGCTTTCTTTGCTGGTCGCTCAACTTATCAGCGCTTTGCTGGGTTGGCGCCATGACTTGACTTGTCATTTCACACATCGCTGATCTCATCTTTGGAGAGCGGTTCAACCAGCTCATTCCCATGATATTCGAGTCTTTTGAGTAAACGTAGACGTAGTCGACGTATTTGGATCCGTAGATGCAGAATGACACTAGCGCTCGTCCCAGCACCTTGAGAGCGGACCCGTTAGCACAAGTGATTCCGTGCTTCACGTGTTCCAGCTTGGGACGGCCAATCAACATCCAAGATTCGAAGTTGATGATAGTGACGTTGCTACCGGTATCCACACAGAACTCCAGCGATTTTCCATTCACAGCAACTGAGCTAGTCAGTTTTTTGATCGAACTTGCTGGGTCACCCTCGACATGAACACTTTGAGTCCATTTTTGACCTCCCTGGGACCTTTTGCTCTTGCAATTGGAATAGGAGTGTCCCGACCGTCTGCAGACTGTGCAGAACGGAGGCTTCGGCTTGGGCTCCCACTCCTTCTCTTCTGACTCCTCAACTTCTTCTACAGCACTCGAACTGTCTTCTGGAGCATCCCGAGAAATGGCGCGCACTTGGTAATAGTCAGGTTTGGCTAGCGAGGTGACTGTCTTCGATTGTTGCTTCATCTGCATAAACGAAATCCATTGGTCATGGATTTGGGACAGTGTTGCGGGCGTTTCCTCTTTTCGCTCCCACGCATCCAGCCACTGCATCAAGTACACTTTAGCTGGAGCGTCTCCCGGAGCATCTAATCCACGAAGGAACAAGAATACGGCCCACTCGTCCGCGTTCATGTCGGCGAGCTTCGCATCGAGCACCGACTCTCCCACAAATTCGTGTACTCCAGAGGGTCGGCGAAATCTCCTGACGCGCGGCTGATTTGGAGGCAAGTCTGTCTTCTGACCATTATACTCCGCTGGCTTCCAAACACTTTCATGAGAGCTTTCACGGTGTCAGAGTAAGTGACATCATAGATGTCCGGGACATCTCGTTGCGAGTCGACAAATCTCTGAAAAGTTGACTCTTCCAGACAACTAATCAGAAGTCTCGTTCGTTCTCTCTCAGTGAGCTGCGACCCATCCTCTGTAAAGACGAGGTCGTAGCGGGCGATATACTTCTTGAAAGAATCCGCCTCATCGATACTGTAAGCATATTTGGGTAGGCGTCGAGCTAATTCACTCATTATCTTGATGTTTGACGAACTCCCGTAGCCGCCGGCACTCATGCGCGGTTCCGTGGCTAACGCTTCCCTCAGCTGTTTATTCTCCTCGATCAGCGCTTTTTGAGCCTGATTCGAGATCGCTAACTGCTCAAGAAATCCTTTCAAAACGGTATTCATAGCAACAGCCTCTTGATTTGGCTGTGCTGGCGGCGTTTGCGCTGCCTTTTTAGTCTTTTCGGATTTTTTAGAATTTTTTCCCATTTGCTCACGTGATTTCGAATCCTGATCGCCAAAATGTTGTGTTCGGAGCGGGAATAGAGGCAGACGGAGAGAATACTATAGTTTATGACGAGAGAAGTTAGAACTGATTAGAGAATCATAGAGACAAGAGAGTTCACTAGTTCGGAGACGTGGCTTTGCTCCTTGCTCCTGGCACACGTGGCTGATCACGTTCCTAGCTTCCAAAATTCTAGTGGATAAAGTTTCAAAATTTGCAAATGTTCGACATTCATAAGTTCAGTGTTAAAAGAATCCTTCATCAGTTTTCATTGAGATTATGAATCCGAAAAAAACCTAAGAATTTTTAAAGGATGCAGAATTCGATTGAGGCCATCTTTCAGAATCTATTTTTCATTAGTTTTTTGTAAAACAATTCCTTAATTTTTACAATTAGACCTTTTAGATTCCAACTTCCTCATGGATCATTTTTAGACGTCTTCCAAAGTCCAAAAATCCATTCTTTTTACAGACAATGATCCCAATGCTCTTCCTCTTCTTCCCCGTCGCCGTCTACTTCATCTGCCCATTTATCGGTTTGAGTATCGAATGGGCGAATCTGATCTTCGGATTCTTCTACGCCCTCTATCCAGCACTCGACCCGATTCCTATCGTTTTTCTGGTCGACGATTTTCGCATCACTTTTTTGAGTGAGTTCGTACTATTGAAACGAGCAGACAAGTACAAATGAGAAAAACAGAAACTCGTTTATAATTTGGTCCATGTGAAACAGTAAAAAGAGTTCGCCATTTTCAGATTTCTTCCGTCGACTTTTCTCCAAAAACGAGGTGGCCTCTGTGACCCTCTATGAGCCCAATATGGACAGTTTTTCACCATGAACTTTTCGATTTTTTTCTGTTTCAAGTTGTGGTCTTTTTTCTTTGTGAAAATGAAACTAATAATACTTGTTTAAAATACGTTTTCGAGCCTGCTTTGCATTTTGACAGTTTCAGAAACAACATTTTTCAGCAAAAAAAGCAAGCCAACAATTAAATAATATCGAGAATGTCTAAAAATTCAAAATGTCTTTTTCCCGACAAAAGTGTCCAATTTCAGATAACTTTTTCTATTGGATCTCTCGAAGAATCAACTGGCTCCTGTCGGGCCGAAGAGCCCAATCAGGATAGTTTGGCACCGGGATAAATCTACATGTTGTGGTGGTTTTTGAAAGATTTATAAAAATATTTTACCGTTTTTCAATTGTTTTGAAAACGATATACCGACCACTCCGCAGTATAATGATTGTAGGAGTTTAAGATAAAATTTATAGTTTCCGGGGGGGGATGAGACACGCCTCTTTCAGCAAGGTGGCTGCACACTCTTTTTCGGAGTTTATTGAAAACGTCTTATGATAAAGAGCCAATTGACTATAGGCATTGATAATCGCACAAAGTACCGTTCAAACAACGTTCAAACAAAAGTAACTAGCCAACAATATCAAAAAAAAAATCGAGAATGGTCTAAAAATTCAAAATTTCATTCTCCCGCCAAGCTATCCAATTTCTGATGATTTTTTTGGATCTCTGTTTTCTGTTTCTCTCCATGATTTCACCTTTGTTTTTGTGCTCAAAATTCTAATTCTCTAGAGTTAAGCGGTAGACATGGAAAACAGCAATTATGCTCATACGCCCTTAATTTCGAAAAAAAATTCACTTTCTCATTTCCCCACCAAAAAACCTTCCCAGCCATGAGCAAGATCTCTCAACTCAAATGGAACGTTGCCTTCATCTCGTTCTTTCTCTCCCTACCCACCAACCTTATTTTGATCTACCTGGTCATCCAAAAATCGCCGCCTAAATTGGGCAACTATCGACACCTGATGGTCTACTTTTCGATATTGTCCATGACTTTGGCCGCGATGAACTGTGTCACTCAAGTGGTAATAAAATTTGGATTTGGTTTCGTAGACCCAAAAATTGTTTCAGTATATCTTGAGCGATGATCGATTCGTGCTGATCATGGACATCAAGGATACGATTTTTGAGAATCACCCGAATGTTGCATTTTTTGTTCTTGGTAATGACCCGGAGACCTCATAGACCTCATGAACTTCCAGGTTTATAAGGCCTAAAAGATTTATGTGGTCTATGTCCTGGAGGTCCTTTAGGTTTATAAGGTCCATGAGGTTGAGAGGGTCTTATGAACTTTTGAGACTTCATAGACCTCTAAAATCTTTTTGACTATTCAGGCCTCGAGGGTCTATTTTCAGCACTGAATTGCGGTTTTTTCGAAGCCACCATCTTCGTGATCTCCATCAATTTCATCTTCAGATATTTTGCTCTTGAAAGGTTCACAGAACACTTGGATTCCCGCCACGACATATTTTCAGACAAGGTCGTCTCAAGTACTTCCACGGAAAACTCCTTTACCTCTGGATGGGAGCCCCATTTTTCTTTGGGGCCATTGCAATGGCATGTACCTATTATCTGGGACCACGCGATTTGGTGACCGAGAGATTGAGGTAGCTGGAACATTTTGGAGATCAAAATTTGAGCGTTTTTCTAGAGCCGACGTCAAGACACTCTACGATTTAGACATAGACCGGACAGTATACACGGGCTGCTTTTATTTCAATCTTGATCAGTTTGGCGGCAAAGTTTTGAACTTCAAAGAAATCCCCTCGGTTTTGGTGATCAACTCAATGACCTTTGTTTCTTTCTTCTCCACATTTTTCTTTGGATTCAAGTGTTACAAAATTGTCAAGGGGTTGATTGCTCAGGGGGAGAGTGAGTACTCGAGGAACCTTCAGACTCAGTTATACAAGGCTCTCGTGGTTCAGGTAGGTCAAAGTTTGAATTTCGGATGAGTCTAGAAGATTATAGAAGCACCCTAAGTCTTCTGGGATTCGTCGGATTCTTGAGAACTTCTAGAAAAGTTATCATTCCCTCGAACTTTCAAACCGTGAACAAATATTTTCATCTCCAATGAAAAGTAAACTCAGTTGCAGACCTCTTTTTTGCAGACCTTGATCCCGGTATTCTTTATGTTCATCCCAGTCATACTGTACTTTATCAGTCCCTATATTGGAATAGACAATCACCATGCGGGCCTATTAATTCCGTTTTTCTGCCAACTATACCCAGCACTGGACCCGATTCCTATCATTTTTCTAATCGATGATTATCGGAACGCGTTTTTGAGTGAGTTTCGAAATGTTTAGAAATCGGAACCATGAAATTTTAGACTTTTTCCGCCGAGTCCTCTCCAAGAATCAACTGGCGCCTGTCGAGGCCTATGAACCCAATCAGGATAGTTTGGCGCCGGGATAAATCTACATGTTTTGGTGGCAAATTTTTGAAAGATTCATAAAAATATTTTACCGTTTTTTTTACGTCTTTCAATAATGATATACCTTCCACTAAGCGTTGCTAGCTTTAAACAATCAAAGTTTCGAAACGTTTTGTTTTTAAAAGTCTCAGTTCGGAAACGATGGACATTATAACCGGGCGAAAACAAATTGAACACGCGTTATGTTTGCTCAATGCACTCACAAATTTTCAGACCAAGTCGGTAATTGGATCATGATTTTTCAACTGCTCAAAGTTGATCGTGTACGATAAATCAACAAACCTAATAGACTAAACGGTATTTTTGGTACTGGAATGTCCATGTTTTTAAATGTCTTTGTTGTAAAATGGCATTGTATTGAACAGTCACTGTTTTAAAACCTGCGGATATCAAATGTTGATACTATCATATTCTCTTCAATTGTTGTAACTTCAAACTTTTCATGTTTCCAATTCATTTCCATGCATCTCTCTGGCGATCGCGATTTGAGACTCATCTGTGAATGTACCGAAAAATAGACATTTTGGAGATTTTTGCAGTTTCAATAAGTTCTCAATTTCTCGAGCAGTTTTCTGCAGACTAATTTCACTGAGGGTTTTTACTGTAATAATGAAACGATGCAGAAAAAAAACCTAAATAGATATTATAAATTCGCAGTCTGTTGGCACACTTTTAAAGGCGCACAGACAAAGTTCTCAGGATATCTTGCCGCGCATTTCATCTTTTCCCAGTTGAATTCCCCGGCGTCAAATTTATATTTATTCGCGCGACAAAATTTAACTGGGAAGAGATCAAATGCGCGGCGAGATATCCTGAGAACTTTGTCTGTACGTCTTTAAAAGAGTGCCAACAGACTGCGAATTTATAAAAATAGAGTGTAGTTCTCAATATTGATTCATGGGCGATGAAGACAGGGAAGAACAGAGCGCAAAATTATCCGCTTGGCAGTAAGACCAGGATTGAAACAAAAATTTGCCACTTTTTGAAACAGCCACTTTTCCAATGATCCATGGAAATCAAACCTCAAACCTCAGTTCTTCTAATAAGTGACTCATTTTCTTCCTCTTCCCAAATCCTCAAACGATCTCTACCCAATCTTACATCTGTAACACAACTAAGGTATTATGCCAATACCTTGTGTTAGATATAGGAAAATACAAGTCTTTGGTTCACCATTCATTTATTGAGGAAAAGAGAGGTCCAGATGGACCGACCTCTCGGTGTCCGTCTGTGCGGATAAGAATGAATATAATACGTCTCGTGGTTTGTGTGCCCTCCTCTCTCGTTCTTAATCTGATGTACGGGTCACCCGAGATAGCGGAACTCGTAAATCAAACACAAAGAGATAGAATCTCATAGGAGCGCAGAGCGGACCTATGACCACCCTTGAGAAAGCAGCGACGTCCTCGGCGCATATAGATGTTTATGGCTCGAGTACGTGGCAACCTCCTAAGATACGAAAAATGGAGGAACGACACATCCCACCCTTCCTAGCAATGCTCCGTCCTCGGAGCCGTTTGATGTTAAGACTATCGAGGCAGAAACATCACTAAGAAGAAAATAAAATCGACATGTCAAAAACCTAACAAACAAACATTCAAAAATCAATAAGATACAATAAACGCTCAAAGCAGAATCTCCTTAATCATATTGTCCTACTTACACTATTGACCGGACTAACTAAAGGTTGGGACGGTGTAGGAAATGCGGATAATAAACAATACAAGTTGAGGATCATTTGAGGTAGCTATTCTAGAAATTTGGTCAATCATATAAAACAATTTTGGGGTTCGCTTATTCCATTCAATGGGGGGGAAGGGGACCATCTTGGTACTGAAAATTATTCAAATAGTCTCATTAGATAAGAAGAGTAACCTTAACAATTCAATATCAGAGTACATAAAAATGATAAGAGCCATGCGCTTTGTACCAGTATCTCTCATTGGAGCACCACAACATACTCCTCTATCCGCGCACGTGCTCATCGGGTTAAAATATGGGGGGTGTGGCTTATCAATATAATTAAGAACAATTAAAACACAGATACCGTGACTGTTCATCAATTGGACTTCTGTTCTCAGCGATATAAACAGAAACGAGACGGTCGCAGATGTCCGGTCGTTGTCAAAACAAAAATCCGCGATTGGACCAAAGTAGAATAATCACAACTGCCAAGCAGGATACCGAATAATATAGATAGTTGAATGTAAGTAGGGGAAGTAAGGCGTTAAGGGGAGGGTAAGGGTAGGTGCACGGTGTAGCAGAATTTTTCGAGCACGTCAGGTCTTGAACCCTGCTTCCTCGGAGCTCGCGAATAATTTTCCCGACAGGTTATAGATCTTACAAACCTGGGCACCCGGAAAAACTACTCTGGCAAGGTGGAACTTCCATGTAACACAACAAAGATACTGTGCCAATACCTTGTGTTAGATATAGGAAAATACAAGTCTTTGGTTCACCATTCATTTATTGAGGAAAAGAGAGGTCCTGATGGACCGACCTCTCGGTGTCCGTCTGTGCGGATAAGAATGAATATAATACGTCTCGTGGTTTGTGTGCCCTCCTCTCTCGTTCTTAATCTGATGTACGGGTCACCCGAGATAGCGGAACTCGTAAATCAAACACAAAGAGATAGAATCTCATAGGAGCGCAGAGCGGACCTATGACACATCAAATCAGAACCCAACGCCACCATTCCCCAAGGATTTTCAGCTAGACACGAAAAACAATCTAGAATTTTCTAGTTCCACTAATGAGCCCATATCCCTAGTACACTTCTTTACTTCCTCCTTTCTCATTTTCATTGAGAGCTGAGCAAAGAGCAGATCCAAAATGACCCTATTCCACCTCCTCAAATCCATCGCTCAAATTCTCGCCGTAGTCTTCTCCATGCTCATCAACTGTATTCAAATCGTTCTAGTTGTCCATGAATCACCGCAGAAAATGGGAAACTACAAATTTCTGCTGATATTCTTCTGTGTTATCTCTATTGTCTATGCGGGCATCGATTTCATTGTTCAACCGGTTTGTGATATGTATTGCGACTACCATTAAATTAATCGGAAAGGGAGAAACATTGAGCACTTTTTGAAACTGAAGAAACTCTCAAAATTCACCACCCATTTTTCAGTTCCTTCACAGCTACGGCTCCAGTTTCTCGATGATCATGGATTTGCGTAACAGTTGGCTCATCGAGTTTCGATATGTGGCTTTCTTTTTCACAGGTACAGTAATCTTACAGTACTACGAAATTGAGGAAAGATTTTCAGCGTCACTTGCCGCGTGCTTTGGAATGAGCATCTACGCGATCGCCATCAACTTCGTCTATCGGTTTTTCGCGATTGAGAGGTGAAAATATGGGACATTAGAAACCTCATCAAGGATGGGAAGTGTGTCGGAGCAGGGACGTTTCAATATCTAGACATTACGAAGCTGTGTAATTTGAGTATTTCAAAACATAGACGCTTCGAAACCAGAAGGTTTCAAGGCAACACAAATTTTAAAGCCGCGTTGTATGGGAACCTTGGAATCTTCAGAACAGGACATACTTCGACGGTTCCAACCGAGTACATTTCACAACCTTCAAAATACGGCAGTTTTGAAACTGTGATATTTTGAAATCGAGACATTTCGAAAACATTACTTTTAATATCCATGGAACAAGTGCAACATTTCGGAGCTTAGACGTTTCAAGATTGAGGCATTTCGAAACAGTGACATTCTGTAACAACAGTATTTTGAAATCGAAAAATTTTGAAACTATCACATTTCAAAACCTGGGGGTTTTGGGCACCATCGAATTGTTCGACAACCCCGAATTTTCAAAACTATTTGGAAATTTCGATACCATGTCGTTTTGAAACCTGAAAATTTGGAAACTAGGACGGTTGAAAATACCGCTATTTCGGAAATGATCCGTTTCAGAACAAAATCTTCTAGACATGGTGGCCTAAGGGTGCACTAACATTTCGGTGGTGGATTCTTTAGAAACATCACAAGGCGAAGAAAGAACGCTTCTTAACCAGGGTTTCTCTAAATGGGGACGTTTTGAAACCGCGAATGTGGTAAAACCCCAAAATATGGATGTCAGGAGCTTTTTTTGCAACGTTAGAAATTTAAAGCCGGATGTCTCAGAACCTGGAACTTCTTGAAACCACCGGTACTTGAAAACTCCGAAGTTTAAAAACCGCTTATTGGAATTAATGGTAGAAACATTGGAATTAATGGTGGAAGCTAGAACTAACCAACTTACATCAAATCTGAAACAGATTTGATTTTTCAAACTTATCTAAAAATTGGGCTGCGCTAGATCCTTAGTACCAATGATCAGTCAGATTCTCAACGAAATTTCCAGAAAAAGGGGCACTCAATACTTCGCCGGCTATCGTCTCCTTGTCTGGATGACAATTCCCATTATATTCGGAATCATTTGGTTGAGCGTCGGCATTTTCGCTTTGGATTATGATGAGCAATTGGTGGAGTATGTAAGGTGAGCAATGGGTTGAAAAAAATTGAAGGTTTCAGATAGTCTTGAAGGTTCTGAAGACGTCTATGGTTATTGTTCTATTGTACGTAAATTTACCACTTGACCTGACATCAAGCCAAGTCCCCTACTTCTGATCATACAGTTTGAGAATTCCCTAGAATCCTTGTCATGCTTTTCCACTAATCTTATGATTGTTCATTTCCAGCGAAAGCATCAACAACAGCTACGGACTAGACTCGCGTCAGATTACCCTGACAGGGTGCATGTACTTTGATCCTCCACATGAGAATAGTGGAGACTGGAATTGGCGATGGGAGGACACTATCGGTGCAGGCATACTTACTGCTGTAATGGTGAGTCTGTGGACAGAGGGTGGGTCATTTGATCTACCATTACTATTAGAAAACAATCGGAGGTTAGATTGACTATGAACAGAGAAGAATGACTCATAAAGTAGCGACCAAAAAACCGTAAACTTTGGCGATTTACAGTGAAAAATGGTCAACTTATAGAAAATGAAAAATCAGTCGTTCGATTTTCTTGAAAATTGATGGGTGTTTGAACAACTCTAGATCTTCATTTATATAGTTGAAAACTCCATTCAAAGGTCCCAATGAAGTCAGTTATGTCGCTTTAAAGGTCATGGACCCAAACTCTGCCAAAATTTGCACTGACCTACGCGACATAACTTCCTTGGTTTTGTTGTTATTGAAAAGTTGTCAATCACAAAAATTAAGATCTAGAACGGTAGTGTAGGTAGCAGAATGTCTCGGTTTCCAAATGTCTCAGTTTTGAAGTTTCATCGTTTCAAACAATCCCTGTTTGTCTTGATTTTGAAACGTCTCAGTTCGGAAACGATAATCTGACGAGTGAATAAAAAAACGAATAAGCTCCATGGTTGCTCAATACATCCACCAATTTCCAGAGAAATCGCTCAAAGTTGCCCATTTTTTCACTGCAAATCACTGAAATTAGTGTTTATGGCCGGTACTGTAAATAAGATAATCCTGTGACGAGACG
Source organism: Caenorhabditis sp. 40 LS-2015 (assembly GCA_900536305.3). Classification (NCBI taxonomy): domain Eukaryota; kingdom Metazoa; phylum Nematoda; class Chromadorea; order Rhabditida; family Rhabditidae; genus Caenorhabditis; species Caenorhabditis tribulationis. Next base: position 36,688 of record LR546204.1, on the reverse strand, counting down.
CAGACAGCGTAAAGCTATGGGACGGTAGATCAATTTTGTTGTGAGAGAGCATGGGAAAGTAAGAGGGTGTAGAGACAGGAAAACCAAAAACGGAACTATGTGTACCAACAGACCCCAGGCAATCACCCATGAGCAATGAAAACTTCATGAATCATTGAAAATTTTTAGTGTTTCAAAATCTCTATAGATTCACTGCATATTTTTTGCATCAATGACAATACGGAAAGTCCGGAACACAACTTTAAAAAAAAACGACAGTTTCGGAATCTCAGTATATAGACATCACTCGCTTTTTCAACACTGAGCGACAAACTTTACTATTAACAAACGCAAAATTCTGTGTGTCTGTGTGTCTGTTTGTGTCTTGTCTCCCGCCCTAGCGAACTCCCCACTGGACCAAATCTTCCGAAATTTTCACAGGTCATCAGAATTGGTCTCTGAATAATGCCCGTCTTTTTCGATTTTCGATTCGACAAAAAATGAGCTCATGAGAGCTCCAAAAGCTCATTTTTCAATGAGGCAAAGTTTTTCGCGCGCTAATTTTGCACCGGTAGAACAAAAATTTCAGATCTTCCCGAAGGGCCCCAGAGGGGCGCAGCCCTCTGGTTTTGTTAATAAGGGACACATTGCCACTGACTTCGGCTAAAAGGAATCTATCGGTTGCCAAATGTCTCTGTTTTGAAATGTCATCCCTACCAACAGTCACAGTTTCGAATCGTCTTGATTTTGAACCGTCTCAGTTCTAAAACGATGGGCTTTGCACCACGCATAAAAATAAAACAAACGTTACAACGAAAACCTCCTTAACTTGCAATTCCAGGGCATCGCCTTCAACATCATCTGCTTCTTTGGCTATAAAACGCATAGGAAAATCAATAGCATCACCGAAAATGGAGAGAGCAAGTTTGCAAGGAGACTTCAAAAGCAGTTGTATCATGCACTTTTGGCTCAGGTTTGTTGGGACAACTATTTCTGTTTTGAAAAGTCGACTTGAAGTGCTGAAAAGCTAATGGGATGCTAAGCGCTTAACAATTTATTCAACCCGATTTCCAGTTTTTCAACTTTTTCCAGACCGCCATCCCCCTAATCTTCCTCTTCTTCCCCATCGGAGCCCTATTCACAGCTCCTCTTCTCCACATCAGTCTCGAAAAATTCAGTCCTCTTGTCACATTCTTCTACTCCTTCTACCCATGCGTCGACCCGATTCCAACACTGTACTTTGTCGACGAGTATCGGAATGGGTTGTTGAGTGAGTTTCAGTTTGACCCAGTTTATCTGGGTTGCCGTAACAGATGTCAAAAAACTGTCAACTAAAGAAATGTTTAAGAGAGCAAGGGAAGCATTTTGTTAATTGACCACTTTTTGATATCTATTACAGGAGTCGAGATATACTTGGTCGAAGGTGAGGAGCACAAGTTTCAGACTTCTTCCGGCGAAAGCTCAACAAGAGTCAAGTGATCTCGGTAGTTTCAATGGATACCTGATCCGAAATGGAAGAGGAAATTATCGATTTTTCCCACAACTCGTTTATTCTACCTTGTCGATCTATATATGCTGTAAGTTCATTGATTTCAACCATTAAACCCAATTCATGAAACCTTATTGAAACCGTCAATTTTTTTCTGTTTCTGACAATAAATTTGCGACGACTGAAATGTTCACAAGAATGCCTTCTCCTCCTGATCAAACCATATTTCAATTTTCCGGTTTAACTCCGCCCACTTGCAACAGTGCCGCACAAAAACTGTGAGACGTGGGCGGGGCACACTTATTTTTGTATTTTCTGAAATTTTTCATCCCTTCCGATTGTGATTCTAGCTTTGCGCCAAATGATTTTCCCTCATCAAACCTCAAACAAATCCCACACACTTCTAGACACAATTTTTTGTAGGGTGGGAAATTTTTTTTTTCGATCACACATGGGAAAATAACATCATCATAACATGGGGATCGAGGAACTACAAATTGTGTGACGTCTTCTGAATCACATCGAATTCGTTGTGTTGTTAGCGCCCCAAAGAATGAGACTATGTCTTCCGAATCAAGATCCATGCAGAATCATTGCAAACTCTTCATTCTAGGGTTGCCAAAGGGGGCGGAGTGTTGTTAGTTCTATTTCGCTGGTTTCCCGTAACTAAATTCTCCATGTTTTCCTTATTTTCTTGTAACGTGTACATATTTCGTAATTATCCTTCCGTTTCAGCTAGTTCCCTTTTGTACGACTTCTTTCTTTCTTGTTGATTGTGCCTTGTTATCGAGCGGTCTAATTCACAAGAGCCTAGTTGAGAACAAAACGTGGGATTCTCTATACCATCCATCGGCAGAATTCATTATCATGAGGCAATTATTTTCACACTTGTTTACTGTCATTGGTAACGTTTTTAGCGATGATGACTTGTTAAATAGAGTACCGCCAAGTTTCAAAGATCACTTACTTTGTACCCCAAAATGCTCCGATTTTTTGAAGATGAGTGCAAAATTCACCTTTTCATCCTGTCATCTTGTAGAGTATGATTGTAAGTCGGTTCAATTCGAGCTAGCTTCGACGTTCAGAAATGATTACGGCTTTTCTCTTTTTTCGATATCGGCGCAGTAAAATCTCGACATCGTCTTGCCAGAGTTGTCGAAAGGGGCGGAAGCGGCATATGCAGAATATCTTTGCTTCTGTTTTGATGATCTCTTACTGAGCCATTCTTACTAGTCTTTTAAAGTGATACAAATTTTGTAATTATCTGGGGGTTCCTGCCGTTTCAACTAGTTATCTTCATCTAACTTCGTTTATCTACCATCGTTGGGGAGTATGGTTTAGATCCCTATGAGAAAAGTTGGCAACAAAACATGTGAGCTTCTGCACAATTCTACAATCGATAAACATGAATGAAATGAGTTATACAGATCGCTTACCTTGTGCCCACAACAGGGAAAGTGCGCTGTTCTATCGAGGAATATGTGTAAAATTTGAAAATCCTCAACATTTCCTTACTATCATCTCAACGAGGTTAGACAGTTTTCAAAGTTCTACATTAATACTTCTTTTCCATTGTGTCATTTATAGAGCAGAATCAGGGCTTTCGAATGTGTTATGTGACTACCGGCACAAACTATTAGAAGTCAATATACAGATTTTGAAAAATGTTGAACCATAGTTCCACAGGAAGGAATTGTGAACATTACTACCACCTATCCAAGCAAATTATCAACTGCATACTGAAAATTTCATCAGTTTCTGAAACTGAAAACGGTTCGAAACGGAGAGTTCAGATTTCAAAGGCATTTTTTGTCTGAAGTAGTGAGAAGATTCAAAATATGGTGATTTCAAAACACGCGTTTTCTTGGATATTTATGCGCCAGTTTTTCTAGTGGGACTGCATCGAAATTGTCTAGACTTAATGAGCGAACAAGCTCAAGAGACATGTAATGACGAGGATGGGATGTTGTTAGATTTTCGAGCCATTTCGGTCGTCAGGTTCTGTGCTCTATATTTCCATTGCCAGAGAGTTTCTCTCGCTTCGAGAAACTCGACCATTGTGCGGGTTTCTTTTCCATCAGATTAGTGAGCTTCTGAATTTCTATTATTTTGTTCACAGCAACGACTTCGAAGCACTTGAACTAATAAAACTTGCTGAAACTGCGAAATAAAGTTGACCTTGTGGAACTATTTTCCGTTTCTTCATTCCAACTAACACAGATCAAATGCTTATTCAAGTATTGAGGGGGAAATTATTTCGAAAAGAAAGTTTGACCTAAAAAACTTTCTAATCCAGCGTTCCTTATCATTATCCGGAGTTAGAACACATGGTTTTTTAACACTTTGAAACATGTTTTCTTTTTCAAAAAAATTGTGAATCGTATGATTTTCTTGAAGGTTCTGATCGTCTTGAAACACTTTAATTTTTCAGTTAGTCACAAATTTTCGGATGAAATTTGTGTATTCTTCCAAGCCCGTATTTCTCCAGTTCGTCATTTTTAGAAATATTGTCAAGTAAAACGAGACTCCGCCCCTTGGAAACCCTTATACGACAATTGTGAATTAATGCTGCAGAATCAGATGACAATCAGAGATTGTGAAAGAAAATGTGTTATTTTTTGTGACTGAAACATTCATAAACGTTTTGAAAATTTTAATTTTCAAATCTCGACATTACAAAAAATCGGAGGATTGTGGGTTTCAGCTTGTTCCGAAAACCGGACCGGAAATTAAAACATCGTTTGGTAACTAGGGAGCCACTCACACATAGGTTGGAGTAACGTGATGAGACATATACCATCGGAAATCTTATGAAACTTCCAACTCATTCATGGAATCCGTTTCTGCGAAACACTGCTCTTTTTCGAGAGATTTGGGGAAAAATACGGCTTTGAAAAGGAACGCGGGAATTTCAGCACAAGTTTACTACTTTTTGGTACTTTTGACCCAAATTTCTCGAGAGCAGTGTTTCGCAAAAACAGATTACACGAACATGAGTTTACCGTTCAAGATAATTGAAAAATGCAATTCTGAACGTTACGAAACATTAGTTTTCTTTTTGGAACTCTTGAATTTGAGCATTCTAATCACTTCTCTCTAGTTCCCTTTAACTTTTTGCATTCTATGAATCTGTAAAAATTTTCACCTTCTCAAAATTTCAATACCCTCCTAATGAATCACTTCAATCTCTTTTTCCTTCCTTGTTCACTTTTTTTTCCTTCAAATTTTCTCATGGAAAAAAAGTTGGTCATACTCATAGACATGAACATAGATCATACACTTTGGGGAGTTTGAAATTTGAGAGAAAAAATTTGGGTTTTTGAGGCGGAGAAATTGTTCTAGACGGAAGTGAAAATGTAGCCCATAATTTTTGGCGCTCTATTTTCTAGCTCTGATTTCATTTTTCGAACTTTCGATCAATGTTTTCCGATTCTCAACTCTCTATTATTCAAGTTTTCCGTCTAATCCTTTTACTCGAAAAATAATAGACCTCTAATCCATTTTACTCCACTCAAATTTTTTCCACTATTTTTCAGCTTTCCACCAAACATCACCATGCTCTCCACATTCTCCGTCATCAAGTCTGCCGTTCAATTTCTTACCGTAACATTCTCCCTTATTACCAATTCAATTTTGATCTATCTGGTCGTCACGAAATCGTCGAAAAAGATGGGAAATTATCGCCATCTTATGTGCTACTTTTCCGCGTTTTCTATAGTGTATGCAGTGTTGGATTGGATTGTGCAACCGGTTGGTTTGAAGGGGGTTGGGGGTCGAGATCTAGTCTAGATGTGATCGAGCCATGGTCTAAACTGAATCAGTAGAAAGATTCTTGAGCTCTCTGCGCTCAAAATGCTCGAAATGCTCGAAACTTGCTGCGAATTGACCCGCTGAGCAATTGAACCATGAGAATTTCAAATCCAAAGTCGAATAACTAGCGGGAGGCTACTTGAACCATAGCTTAGAGTTATGGCTCCATCACTTCATTTTTTGGACTGTTTTGAAGTCAATATTTGAATTTCTTATAGTTAAATTGTTATGTGAACGAATTTCCAAGAAAGTTTGAGTCCTTAGACACGAGAAATCTTCCAGATCTAAAACTTCATTGTCTTGCTCAGAATTATGAATTCCAACTTTGGGTCGACCACGGCTTGACCGCTACCTGAAGTTTCCAGACAAAAGCTTGACAAAAACTTTCCAGTACATCCATAGCCACGGCGCCAGTTTTTCAATGATCATGGATTTGCGGGAAAGTGCACTGAGTCCAAATGTCGCGTTCTTCTTCGTTGGTGAGTTGGTCTCTTGTTATGAGAGGAATATTTATCCAAGTATTGATAAGAACAAAACGAGTAAGTGTAATAAGGAGGATGAAAAACAGAAAAAGTTTGTGAACGATATGTCTAGAACATATTGTGGTTCGAAATTGTTGCGGCTGCAAAAACTGGTTTTGAAACGGAAAATTTGAGAAAACCCTCACTAAATTATTTTCTATTCTCCCAGTTTTGAATAGAAATTATAGATGGTGAAAATTTTGCCTCACTATCAGCATGTTTTTCGAGATAACCCTTCACGAAAAATAGCATCTTCTGAGAAAATTACAATTGTTTTTCTTGTTTTTCAAAAAAACCCCAAATTTTTCATACAATTTCGATATGAATGGGTTTGATTCTAAAGATTGAAGTCCACTCCAAACAGGGTGAAATAACCCTTCTGCTAATTTTTATTCCATTCAATAATACAGGGGGCGGAGCTTGAGTGGCAGACACAGAATTGGATTAGCACACAGGATGGAGTAAGAAGTGGAAACTATTGCATTTTCTATGTTCTCATAAAAACAGTAAAAATTCTTTTCTTAACATTCACAAAACTTTTTCAGCTTCCCTCGCCGGTTGTTTCGGTGTCACCATCTACGCGATCGCCATCAACTTCATCTTCAGATATTTCGCTCTGCAGAGGTACACAATTTTCTATTTCCCACGAAAATTTCCATTTCAAAACTAGGCTAGAACTAGCATTTCGTGAACTAGCATTTCTGTTTTGAAATTGAGAATTTTTTATTATTGCACGGTATCCTCGGTCGGAAATAGACCAGAACAAAAAAAAACAGTTGGCGTTCATCATACAACTACTCCATTTATATCACCAGATAACCCTTGAAATTCTGAACAACTTCATTGTGGCCGATTTTTGAATTTAATTTTTGTAATTTAATTGTGACCCAAAAACATGATTTTTCAGTGCTAATTTTGCAAAAAGTAATAGCCCCAGATATGTTGCCCACGTGAAACCTATTTCCAGTCTAGGATCTTGTGTATTGCGACGAATATATCCGCTATCTTTCAGAGAAGGCCGTCTCCGCTATTTCGCTGGAAAGCGTCTCCTATTATGGTTCTCGATTCCAATTCTAGGCGGGATTTCGTGGGTCGTTCTATGCTGGTGGACAATGTATCCGGAGAAGGAGTTCACTGACTATTTGAGGTAGGAAATTAAAAAGCACAGTTCTTTCTCGAGTTCTGGGAGAAGCTATGCGGCAGAGTTTCTTTGCTTTTTGTGGGCGTGGCCTGCAGACTGGCTGATAGATCAAAGTGGCGCGGAGTTTGATCTACCAAACTTTCAAAACATGCCAATTTTCTCTCTTCCAGAGACTGCATCAAGACAAGTTACGAGTTGGACGCCGACTACATCACCTACACTGGCTCCTATTTCTATCGAATAGATCACAACGGGGAGGTCAAATGGAGTGTGGAGAACTCACTGGGAGCACTTGCTCTGAATGTGTTGATGGTGAGAATAGATTTTCCAAAGCCCAATATTAATTGTGGAACTTTTCAAAATTTTATCATTTTTGGGAAACATGAAATTTTGCACAGAAGTTTTTGGGGCCACGCCCATCTTGACTAGTGAAAACCGAATTGCGGAAAAATTAGCTAAGGTTCAAAAATTTTCCGTCTCGCTGTGTCGTTAAGTTTAGTACAAGTAAGCTTGAAACTATTGGTGGTTGTATGTTCGAATTTTCAGACAATCCCATTCATCACAATCCTGATCTTCGGATTCAAGAGTTATCGGAAAATCAAGAGATTGATGTCGCATGGAGAAAGCGATTTCACGAAGCGACTTCAGATGCAATTGTACAAGGCGTTGGTTGCTCAGGTATTGGTTGAAAAATGGAGAATATCTTAAGACAATGCAGTGATTAGATTGGCTCTTGAAATCGTGAACAGACTTCTAGTGCTTCTGAAACAGAATCATTCAAAATTTGTATTTTTCGCAAAAGTCTCAAAATCTTGTTCAAGTTACCTAAGACATTAGATGTAGGATCCCGGTAAGTTTTGTTAAACTGCAAATTACTGTGGTTTATGTTGCGGAACATTGCGATTGTTTGCATATCCGATCACTTTCTGTATGCATGACGATAGTTTCCCGGATGATTTCATACTCAATTCGTCACCTACGAGTGCTGCCCAGCAGACTACAACACTCCGAAATAACACACTGCGCTCAATTTCACGGAAAGTCGAAAAAAAATGTTCGAAAACATTATTTTTTCGAAATTTATTTGAACGGCTTTGGCGACGTACGACGTACTATATGTGTGTCCAAAACATCAAATATATGAAGCTTTTGAAACAGAAACTTTACTTTCAAAAACTGTCTCTTTCGGCGAATTTGGTTTTGCAGGGAAGTCAAAAACGTAGTATCTCGAGTAAATTTCGAACACACTCATCGCATCGAATCACCCATTTTCAAATTTATAAAACTTTAAAAACTGCAAAATCAATTTCGAGAAGAACAACTTTTTTCATGTTTCACCTCTTTCGTTTCATTGTTTTTTCCCAACTTTGCGGATCGGTTTTTTGAAAGCGTCATAAACTCAATTAGTGTTCCCACAAGCTCCATGAAAACTACCCAGTTGGTATCAACAGGGCGTGACGATTCGAACGACTAAAAACACGACCACAAACTGAAATTTCTGCTTCAATGGATCCCCCCCCCCCCCCCC
>LR546204.1:0-28169 GCA_900536305.3 Caenorhabditis sp. 40 LS-2015 | reverse complement strand
GCCCCCCCCCCCCCCCCCCCACCAAAACCAATCCAATATAATTTCCAGACAATAATTCCCATGGTCTTCCTCTTCTTCCCCATCGGAATCCTCTTCTCCGCTCCTCTCTTCCATTTGAACATCGAGAAAGGCAGCATGATTGTCACATTCTTCTACTCACTCTACCCAGCTGTCGACCCGATTCCCATCATTTTGTTTGTCGACGATTTCCGGATTGCATTTTTCTGTAGGTTTGAATTGCATTGTGTTGCAAGTGCGCTCCATGGAACAAGGAGCAAGTAAATTGAAATTCTCAATGGAGCATGTTTTCAGCGATCTGCAACCCGCGAGTGTCCAGGAATCAAGTTCAATCAGTGACGTCTGTAGATGCCGCAATGGATGTTTCGTGAAAACTCTGACTATCGTTGATTCATAAACACGAATAAATCAATGGGGTAGACAAATTTGAGAGAAACCCATGCTAACCGTCTCAACCAGCTGATACCAACTGTATAGTTTTCATGGGTTTCGAATAAGAACTGGCCAAGTTTGTGAGCGCTATAACTACTTCAACTAAACCAGGTGCATCTGGATGAATTCTTCTCTAGAATTCAAAACATAAAATGTTGTGTATTCAACTCACTAGGGAAAGTTGCGAACGGGGGGATGACACTTCAATATTTGAGTGGTACCACTGGAAAGAAGAGGTTGAAAAACTAGGGTTCACATTTTCAAAAACTGCTGCGGACCTTCAGGAGTGGAGTTATGGGCTCCGCAAGTTTGCTCTTTTCGCCCCGAACTTGTCTACCCCCTCCCCACCGTTAAAAAAGTGTGACGAGGTGGCCGAGGGGTTAAGGTGCCGGTCAGCTGTGAGGAAGGCTGTGGGTTCGCTCCCGGTCGCGGTCGATCTTTTTTCTTTTTTCTTTCTAACCAATTTTTTTTTCGTTTTTTTCTTCTTTTCAAAGATCGTATGATTTCTGAATAAGTTTTGGCTCGAAAACCTCGAAGCTGGAAGATGAAGCGGGAAAAAATCAGCATAATAGGTCGAGATCTCCCATTTTACTAGTGATTTTTGGGCCTCCCTTTCGCGCTCCACCGCAATCTTCAAATTTTCAACGGGAACCAAGTGAAAAAGTAAAAATAAACAAGGTTTCCACTGTTTGATTTTCAATTTTTGAGGTCGCGACTATAAAAAGACACAGAAAGCTCAATTACTTCAACTTTTTAACTTGGTCCGCGTTAAAAAATTGAAGATTGCGGTGGAGCGCGAAAGGGAGGCCCAAAAATCACTAGTAATTCACTCATTGTCCTAGTTCCAATTTTCTCTTCCAGCTTCGAGGTTTTCGAGCCAAAACTTATTCAGAAATCATACGATCTTTGAAAAGAAGAAAAAAACGAAAAAAAATTGGTTAGAAAGAAAAAAGAAAAAAGATCGACCGCGACCGGGAGCGAACACTTTTTAAACGGTGGGGAGGGGGTAGACAAGTTCGGGGCGAAAAGAGCAAACTTGCGGAGCCCATAACTCCACTCCTGAAGGTCCGCAGCAGTTTTTGAAAATGTGAACCCTAGTTTTTCAACCTCTTCTTTCCAGTGGTACCACTCACATATTGAAGTGTCATCCCCCCGTTCGCAACTTTCCCTAGTCAGTTAGACTGGAAACCATTATATCACATTTCCGAATGATTTATAGCGTCGAAAACCACAAAAATAAAAATTAAAGAATCGCTGTTACAATTCAAGGTACAAGAGAAATGAGTACAGATTTTTCATCAAAACACAGACATTTACAGAATAAAATTATTGATAGAATCACGTCGGTCTTCTTCCGACCCTGTCGAACGCAGAGAACTGATTGGTTCCAATCCGTGGGCGGCGCACCGGAGCGGTATCCTCCTCCTCCTCCTCCTGAGCAGCATCAGCCGGAGCCTCTTCGACTGGTGGCGGAGCAGCAAACGCCGGTGGTCTGTTGCTCGGCGGGGCCTGATAAGGCGGTGGTGGTCGGTTGGTGAACGTTGGCATCGCGCCTGGCGGTGGTGCTTGGCCAAACGTCGGCAGGCGGAACTCTCGAGGTGGAGAAGCCTCTCGGCTCGGACTGTTTTGACCTTCTGGAGGAGAAGGCGTGGTTTCCAGGCTGGGACGTGGTCCGTTGGATTCTGGAGTTGGGGTCGTGTCTCCGCTTGAACGTGGTTGGTCTCCTTCTGGACTTCCCTCGAGGTTGGGTCTCTTCTTGTCCACCTCTCCGCAGCCTTCCGACTTTCGCTTCCTTGTGTTTACTTCTTCTTCGGGTTCACTCTGAAAAAAAGGAAATTGTGAGTTGAAATGCTTGAGAGTATTTGCATGCATCTCGAGATTCTGAAGGCTTCAGAAGACGTCAAAGTTCGAATTTTCGAAAAGTTCAAAAACACCTAAAAATCTCCTTGAAATTTTCTATCAATCTGGACAACTTTTCAGTCGAAACATGAGTTATTTTTTGGATGGTGAGAATCTTTCCTAGAAGATATCAACCTCCTAAAGCTCTACAGGTGTCTGGAGCTTCGACGTATTTTAACAGAGGTCAAAATTGGACTTTTCAAGTGATTCAAAAGCTAAACATGATCTCCTTGAAATTTCCTATCGATCTATGCAACTTTCCGAGAGACCGGTTAACCCGAAACCAAAATATGAACGAAAGGATTGTGCACAATCATCCTAAAGTTCTACAGATGTCGTAAGATTTTAAAGGGTTTAGAAGAGGTTAATGTTTGCCTTTTCAAATAGTTCAAAAATTTTAAAATGATCTCCTTAGAATTTTGTACAGATCTATGCATCTTTCATAAAAATCGGTCCACCCCAAGACGAGATATGAACCTTCACAATTTGAGCAGAAAAAAAACCAAACTAACCCGCTGTTCACAGGCGACGAAGACCTGATCGGGAACGTCCTCCTCGTAGACCGCCTCCTCCACACCCTCCTTCTTGATCCTCACAGCCACCTGATACTTGAGCCCGCTCTCCAGACACAGCTCGTCCTCCTCCTCCCGTTCTCCTCCCTCTCGAGTCGTCCGGAACACGATGCTGTCGAATTTGATGGGTGTCGCCATCCATTTCGCTCCGATCTCGAGTCCTTGCGGGTGAGTGTAGGCGCTGGTGAGTTTGTTGATATCTGCAGTTGGATCCTCCTTCTTGCAGGCGAACTCCCATGATCCGTCGGGTTTGTGGCTTCTAGTGAACCTGAAAATTGGGAGGGTTGAGGCAAGCAGATTCGTGGTCTCTTCCGCTTTCTTATACGCCCAGTGGTTGTCGATGGTCGCTTGCACGCATGGCTCAGTTGGTTGCGCGCGTGCCGCCGACCTACTGCACGCGGGTTCGATTTTGGGTGCGCCCAAACTTTTTTTGCCGTTTTTTTTGGCTGTGCGAAACGAATAGTGGAAACTAGGGATCTCACCTCTGCGTCAAATCCGGCGTGAACACCAACTCGATCGAGTACTTGGCCGTCTTCTCGAGACCCGTGATCTTGTAGTCGAACTTCAGCGTCGGAGAGTCTCCCATCAGTTCGATGTGCGCTCGATCACCCGCCTCGATCCATTCGTCCATGGAGGTGCACTCGACGTCGATCTCGGTCTCGGTCATTGTGGCTGGAAATGTTTGGTATTGGCTTCAAGTTTGAGCAGCGATGAACAACGAAAAAATAAGTAGAATGAGAGGAAAAAACAAGACGAAGAAACGGTGAAGAAACTGAAATGAAAAATGAAAACGATTCGAAATGAAAGAAAAAGAAAAAACATGAAAAAATTGTGCGCATTCGAGTGGATCAGAATATAATTTTGGGCGCGTCGGAGGGTAGATCAAACATTTTAACTGAAAAAAATTTTCCAATTTTTGATCTACCACAAAAATTTTTTCAATATTTTTTTCCTCCGTTTCATTTTTCTCCATTCTTGCCGAATTTCTCAACAATGTTTTTTGCAGCAATCACTGTAGATCAAAAGCTTTAAAAAATTTTATTCTCAAAAAAAAAGGTAGATCAAAAATTGTTTTTCTATTGATTGTAGTAAAAGAACCAAACATTTCTTGTCACTTGTTTGAAACCGTCAAAAAAATTAAAAAGAGCTTGCAACAAAGCTCGAATTCGGACAGTTTCCACTCAAAATTTGTGAGTAATACAGTAGGAAACAAGTTAAGGATTCATCGAGTGATCGTAAAAAAACCAAATCATTTTTTGTCACCTACTCAAAACCGGCAGAAAAAGTTAAACACTTCAAATAACGTTTCAAAATTGATCAGTTCATACTCAGAATTAATGGAACCGATCCAATGAAGTCAGTCTTGAGACCGTTCACTAATAAGTATAAACATGTCTAGCAACTGAATATGTTAGTTTTATTGAGTTCCGCCACGGAAACGCAAAAAAGCGCCACTCTGAAGGTACGTAAGTCAAATTTATGAATTTCAAAAGTTCCCGTTTCAATTTTACCATTTCAACTGTCGTTTTCTATTAGAAAACAATCAGCTTCCCGTAGACGAAATAGGAAGAACTTGCTGAGCCTAGATCAAAGTCTCAACATGGTCAAATTTCACCCAATGTTGTAGAAGACTATCCAGTTGAGATCCTAATGTTAAGACGATTCTAATAAGTCTAACCTCGCCTAGAATCTGAAAAATTTGAGGTTTTGGGTACCGCCACGAAAACCAAAAAAAAAAAGAATTAAACAAAAACTTTGCTCAACTCGGTCAACCTTCTCTCAAAGTCTATGAGAATGGATGTGTCAGCGACATCAATATCAGCGAATTCAAACAATTCAAATAAGTGGAATCATGACTAGAAACTGAAACTACTAGTAAACCAAAAAAAGAATGTTCCCGGAAGTAAGCCGAATTCAAAATGGTCAGTTCCATAAATGTTCATCCTTCTAGACGTTCAGTGAATTTTAATACGGTTCGATTGAATATAAGCATGTTTAGAATCTGAAAATATCTTGAAGTTTCGGGAATGCCAAAAATCTAAACTTTGACCCTAATGATCTCTCAGCGTCCAGTAAACTTATCGTTCTCTATTAGTAAGTCTGAACTTTTGAACACTTTCAGTGCATCTTCCATTGCACTGACTAATCCCCCCTCATTCAATAATTTCCTCTTGAAACAAGGATCCTCCCCCTCGCTAGATTTTTTTTTTCATTTTTTTCATAACATCAAGTTTCTGTAAAAACGTATCCAACTAAACGAGTTGAATCCTGTTGGATTCTTCTCTAGAATTCAAAACAGAAAATGTTGAACATTCAACTCATTTGGACTGGATACCAAAACTTCACATTTCCGAATGATTTATAGCGACATGAAAACTACCAAAATAAAAATTAAAGAAACAAGGTACAAGAGAAATGAGTACAGATTTTTCATCAAAACACAGACATTTACAGAATAAAATAAGTGATAGAATCAAGTCGGTCTTCTTCCGACCCTGTCGAACGCAGAGAACTGATTGGTTCCAATCCGTGGGCGGCGCACCGGAGCGGTATCCTCCTCCTCCTCCTCCTGAGCAGCATCAGCCGGAGCCTCATCGACTGGTGGCGGAGCAGCAAACGCCGGTGGTCTATTGCTCGGCGGGGCCTGATAAGGCGGTGGTGGTCGATTGGTGAACGTTGGCATCGCGCCTGGCGGTGGTGCTTGCCCAAACGTCGGAAGGCGGAACTCTCGAGGGGGAGATGTCCCTCGACTGTCTTGACCTTCTGGAGGAGAAGGCGTGGTTTCCAGGCTGGGACGTGGTCCGCTGGATTCTGGAGTTGGAGTCGTGTCTCCGCTTGAACGTGGTTGGCCTTCTTCTGGACTTCCCTCGAGGCCGAGTCTCTTCTTGTCCACCTCTCCGCCGCCTTCCGACTTTCGCTTCCTTGTGTTTACTTCTTCTTCGTGTTCACTCTGAAAGAAACGGAAATTGTTAGTTGAATCGCTTGGGAATCTTTGTATGCATCTTGAGATTCTCAGGGCTTCAGAAGACGTGAAAGTTTGAATTTTTGAAAATTCAAAAACACCCGATAATCTCCTTGAAATTTACTTTCAATCCACAAAATTTTCGTATCAAAACAGACGTCATTTCTCGAACGACAAGAGTCTACATGACTTATCAACCGTAATAGTGAATAGTTTTTTAAACGACGGGAGTCTTTCCTTGAAGATATCAACCTCCTAATCTCTACAGGTGTCTAGAGCTTTAACCCTTTTCACATATATATGTGAAAAGGGTTAAAGTATGCATATGGTCAAAGTTAGACTTTTCGAGAAATTCAAAAACTAAGCATGATGTCCTTGGAATTTCCTATCGAGCTGTACAATTTTCAAAAAAATTGGATAATCCAAAACCGATATACAAGCGGAAGGATTGTGCACAATCATCATAAAGTTCTACAGATGTTGTCAGATTTTAAAGGACTCAAAAAGGTTAGTGCTTGCTTTCTCATATAGTTCAAATACGTAAAATGATCTCCTTAAAATTTCCTACAGATCTATACATCTTTCATGAAAATCGGTCCACCCCAAGACGAGATATGAATCTTCGAAATCTTAGCAAAAAAATCAAACTAACCCGCTGTCCACAGGCCACGAAAACCTGATCGGGAACGTCCTTCTCGTAGACCGCCTCCTCCACACCCTCCTTCTTGATCCTCACCGCCACCTGATACTTGAGCCCGCTCTCCAGACACAGCTCGTCCTCCTCCTCCCGTTCTCCTCCCTCCCGAGTCGTCCGGAACACGATGCTGTCGAATTTGACGGGTGTCGCCATCCATTTCGCCCCGGTCTCGAGTCCTTGCGGGTGGGTGTAGGTGCTGGTGAGTTTGTCGCCATCTGCAGGTGGATCCTCCTTCTTTCCGGCGAACTCCCACGATCCGTCGGGTTTGTGGCTTCTGGTGAACCTGAAAATTGGGAGGGTTGAGGCAAGCAGATTCGCGGTCTTTTCCGCTCTTATACGCCCAGTGGTCGTCGGTTGCCGCTTACACGCATGGCTCAGTCGGTTGCGCGCGTGCCGCCGACCTACTGCACGCGGGTTCGATTTTGGGTGCGCCCAAACTTTTTTTGCCGTTTTTTTTGGCTGTGCGAAACGAATAGTGGAAACTAGGGATCTCACCTCTGCGTCAAATCCGGCGTGAACACCAACTCGATCGAGTACTTGGCCGTCTTCTCGAGACCCGTGATCTTGTAGTCGAACTTCAGCGTCGGAGAGTCTCCCATCAGTTCGATGTGCGCTCGATCACCCGCCTCGATCCATTCGTCCATGGAGGTGCACTCGACGTCGATCTCGGTCTCGGTCATTGTGGCTGGAATCATTCGGTATCGGCTTCAATTATGAGCTACGCAAGAACCAAAAAAGCAGTATAATGAGAGAACAAGGAAAGGCGAAGAAACTGTGAAAAAAAACTGAAATGAAAAATGAAAACGATTCGAAATGAAAGAAAACAAAAACAAGAAAAAAATGGCCCCCATTTGAGTGGGTCAAAATCAAATTTTGGGCGCGTCGGAGGGTAGATCAAAAATTTTCACTGAAAAAAAATTTCAATTTTTGATCTACCCGAAAAAATTTCTCAATATTTTTTTTTCGTCCCATTGATTTTTGTCAATTCTTGCCGAATTTTTCAGCAATGTTTTTTGCGGCAATTACTGTAGGTCAAAAGCTTCAAAAATTTTGATTTTCAAAAAAAAGTAGATAAAAAAATTTGTTCTCCTCATTTTGCAAGGACCTATCGGATCGTAGTGAAATATCCAAAACATTTCTTGTCACTTGTTTGAAAAAAAAAAAATTAATAAGAGCTCGCAACAAAACTCAAATTCGGACAGTTTCCACTCAAAATTCACGACACTAATAGAGTTGAAAACAACAGTTTCAGACGGTTTTAACGAGTGTAAACATGACTGGAAATATCGATTATTCAGATTCGTCAAATTTGGACGAAAATCAATGGGATGAAAAAAAATATTGAGAAATTTTTTTGGGTAGATCAAAAATTGAAAAAAAATTTTTCAGTGAAAATTTTTGTTCTACCCTTCAAGGCGCTCAAAATTGATTTTGACCCACTCAAATGGGCACCATTTCTTTCATGTTTTTTCTTTTTCTTTCATTTCGAATCGTTTTCATTTTTCATTTCAGTTTCTTCACCGTTTCTTCGTCTTGTTTTTTCCTCTCATTCTACTTATTTTTTCGTTGTTCATCGCTGCTCAAACTTGAAGCCAATACCAAACATTTCCAGCCACAATGACCGAGACCGAGATCGACGTCGAGTGCACCTCCATGGACGAATGGATCGAGGCGGGTGATCGAGCGCACATCGAACTGATGGGAGACTCTCCGACGCTGAAGTTCGACTACAAGATCACGGGTCTCGAGGAGACGGCCAAGTACTCGATCGAGTTGGTGTTCACGCCTGATTTGACGCAAAGGTGAGATCCTGGTTTTCTACTCGCCGTTTTTCGCCACCAAAAACCGACAAAAATTTTTTGTGGGCGCACCCAAAATCGAACCCCCCGCCTGTAGGTCGGCGGCGCGCGCGCAACCAACTGAGCCATGCGTGCAAGCGGTGACAGACGACCGCTGGGCGTATAAAAAAGCGGGAGCTACCGCGGATCTGCTATATCAACCCTCCCAATTTTCAGGTTCACCAGAAGCCACAAACCCGACGGATCGTGGGAGTTCGCCGGAAAGAAGGAGGATCCACCTGCAGATGGCGACAAACTCATCAGCGCCTACACTCACCCGCAAGGACTCGAGACCGGCGCGAAATGGATGGCGACACCCGTCAAATTCGACAGCATCGTGTTCCGGACGACTCGGGAGGGAGGAGAACGGGAGGAGGAGGACGAGCTGTGTCTGGAGAGCGGGCTCAAGTATCAGGTGGCGGTGAGGATCAAGAAGGAGGGTGTGGAGGAGGCGGTCTACGAGAAGGACGTTCCCGATCAGGTCTTCGTGGCCTGTGGACAGCGGGTTAGTTTTTTTTTTGCTGAGAGTGTGAGGGTTCATATCTAGTCTTGGGCTAGACCGATTCTTGTGAAAGATGTATAGAACTGTGAGAAATTTTAAGAAGATCATTTCGAACTTTCAAACTAAGCAAAAAAGTAAACGTTCACCACTTCTGAGCCTCTGCGACCCCTGTAGAACTTTATGATTATTGTGCACGATTCTTTTCTCATATATTGGTTTGGAGTGCACCGATTTATTGGAAGATTGTACAAATCAATAGGAAATTTCAAGGAGATCGTTTTGAATATTTGAAGTTCTCAAAGAGTCTAATTTTGACCTCTGTTAAGAAACTTTGAAGTTCCAGACACCTGCGTAGCTTTACGAAATTGAGCTCTTCTGGGAAAGACACCCGCCGTTCCAAAAATGAGACCTCCTTCGGCTCAAAAGTTGAACAGACAGATAGAAAATTTCAAGAAGATCATTGGTTGCTTTTGAATTTTTTTTTATTTTTAATTCAAACTTTGACGTCTTCTGAAGCTTACAGAATCTCCAGATGCATACAAAGACTCACATACGTTTCAACTCACAATTTCCGTTTCTTTCAGAGTGAACACGAAGAAGAAGTGAACAAAAGGAAGCGAAAGTCGGAAGGCGGCGGAGAGGTTGAGAAAAAGGGACCCGCCCTTGAGGGAAGTCGAGAAGGAGACCAACCACCTTCAAGTGGAGACACGACTCCGACTCCAGAATCCAGCGGACCACGTCCCAGCCTGGACCCACCACCGCCAGGCGCGATGCCAACGTTCACCAACCGACCACCACCGCCTTATCGGCGGATTCGGTGCCCCGCTCACCGATTGGAACCAATCAGTTCTCCGCGTTCGACAGGGTCAGAAGAAGACCCACGTGATCCTGATTATATTCAATGAATGTATGTTTTGATGTAAATCTGTACTGATGTCTCTTGTACCTTGAATTGTAATAGCGATTCTTTAATTTTTATTTTTGTAGTTTTCGACGCTATAAATTATTCGGAAATGTGAAATAATGGTTTCCAGTCTAACTGAGTTGAATGCTCAACATTTTCTGTTTTGAATTCTAGAGAAGAATTCATCAAGATTCACCTCGTTTAGTTGGATCCTTTTTTGCACTCACAAACTTGACCAGCGTTTCATTCAAAACCCATGAAAACTATACTGTTGTTATCAGCTGGTTATGACGGTTCGAATGGGTATAAACATGAATGCAATCAATACTTTCAAATTTTTCGGCTTAATTGGCACGAGGAAAATCCAATCTTGAGTAATCCAAATAGCTCCGGAGATGAAGGGAACGAGGATCAAAACGATCAGATATTTGCCGCGGAAGTAGGAGATGCGGCCTTTAGAGCATTGAGAAACAGCAGAAATAGATGAGCAAGTACTTGTAGGAGCCCATCTTCTTGGGTGACTTGTTGAGGATGAGGAAGATTAGAAGGGAGTTGCCGAGGAGGGAGACGAGGAAGGAGATGAGTTGGATGGTGTACTTGAGGACGGAGAAAATCTTTTTTTTGGTGCTGGAAGTCGGAGTTTTCAGAATCCACAAGATTAAAAATTTTGATTTTCAAAAAAGGGTAGATTCAAAAATTGTTCACTATTGATTGTACCAAAACATTTCTTGTCACTTGTTTGAAACCGCCAAAAAAATTAACACGAGCTTGCAAAAAGTATTCGATTCGGACAGTTTCCACTCAACATTTACGACAGTAATACAATTGGAAACAACAGTTTCAGACGGTCTAAACGAGTGTAAACATGACTGGAAATATCGATTTTCAGAAAAAATTATGAATCCATCTGATGGCTTCCATGAAATTGTGAAGAGTTTATCAATGAATCAAGACGATTCTGAAGGACTTGCGTGCATTCTGGTCGATTCTACAACTTTCCTAAAATCGAATAACTGTAGAAACCAAATCATTTTTGTCACCTAGTCGAAACCAACAGAAAATGTACAACATTTCAAATATGGACATTTGATGTGCTTTAACTCGATCAGTTTATATTCACTACCAGAATCAATGGAACCTATCTAATGAAATCAGTCCTGAGACCGTTCACTAATACGTATAAACATGTCTAGAACTTGAATATGTTAGATTTCTGAGTTCCGCCACGAAAACGCAAAAAAACGCCACTCTAACGGTAAGTCGAATTTCTGAAATTCAAAAGTTCCCTTGCATCTCCCCATTCATCCGTGGGTTTTTATTGGAAAGTTATTAATTAATTTATAGGATTTCTGAGCCTAGATCATAGAGTGAAAACTCGCTCAACATGGTCGAATTTCATCCAATGTTGCTGAAGACTATACAGTTGGGATCAGAGTGTTAAGATTGTTCGAATAAGTCTAACCAAGTCTAAAATCTGACCATTTCGAGATATAGGGTCCGGTCACAAAAACCAAAAAAAAAAATTGAACGAAAACTTTGCTCAATTCGGTCAACCTTCTCTCGAAGTCTTTGAGAATGCTTGTGTCAGCAAGGGCAGTATCAGCGAATTCAAACAATTCAAATAAGTATAATCATGACTAGAAACTGAAATTATTAGTAAACCAAAAAAAAAAGTTCCCGGTCGTGAGCCAAATTCAAAATGGTCAGTTCCATAAATCATCATCTATCTGCAAGTGCATGATTCGAATGAATATAAGCATGTCCAGAATCGGAAAATTTCTTGAACTTTCGGGTCCCGTCACGAATGCCAGAAATCTGAACCTTGACCCTAATGATCTCAGTAAACGTATCGTTCTCTATTAGCAAGGCTGAACTTTTGAACCTTTTGAATGTCGTTGTGCACCTTCCATTGCACTGACTAATCCCCCCTCATATCTTTTCATTCGAACAATTTCCTCTTGAAAAAAGATCCTCCCCCTCGCTAGATATTTTTTCCATTTTTTTCATAACATCTCAAAAACCCAGATTACTTTTTCTTCATCACTTTTTCTATTACTTTTCTGTTCAATCATCTCTCAGGAAACGAAGTCTAGTCTACTTCAATTTCGGCCTCGTGAGATTCACTATTCTTCAATAACAATTCTGACGACAACGACTACGTTCTGAATAGTACGATTCTGAATTTTTTTCGGTTTCAAATAGATTGGAAAGTCTTTTTTGATTCTGAAAACTTTCAATTCTTAAACTGTTGGATTTCTGAATTCAAAAGACTCAATTCGAAAGATTCTCAGGATTCAGATAACCTTGTGGATTTTGGGGACCTCTTTCTTGATTCTACACACCTTGTGGATTCAGAAACTCTAGACTGTAGCGACTTTTTACAGATTACCAAAGTTTTCAGAGCACAGTACTCTCTGAATTCAAGATCCATCAAAAATGCTCTTTTCCGTCGTCAAGTACACCATCCAACTCATCTCCTTCCTCGTCTCCCTCCTCGGCAACTCCCTTCTAATCTTCCTCATCCTCAACAAGTCACCCAAAAAGATGGGCTCCTACAAATACTTGCTCATCTATTTCTGCTGTTTCTCAATGCTCTATTCAGTGCTGGACATCGTTGTGGAGCCGGTAGGATCTCTTCTAAGTATTTTTTTTCTGGACCTTAAAATTTCAGTACATCCACAGTCACGGCTCCTCCATGTTCATGATGATGAAAATGCACCATTTGAAAGCGGTTCCAAAAGTTGCATATCTTCTGACCAGTGAGTCATTTCTAGTATGAAACCGTCATAAATGAAAATAATTGTTGAGCACTTTGGTTAGGAGAGCTCTCACGTGTTCAAAATGCGATTCCAGAACTTTCGATCTACCCAAAATACAACACTCGTATTTGTTATTTCCAGCTCTACTATGCGGCTGTTTTGCTATCTCAATCGCCACTATAAGCATTCAATTTGTTTTTCGCTACTTCGCTATGGAGAGGTAAGAGGGATGAATTGTGTGCTATGAAATCTCAATGAGCAAGAAAGGTGCTTGAAAATGAACCCAAGCCTGGGTAGGATTGGACAGAAACATTTTAGGACAAAGCTTCAAAACTTGGAATCTTCAACCGAATTCGAAAATATATTTTCAGTTTCATAATGTGAGTAAACTATGAGTTTTTCTTGTCAAACAATACTAGTCTCGACCTGCAATTTTTATTTCAATTCTGAAAGTGATTCTAGAAAAATTTTCAAAGAAACAATTAAAACTCTTCCAACCAAGAATTTATCACTTTCCTGAATCAGAAATTCTTGTGTGTTCCCATTTCAGAAAAGGCCGAATCTCCTATTTCCGCGGCAAATATCTGATCGTTTGGTTCCTCATTCCCTTCATCTCCGGAGCCTTATGGATCACTCAAGATTGGATTTTCCTCGTGCCGAATGAGCCGATGACCGAGTACATCAGGTTGGTTTAGGAGCCATGATAAGCTCCGCCCCTTGAGCAGTCTTGACACGTGGATTCTGTAAGAGGGGCGGAGCTTACGAAGAGTAATTTTACCATGTGGAATTGAATAATCTCCTAACCATAAGTATTTTGTCCTGACGAGAACCGACCAGAAAAAAATCTTCCAACAAAAACTTGTTCAGTGAAACCGTATTCTTCAACTACGGTATCAACGTCACCGACATCACCTATGTCGGATGCCTTTTCTATCCGAACGATGAGCATGGGGTACCTCGATTGGACTACAAGCAATTGTGGGGTTATTTGATGTTTTGTGTGACTATGGTGAGTTTTTTTTTGAAGCTTCAAAGGTTACTGTATCAAAATGGGCATTTCATTTTTGAGGGTAGGAAAATAATCGTTGACGTTTAATTAAACGGAAATATGAATGAAAGGCAATTCTGACCTAGATTCCGACAATCCGACCGCCGGAATCCTAGGCCAGGCCATGACAAAAAAATATGCACCACAAAAAAAGATACTGTTTTTGAAACTTCTTGAATCTTCTCCAGTGTTTTACCATATATACAGACCAAACAAACGAAAATTTCACAATTCCAGGGCTCCACATTCTTGATAGTGGTGATTTTCGGTGTAAAAAGCTACAAACTGGTCCGTCAACTTCCCCAGCATGGAGAGTCCGAGTACACCTTCAAACTACAGTCGCAGCTTTTCAAGGCACTCGTTGCTCAGGTTTGTGAAAAGATCAAAAGGAGATATAGATGGAAATAGATATTCGGGAAAGTTGTTATAATAGTGTTGAAACTGGAATTGTATTGGTACTTATAGTATTGTTGAAACCGGAAAAGTATTGGAAGCTAGAAAAGAATAGGAAAAGTACGCTTTATCGAATAATTCAATGGCTTTTCAATATCTCGAAGGTTGGAAACAGAAAAATAATGACGAAGAGGTCAATGCAAAAAATTGGGACCGTAAAGTTCATCATGCCTGAGTCTCATCGCCTTTCTGAAACAGGCTTTTTCAACATGCAAACATTGTCAGTTTCAGTGAAGTATCATCAACTTTGTAGACTTGAAAACTTGTTACGTTCTCATCCGTTGTGATTTTTAAAAGATTGTAGGTGCGTTAAACTACTCTGGACATTCATTTTCAAAGTTTACCACGTTTCCTGAAAACTGCTGTCTGTCAAGTCGGTTAGAGCACAAATAGTGAGACTTTCCTCAATTTTCGGGTCCTTTTCTTTCAACTCGATTGTGATTTTGGGAAAACAAAGTTATCAACTAGAAAACAGATATAGTTTCGCTTAATGCACCCACAATTTTTCGAAGATCACATAAACTGGCATTAGAACGGACGCCAACTAAATCGGTTTCCGAAAAATTCCTTATACTTATGAAATTTTGAAAACGGTGAAAAATCAGGATTATCTGGAAAGAATAGAATAAAACTGGTTTTCCCATTGCACCTTAAAACCTATCTGTAACAGATTTTTAACATAAAATGTTTCAGTTTTGTGTGAACAATGAATAAAGGAGAAACAAGCAGTTGGTTTTCTCTGTGAGTATGTGGGTGTATGTAACAGTTATGAATCATCATTTTTGCGATTGGCAACTTTTACTGAAAACTGCTCTCAAATCAGATAGAACGCGTTGAAAGGAACGGGCGAAAAGTTGAAGGGACTAGACAGAGAGAGCGACTTTCAGAAAAAGTGGTCAGCTTCAAAAATGAAGATCTAGAACTGCTTGATGCATCCAGGTATTTTCACTTTGAAACACTTTTCAAGTCTTCGAAGTTTATAGTTTTCCACTGAAGTTTTTAATTTTTCTTCACACTATCATAACTCTTCTAGTTGTGATTCTAAACAGTTATCAATTAGACCAAAAATGTAACATATTATTGCCTAAACATGCATACATAAACTACAGTAATCCTCAATCTCAATTGTGAGTAGTTCCAGGCGTTCATCCCGATCACCTTCCTCTTCATCCCCATTGGACTCCTTTTCACAGCTCCCCTTCTGAAAATGGATATTGAACCGGCCAGTTTTCTAGTCACAATCTTCTATTCAATGTATCCAGCCGTCGATCCACTTCCCATTATGCTCATTGTAGCGGATTATCGAGACGGGCTGTCTGGTGAGCGTTTGAACTCTTTTTTTTCGGGTGAAACTTAGATCGTACCGATAATGAAGTAATAGTTCAGAGGGACTGAAGTTCAGTAGATGAAACATTGAAAAGTTTGAAATCAGGAATCACGAACCAGATCCACTAAGTTTGAAGTTTTTTTGTACTTCAGAACATTAACAAATTTCTCTGTCTCATTTTGTTTACAATTTGATTTTTTGAAATGTTTCCAACATTTAGCAATTGGTTCTTGTAGTTTTTCTCATAGTGATTTGTTTTTCACAAAAACTATCTGTCGATATGAAATTTTCAACCTCGATATTGAATACCCACAATTATTTTCCAGAACTCATCCAAAACCTACGAGGAAAGCGCACCAGCCAAATCGGCTCCTCCTACACGGATCAACAGGTGGCTTCAGTTGCTTAGATTTTGTATATCATTTTTGAAATAAATTCCTGTTATTAACACATGTCAAGAAACAGAAAATTTTTGTAACCTCATTCCCGTGTTCTTTTTGGTTCATTTGGAGTAGACTCTCACTCACCGAATTCTATTTTTCTGACTCTATTGTGAGTCAGAAGACTAGAAAACGGAAAAAAACAAGGGAAAACAAAAGAAAACGTGATTAGGCCGAGAATCCAATTTGTGTATAGTAGATCAGAAGAAGATGACGGGGCTTCATTTTTATGGTTTTTTTCTGTTTTCAATTACTTTGAAACCAGAGGGCTGCGCCCCTCTGGGGCCCTTCGGGCAGGCCTAAAATATTTGATCTACCGGTGCAAAACTATCGCGCGAAAAACCTTCCCTGGAGAAAAATTAGGTTTTTGAGCCCGCGTGAGCTCATTTTTTGTCGAATCGAAAATCGAAAAAGACGGGCATCATTCAGGCCCCACTCCTGATAACCTGTGAAAATTTCGGAAAATTTGGTCCAGTGGGGACTTCGCTAGGGCGGGAGACACGACACAGGCAGACACACAGACACACACACACACACAGAATTTTGCGTTTGTTAATAGTAAAGATCTCGAGCCACAATTCGAATTTTGATAACCAGCATAAAAACAAGACACCGAACGTTTGATATTGAGCACGTCTTCAACACTCATCGAGCTTGAATATGTAGTTTTTTTTTCTACTGTTTCTGACAGATTGTAAAACTCAATAAATCTTGAGACTGACGATATTATACATATGAAGTCATCGTGCAAACCACAAAACACCGAGTTCGCCTGACATCAACCACATACTTGCTGTGATGATCCTTGCGCGGCAGTTTGAATTTCATATTTTTCTGCTTCACAAGTTCAAGATCATTCGAAAGAATGTGGTCTTGCCAATAAAATTTATTCGTAAATCTGGAATGACTTGTTTTTTTTTCCTCCAGATTTCCCAGGTTTTTGAAACTTTGAATGCAGTATAAAGAATGAATTGGGTACAGGGGAATATCGAAACTGAATGTTAGCCGTTTCGCAACTAAGATGTTTTGCAACTCAACTTGAGGGATTCGTTGAGAAAATCCTACGGTGTCCTAGCGTTTCTGTTTTTATTCAGTTTTGATTCCATTCAAAAATGATTTTTTCGGATTCAAAAAAACGCATCTATGTAGAAGAAATAATGAGAACTTGAAAACACTTTGAAACTGGATAAATTTTCAATTCTTCTCGAAACTCATCAAGACATTTTTTGAAGGATCGGGTTGAACGTATTCTCATCATTTGGGTCAATGTAAAATCGAAACCGCAGATTCAGATTCTGGAATGAAAATCGACGAAATTCTCACGTTGTTTGAGTTATGACCTCACAAAAGTTCCGTCCAATGGATTAGGATCCCATATTTCACCTGAAATGAAGGGTTGGTAAGCCATTAGAGGAACTCTGTATAAGTCAAGCCAAGTATAAGTCAAGCCATAAGTCAAGCCAAGTAAACATTCCGCTCATTTTTTATTGAGATTCTGAATCTGCAGGCTCCATTTTACATTGACCCCAGTTATGAGAAAAATTTCAACCCTACCCTCTTAATAATGTCCCGGTCAGAATGTGCCCTAGTAAGGTTCACGATTAGCTAAACCTTCTTTAATCTGTAACAACTCGCTATAATCTAGTCTGCTTCAGTTCTGACCTCGACATCTTGAACTTCAAAATCTCACACAGAAAAAGTGATGTTACGCTTCACTGTCTAATCTCTTTGATACCCGATTGCTCATCATAGAGAGTTCAATGCGGAAGCCACATCTAAGAACTAGTCATGCATCAGAACCTTTGACTTTTTGGACTTTTTTTTCATTCCGAAAATCTCGTACTTTCTATCCCGCTCCATTGTATTCAAGTCAGTGGGCGGGTGGTCTGGAGAATTCGAAAACAACTATAGAATTTCTGAAATTTTCTTGGAATTTTTAAAGGCATTCAAGGGGAAAACAAAAAGTTCAAAATTTGTGGATAAAATTTGATAGAGAAATTGGATTTCATCGAAAAAATTTCAACTGTTCCACACAGATTTTAATAGTTTTGATTTCTCCGGGAGTTTCAATGTTTGGAATCAGTGAGATATTAAAAAATTCCCAGTAATTTTTGTGTCGATGTGTTTAGAGCTTTAGCCAGCTAAAAAATGAAGCAATTTTGTGCAAAAAGTTGAACCTTTTCGAGTCCCAAATAGGATTCCTCATTTCGCTGAAAGTTTGTCGATTCTCTTGACACGTTCACAGTTTCATCCTCCAGTTATTGAGAATTACTTTTTTTCTATTTTCGTTTTTGTGCTTCCTTTTTCGACATCTTCCAAAACGCATTAACTTTGGCAAAACCATCTTTCCTTACCGATCTTTTTTTTCCTCTGCTTCACTATTTCGATATCTTATTATCCGCGGAACTCTTTTTCGTTTTGATGTCTCCCAAAACTGCACGATAATTGTGACGTACTGTCTAAACATTCCTCCATAAGTCCTTCTACGTAGTCACTACATAATCCACACAGTCTCCATAAATGCCAGACATCTCCCAAAAGCAAAAGAGAGAACACCTTGATGTTTCAGTTTCACACGACGTGTGATCAGCACAATGCACAAAACTTTCCTATGTTTTTCTCATTTTGGAGCTACCTTACATCATCAAGTTTTGGTCAACAGGGTGGTCTACTTGTCATCCCTGCTAGACAGGGAAATTTCTTTTTTTGAAACACATACTTAGAGCAAAAATAGGATGGGTTGTAGACACTAGGTTTGTCAGTTAGTATGGTTAGTAAATTTCTGAATTTTTCTTTCGAGTTTTCAGTTTTTCTGATTTCAAAAGATGAAGAAAGAAGGGGGAATCTTCAACAAAGTACACCTACAGAATATGTAGGGAGTAGAAAACAACATTTGTAGAGTACCCCATAGAAAATGAGCCGAAACAACTTTTGGAGAAATCGTGAAATTTATTTAGACAAGCTGAAACTGGAACAAAAGTTCTGAATGCCTGAAAATGAATACATAATCTTGTCAAAAAAGTAATGTGAAAAACCTGATCCTTTGAAAATTTTCGTCATCGCCAATTTTTCCGACTTCTCCTTCTGGAGGGTCAACCTGTCTGTTCAAAAGATTTCAACGAGGATTCGAGTAGAGTCCATGAAGAAATGAAAAATATATGTAGGGGGTTCTCAAACATTCAGGGAGAAACTGTAATAATTTCATGAGTTACAATTTCAACATGATTTGCCAACAAAGTGAGATTGGAAAAATCCAAAAACGTGAAGCTGGGAAAACCGAAAAGAGCCGTGACTAATGTCCAGTTTTCAGATATTGAACATTTGAACACATCATGTGTCAGTGGTCTGGGGCTCTTCAATAAGTTTTCAATCGTTAGTTCAGAATGAACACTTCCAGCTGGTGACATTCATGTACCTTTATGGAAACTGAAAATATCTGTAGTTTGATTCATTTTCAAGTTATCAAGATACTCAACACAATAGACGTAAACTACAAAAATTTTCAAATTTTCATGTAACAAAACCACGTAAAATAGTTGACAATGAACAAAGTTCTAGTTCTCGGTACAAATTATAACCGTCTAGAAATTTTCATTGGATTCTGCAGAAAGTTCTAGAAATCGCTGTTGCCTGCTAATGACAAGTTAGCAGTGTTCAGAAAACTGAGAAATTCATATCAGACAAAAAAAAACACAGCAGAATTCACACAATTTACGGGCCAACGTCATTGTCTTGTTTTTATCGTTTGCTCGAAAAATTTGATTTTGGCTTATTTTCTATAACTCGATTCAGTCGCCTCTAGTGGTCTAGTAGCTGCAAAAGTTCGGCCATGAGACATTTCGTCTTCCTGTTTAATTATAACCAGCTCAACACAACTTTTTCTTCATTCTTCTCGTCAACAAAATTTATGAAATTTCATGTTTCTGACTGCTTTCATTATATGTTCTGAATCACCGTTGTTAGTTGATTCATAATGTTTGTACAATAAGCCAACACATCCTCAAAAAATTATAGCTTCAGTTTCTAGTCGGTGAAATGTTTTTGTTCTTCCTTGTCTAGAGAGGCATCATTTCTTTCACGAAATTATATTGTCTCGTCTCTTCAAATTATCTAAGGATTGTGAAACAGGAAAGCTATTAACCTTTCAACCGCTAGAAAGGTCTTGTGTCATATTCGCAAATTTCAATCGGTTGCTTCGTTTTTGTTTGCATTTCTCATATACCAATAACAGAAAAAGTTACCGTATTTCCCTTGCATTCCCGGTCCCATAACTTTAACCAAATTTATCTCGGTTCCTGTGACAGATATGAAAAAGTGGTCAGTGACAAAGTGTTTCTCTGTTTATCATGAGCATTTTGTTAGTTAGCCATTTTTCGATATCTCTCACACGAACCGAGATAAAACTGGTCAAAGTTCTGGGAGGAAGGTTCCGGTTCATTATGGGAAATACGGTATGACCCATTTTGAGTTTTTTTTTCAAAATATCACATTTTCAAACTTTTGGGATCCCAAATGTGCTTCACAATGTAACTCAATTCAAATTTTGTAGATTCTCTTAAAGTTTTATCTGTTTCCTCCTGTATGTTCGAGAAGGATCCAGTCAGTGTTTCTATTTAAGATTTTTTGGACGTTTAAAAGACTTTAAATTTGATTTCATTTCTTGGAACTTTAAGGAAAGGTATAATCAAGAAAAGAACGATTTCTAGCCTTTAGTTATTAGAGTCTAGTTTGTTGAAAGTAGGAGAAAAAGTGAATGAATATTTTTCCGGATACAAAACTTTGGTATATTTCAGAGATCGGAAGATTTATCATTAAGCTTTTTACCGTTGCTCACTGTAACTTCGTTAGAAATTGACCGAGTCTTCAAACTTTCAAAGTTTCCTCCGTAACCATTGTTAACTGAAATTCTAATTTTCGACGTCTTCTAGAGTTTCAGGAGTGGGTTCGAAACACTAACCGTAGGAAACTTGAGAAAAAATAAAAACAGTAGATTTGTAAAGAGCAAAACATCACAAACCAACTTTTCTATAGTTCCATGACATTTCCAAATCCGAAAAATGTCATGATTTCATTCTCTCACCTTTTTCGTTTCATTTTCCCTTTTCCTAATCCCCCATTTTCACAATCATCACTTCTCAATTCAGTGAGATCCATTCACAACTTATTTCACATTTTTTGTTGTGAGCAATGAACACTTTTTCTTGATTCTTGATCCCGTTTTTTTCCATTCCACTTCACTCTTTTTTGAACTTTTTCGAGCCAAAAGTTCAAAATTTTCCAGCTATAAAACATGAAGGAAGAGACTGCATTCGACGCCATGAAGTCTTCGGTTCAAACCATCGCCTTCATCTTTTCCTGTTTCTCAAATCTCATTCTCATCTTTTTGATCTGCACGAAATCGCCAAAAAGGCTCGGTTCCTACAAGCACCTGATGGTCTACTTTTGTGTGTTCGCTATTTGTTTTTCGGTTCTGGACATTCTACTTCAGCCGGTGAGTTTTGGGAAACGTATAAGGGGGAGAGGTATAAGTGCCCGAAAAAAATAAACTAAAATTTGAAAATGAGGTGAAACACGATATGTATTTTGAGTCGACTAGTTTAGCTAGTTTGTGTGCAAACTACGCAAAATTACAGAAAAACCCGAGTGTATTACCTAGATTAACCCGAATAGTTCTGATCACGGCTCGCTGAAACATGATATTTTTGGATGGAAAATTGACTGAAGCGCTTTTTTGGTAGATCAAATTGGTCTCAACAATCAATAATGTTTTTCCATCTACAAGTGTTGAAGAAACGCGAAATGTAATAAGAGATCAAATCCTATATCTGATTTTTAGCATTCAATTCGATTTACCAGGAAACATGAAGAATTAGGTACGCGAATTTCCAGAACAGACAATTGGCAAAAATTAACTCAAATTGAAGAACCAAATATCTGATCTACCAACGTTTGAAAAAGCGCAAAAAACCTGTCGCGAGCGTGAAACTATATTAGCCAGTGATTAGGCGTAGCACAGATATTAGGCATATGGGAAAAAGTGCGAGCACGCTCCACCGAACAATACCATTAAATAACCTTTCTCTGTGAAAACTGCGCGACCATTTTTTTTAAATTGTTGCGAAGTAAGTTGTGCCCTCATTCGATGAATGAAATGAATTTTAATCGAAAATTCCAGTTTTCTCAACTCTCGAAAACAGAAAACCTTAATTTTCAGTACATCCTCTCCGCGGGACCCGGATTCATTGTCATCACCGCCATCAAGGACACATTTTTGGGCTCTTTTGGGGAAACTTGTTTGTTGAGTAAGTTTGTCATAGTGTCGCAAAAATTAACAGAAGAAATACTGGACAACAATTCCAAAACATTATGAAACTTTGATTTTTGAATTTCAGGCTCTCTGTGTGGCTGCTTCGGATGCATCTTGGCCACCATCGCCATTCACTTCATTTTCCGATACTTTGCTCTGGAGAGGTAAGTTTTAGACAGACCGACAGACACACCGACTTTCCATTTTCAGAAAAGGAAAACTGCGCTATTTTCGAGGCAAATTCCTAGTCGGCTGGTTGTGCATCCCCGGAATCGTTGGAGTCATATGGACAGCTGTTACCGTATACTTTTGTGCTCCAAATGAGATCACCAGGGATTATTCGAGGTACACTGTGCTCGGCTACAAAATTTCCATTTTCGGAAAGATTTTCAGTTTCAATAGAGTCGTTTAACATCTTTCTCTATACCTGGCATTTTTATTTAAAAAATGTTTAAAAAAAATATCCAAAACCGAAACTTTCAGCCAACTCATGAAGGCTCACTACCAAATCGATCTGTCCAATGTGACCTACATCGGATCCATTTACTTCGTCAAGGATTCAACCGGAAAAAGCCATCCGAATCAGTTCGCATTGCTAGGAATGGCCATTCTTTTTAGTATCATGGTGAGTAGGCGTGATGTGGTTTTGATAGGAATCATGGTAATGATGAAAATAATACTGCAGAAACAAGAACATTTATTGAAACAGGAAAAAAGAGTAGTGATAGTGCAATCGCGGCTTTAAAATCGTCTTCACTTTTAGATTATCAGATGCTCCGCTTCAAATAGGCATTAAGTTGGTTCAAAATTTTGCCTATACACTAACTAGGGAAGGTTGTGAACGGGGATATACCACTTTAGTATGTGATTGGTACCATTGGAACGAGCAGGTTTTGAAATGTATAGTGGCGTTTTCAGAAACTGCTGTCGACTTCTAGAAGTCGAGTTATGGCCTTCTAAAGTTTGATTTTTTGCACGCGCAACAGATTTGGTAGCCTTTGGCCTGCAGAGAGCCATCTTCAGAAGATCATAACTCGACTTCTAGAAGTCGACAGCAGTTTCTGAAAACGCCATTATACATTTCAAAACCTGCTCTTTCCAATGGTACCCATCACATACTGAAGTGGTATATCCCCGTTCACAACCTTCCCTAGTAAGTTCGACAAAATTCCTTCAAGTTAATGATTTTTTTCTTGATCTCGCCGAGGCTTCCCATTGGTCCGGCTTTCTCGATCGTAGGCACGACCTTAACGACCATAGGCCTGATCGACCTGATCTCAGGTTTGATCCGAACCAAATATAGGTTTATCCAACTGCACCAGAGCTTCGATATTCTCGACGAGACTTTAGGCCTCAAAATCTGACTACGAAGCTGAAATTTCCCCCTTGAATAAAACCTCACCGACCACAGTTCTGTCCCGAGCATAGGTTCAACATTTAGCCCAATTGACCCTACCCGACCATAGGCTTGATCTGCCGGACCAGAGGTTTTACCATCTCGACTCTAGATACAACTTTGACTAGATTGAGCTGAATTCCTGTTTCTGCCCAGATCCTTCCCATTGACCTAACCTAGCCGATCACTGATCTTGTTATAGATGACCTTACCTTCGCTAACTTTGAACGAGTCTAATAGACTCGACCATGGGTCCGGCCAAACCAACAATAACCCACTATATCCCAGGGCGTCTCCCTCTCTATCCTTGCCTTCTTCGCCTTCAAATGCTACAACCGGATCAAGACCCTAATCTACGAAGGAGAGTCCTCGTTCACCCGCAACCTTCAGAAACAGTTATACAAGGCTCTCGTGGCGCAGGCATCCATCCCAATGCTGTTCATCTTCATGCCAGTGGGACTCTATCTGACACTCCCGCTTGTTGGAATCGAGTTGGAAATTAGTGGAGAAGTTGTGACGTTCGTTTATGCATTGTATCCAGCGCTGGATCCGTTGCCGATTATCTTTACTAATAACATTTGAAAACTTCCGTATGTTTGTCTGGATGTACGCCTCTGGATCTCAGCTCCTACTGAACCGATTTTCTTGAATCTTGGACCAGAAGACTGGAATTGGGGTCCCGTTGATGCCCGTGTGTCTAGATTTTTGATATCTCAAAAATGGAACAAGTTACAGCTGTTCTCCCACTTTTCCAGTACTAATTTTGGAAAATTTCGGAACGACAAATGTGTAGCGCACCTTTTCTCATACTCAAAGTTGACTGATTTTTTTGAAATTTACACAGTTTATTCCTGAATATCTGGGGATGATGCCCGTCTATTTCGATTTTCGATTTGTCTAAAAATGAGGTCACGAGGACGTAAAAACTCTCATTTTTAGGCTCGATCAGTAGATTCAGTTTTGAGAAGCGAGAGTGACAAGTTCACGGAAATATTTTTTCACGTTTTCGAAATTTTTGAAGTTTCTCATTCAGAAAAGTTACACAGCGGAATTTCGGGAGAAATTCATTTAATTACAAAAACGAGTTAACAAAGGAGTCGCATTCTTTCGGACTCAGGAGAAAGGGCCGGAGGCCCTGACGAAAGAACCGCAGGCTCCGGATCTTAGTTGGAAGGGCCGGAGGCCCTGACAAAGGAGCCGTAGGCTCCAGATCTTAGATGGAAGGGCTTGAGGCCCTGACAAAGGAGCCGCAGGCTCCAGATCTTAGATGGAAGGGCCGGAGGAACTGACAAAGGAGCCGTAGGCTCCAGATCTTAGATGGAAGGGCCGGAGGAACTGACAAAAGAGCCGCAGGCTCCGGATCTTAGATGGAAGGGCTTGAGGCCCTGACAAAGGAGCCGCAGGCTCCAGATCTTAGATGGAAGGGCCGGAGGAACTGACAAAGGAGCCGTAGGCTCCAGATCTTAGATGGAAGGGCTTGAGGCCCTGACAAAGGAGCCGCAGGCTCCAGATCTTAGATGGAAGGGCCGGAGGAACTGACAAAGGAGCCGTAGGCTCCAGATCTTAGATGGAAGGGCTTGAGGCCCTGACAAAGGAGCCGCAGGCTCCAGATCTTAGATGGAAGGGCCGGAGGCCCTGACAAAGGAGCCGTAGGCTCCAGATCTTAGATGGAAGGGCTTGAGGCCCTGACAAAGGAGCCGCAGGCTCCAGATCTTAGATGGAAGGGCCGGAGGCCCTGACAAAGGAGCCGCAGGCTCCAGAACGGGGACTCAAGCGAATGCCAGGAGGTGGAGCCCCGCGTCAGCGGGGCGTAAACCGACTGGTATTCATTATCGATAACTATCGATATGCGATTTTTGGTAAGAGTGTAGAGAATGAGCAAGTTCTAAAGAGCGTTTTCAGACTTCCTCGGCTGCTGCCACCCGCAAAATCGAGTCGGAGCCGACGATGAGCCCACCAGTGTCTCCAGACACATTTCGAATTGTAGTTGATTGTTTTAACAGTTTCAAATTATTGATTTACACCATGAAAAATTGAGGCCGAACTATTCGTCTTTTTTTTTGAATCGTTTTAAGAACTTCATCTGGATTCCGAGAGTTCCAGGGTTTCTTGTGGATTCTGAAATCCTCAAGTGGGCATCTGCTGGATTCTGAAGACCCACCAAATTCCCCTGTTTCTCTACTCCCATATCTCTCGCTATTTGGTTCTTACTCGTTGCTTCTCTAGGATTATTTTTCATGAATCCAAAGACCAAACCAATGTACGTCAGAGATCACTTGACAATACTGCTGATTTCTGGAAGTCACCCTCCTACAAAAGCAACGAAAATTGTGGGAGGATGAAGATTCAAAATACAAACGAAATTTTCGTGATTCACGTGATAGAGATGAAGATAAGGCTCAGAAGGTTCACATATTACTCTGTAGCTCGAGTAAAGGGGAGTGTCACAGGAATTCACATAGCTTTCAGATACAATTTTAAAATTCTCAGATTCTGAGTGACGGATTCTGAAGGATTCCAATAAAACTCAACAGGTTTTCGGAGATTACCACCAGAACTCTTACTTCACTTTTGGCTTGTTTTGGAAACTGGATTATTCAGTAAAAAAATAGAACAATAAGAATGGCAATTTCGGAGGAAAACTTGGTTAGTAACAGAAAACCCTATTATTGTATTTTTAGAGCACACTAGTTGAGCCCACCTAGTTGAATTGCCGGGAAAAATTTTCGGTTTCTAACAATTGATTTCTCTGTGTTAGTATTTCTCAGAGTACTG
Organism: Caenorhabditis sp. 40 LS-2015; assembly: GCA_900536305.3. Classification (NCBI taxonomy): domain Eukaryota; kingdom Metazoa; phylum Nematoda; class Chromadorea; order Rhabditida; family Rhabditidae; genus Caenorhabditis; species Caenorhabditis tribulationis. The sequence goes on along the minus strand of LR546204.1, from coordinate 1,840 downwards.
GATAATCTAAAATTTCCAATAATTCAAAAAAAAAAGATCCAGTTTCCAACAGAGCACATTTCCAATCACCATTCTCTTTATTTCACTGATCCTGCCAAACCTGAACCTAAACACTTCCTTGTTTTCCTTTCTCCACGTCTTCGAGTTCATCATCTTCTGACAACACCTCCAATGGCGATGACTCGTTCTCTGGTTGACTTCAGACGTGAAAACAAAACACGACAAAATACACCAGACACCCCTTCTTCCGATTCTGGGTATCCTCGTTCTCACTTTCTTCTGTCAATGAATCCCTGGAGCGTTTGAGTTCGCAGTTTTTACGACAATCAGAGTCAACGAGACTCCAACTCTCACTTGAGTTTCTTGGTTCTTCGATTTAGGAAAATTTAGATGGCGAATAATTTCTTCACCAACTGATCACTATGTCGCTAGATTCTTAGAAGTGGCGAGCATGAAACAGTGAAAATCTTTTTTTCGCCGTTTCAAAACTTCCTTAACAAACGATAATTTATGTGTGTGCGCTCACCAGTCAGCTCCTGCTTCTATTGTTACTACTAACATTGAAAACTTTCGAATAATGTGTCACCAGCTGTAACTATCTCTTTATGAACCGATCTTATTGGTTTTGGCACAAAAAAAAAGGGAATTTTTGGAGTTGATGCGCGTAGTTCGAAATTGAGCATGTTACGGCTCTTCTTCCGTTTTCCCAGTACTATTGTTGGCAATTTTGAAACGACAAATGTGTAGCGCACCCTTTCTCATACTCAAAGTTGACCGATTTTTATGAAATTTTTACAGTTGATTTCTGGATATCTGAGGATCATGTCCATCTAAGTAGATTTTCGATTTGTACAAAACTGAGGTCACGAGAGAATAAGAACTCCTGGTTTTTTCTCAGTTTTTCGAAAATTTCGATGTTCCTCATTTTGAGAAGTTTCAGAGGAATTCAAAGATGCCGCACGCTTCACAGGTCGCTTCACAGTAGGGAGGGCCGAAAGCTCTGACAGCGTTTGCGGGGCGTAAACCGAATAGTTATTATTAAACAGTGGCAAATACTCACATGCTATGTGATCGTCTGCTATTGACCCCGTCTGCTATAGTGTCTCATATGCTATTTGCCCGTCTGCTATGTGATCGTCTGCTATTAGGGTGATCTGCTATGGATCGTCTGCTATTTTTGTCTCATCTGCTATACTATTCCCAATTTCAAAGTCTCATCTGCTATGATCGTGANACCCCGTCTGCTATAGTGTCTCATATGCTATTTGCCCGTCTGCTATGTGATCGTCTGCTATTAGGGTGATCTGCTATGGATCGTCTGCTATTTTTGTCTCATCTGCTATACTATTAACAATTTCAAAGTCTCATCTGCTATGATCGTGATCATCTTCTATTTTCTTGGCAGTTTTCTACGAATTTTCAGACTATTTTCTGCAGAATTTCAGATCACATTCCAGACAGTTGTTGGATCATTTTCTAGGTTCTTGCTGTGTTTGCTGTCTCGTTTTCCACGAATCAAAGTTTCGTCAGCTTACCAGGGAACCCGTTTTAGGGTACCTCTGAGAACTTTCTAAAGACTGGCCCATATATGGAGCAGAATCTGGGCTCTCGAATGTGCTATGTGTCTACCTGCGAACATTTCTAGATGTCGAGATACAGTCTTCGAAAAGTGCGATTTTCCACCTTTCTTCCCTTTGAACCTGGGCTCGCCATCTTTCGGAGCTTGTATCTCGACTTCTAGAAATGTTCGCAGGTAGACACATAGCACATTCGAGAGCCCAGATTCTGCTCCATATATGGGCCAGTCTTTAGAAAGTTCTCAGAGGTACCCTAAAACGGG
>LR546202.1:0-21934 GCA_900536305.3 Caenorhabditis sp. 40 LS-2015 | reverse complement strand
GTAGACGATAACAAATTTGGATCGCTTTGGAGGAGAAGATCGGACGAATCAGTTGTGGACGTGGCTTGCGCAGTGGTCAACCCAGTAGCCGAAGTAGAAGGAGCAGACGGAAACCGATCTCGGTTGACTCCGAAAAAACGATTAACCGAATCAGCAAAAGAAGGTGTCTGAGATGCATCGACAACAGTTTCAGATGTAGAGGATGACGATTCTTCGGATGAACTCCGTGGCAGACTGGACATTGTATACAGAGTTTTCCTCGCTGCAGACGATCCAGTAACTCTAGCGAGAATGTCTAGGAGATTCTGCAAGAATGTAGTTGAGAGACTAGACACCAGGAAAGTGTTTAAAATTACCTTTCCCACATTCACAGCCTTCTCTTTGACGCTCGAGGCGGGAGTTTCTTTCTTGTAGATATGGGTCGTTCCCAAGTTATCCTCCAATGTCGATGAAGCACTATCCATTGCAGGAGATGCGGACGAAGATGGATTGCTTTGGAGAAGAAGATTGGACAAATCAGATGATGAAGCGTTTGAAGCCGTTTGTGCGGAACCACGTTTGTTAGCTGGTTCTGCCTTCTGAACAGATTTGGTGGCAGAGACGGACGACGTTTCGGTTGAGCTTGATGGCAGAGTGGACGATGTACCAGGAGTGTTTTTCGCTGCCGATGCTTCGGTTGCTATAACCAGCTTGTGCAAGGAACCCTGCAGGAACGTGATCTTAGTTGCCGACAGAAAACAGGAAGATATAACATTTAGTGAATTTCAGTGCAAGTTTGAGCAGTTGAAACATGGTTTCCAGCATCCCAATTTCTATAGAACTTCGTAGTTTTTTTTCAAACATTCCTAGTTTTTCTTTTCTGTGGTTGGAAATTTTTTTGGGGGACAGATGGGTCGTCACGAGATACCGAAATGTTCAAAACTACCACTGAAGTGAGACGAGTTTTGAGGTCGAGTCAGAATAGACGACCTATGTGACTAGTCAGCAATTTTATAGAAAGTGCTCACTTGGATAGTTTGCGAGTTTCCTAACATGGAGATCTATCATTGCTTCAGAAAGCCCAAAAACCTTCAAAAAAATAACAGAAAGAGGGTAAGCATTTTTCAACTACTCGAAGCTGATTTGCCCGGAAGATCACTGAATGTGATTTCTTCTCATCCGTTTCTGTATATTTACCTTTTTCGCATTCGCATTGTCCGTGTTGACTCCCACGCCGGAATTCACTCCCTCGTTTTTCTTTACGAGTGCCAATAGAGTCTCAAATGCCTTTGGGTTTGCCTTTGGAACATTGGGCATCGCAGAAGGAAGAGCTGAAGTGGAAGGTGCACACGAAGACAGAGGTGTAGCGACTGGAAATGTCTGTTCAGCAGCTGGCTCAGATTGTTGGATTGCGTCAGCAAAAAAAGCGAGACTAATGAGAACATTCACGATTTCCGCAGAGATGGAAGATTCGCTTGCAGTATTCTCCGATGTAGAGACACTGTGCTCACTGCCATGTCCGCTTTGCGACGAGGGTCCTGAAAGTTTGAATGGTTTGCCTATATAACTGAAACATTAACAATAACTTGCTACATCACATTTGTGATGTTAACTACCTACCTGGTTCAGACATGCTGCGAACCATGTCCATGGCATCCTCGGAAAGACCACCCCGTCTCAGCATATTCTGATGTGATTGAAACTTTCGCTTGTTCATGAATTCCCGATTGCAACATCCACAAATGAACGATTGTTCGTTGGCATGTCTTCGTGCCATATGCTGAGCCATAGTCTCATTGATTGCGAGTTTTTGATGGCAAACGAGACACGTTTGATCATCTTCTTGAGGAGTACGTTGGCTTCTCCGACGAGAGCATGAAGGGTTGCACGTTTTTCCGCAACGGCGACAGGCGCGCGGTACTTCTGGATTCGAACGTCTTCCCATTCTTGACTCGCTGAAAAAAGAAGAAAATTTAAGGTGTAAATGGCAGCACGAAACTTGGAAAAAGCAAGCGGTCAGGATAATTGAAACAAAATAGCTGAGAGGAGGAAAAAAATCACTGCGTTTGCAACGGAATCAATAATAATGCGCGGAGTGTAAACAACCCTCCCTCTGTTGGTCCCGTTTTGGACATGTCGCGCGCACTGTGTGGGAGAAGAAAGTGAGTGTTGACAGAGAAGAGACGCAGACATTCTCTCATTGTGTTTCTCTCTTTGGGTCAACAGGTTGACCGGAAGAAAAATGTAGATGGCCGAAGAGATAAGACGGAAGAATTGTTTTTCTAGGAGTTTGCATGAGGTCTTGGGTTGAACTTATTTTTCATAATCAGGACTTCCATGAAATCGATAAAAGAGATTCAGAATCTGGGATAAAAATCAGCAAGATGCTTTCTTGATTAGAGGTATTATCCTTGTCCGAAAAAATGGCGCTTGGGAGGAGCGCCGACTTTCCCACGGTGATATTTCGACACAAAAATAGCTACAGTACTTAGGAACATGCATAAATTTTACGTCATTTTTGCGATTTTCGAGCTGTTTTCAGCTAAAGTTAAGTTTCAAGAATAAAAAATATGTTTTTTTTTCATAAAATTTTTTGCGGAAAATCGCTGAAAATAGCTTGAAAAACTGCTCAAATCGCGAAAATGGCCTAAAGTTTGTGCATGTTTCTTTAAAGTACTGTAGCTATTTTCGTGTTGAGATATCACCGTGGGAAAATCGGCGCTGCTTGTTCTCGAGCGCCATTTTTTCAGACAAGGATAATATGTCCTCGCAAAGTGGAATTCTACTTATGAGAAAAAGTCCCACCCAAAAACTCATGCAACCTTCTTGTTAGGCAAACCGTGTGCAGGAGACTACATCCGTTAGGAAAAAATTCGAATGCTAGAAACTTTAACACTAAACTTGGGAAACGCTGAGCTTGAGCTTTCGATTTGAAAGAACGCTTCAGAAAAGAAAAAATTTGAATTTTGGTTTCCGAACAGAACCTAGCTGCGAAAAACGTTTGATGCAGTTGAACAACATAAGATATTTCGACAAGGCTCGAAAAGATTCCTTTTCAAATCAGAAATTTATGAAAACGGTTACGAAAACATATTTATTAGAAGAAGACAACCAATTACAAAATTATACGTTAAGAAGCAGAGAAATAAATGTCTATTTTTTCAAATTCTTCTTTTTAATCAACTCAAGGCAGATGTCATCTACGGAATGCCGCTTCTTTCCACCCTCCGATTTCAGGTCGGCATTGACACTAGTTTTGGTGGCCGATGGAGAAGAAGTATCAGAAGTGATTGGAGAAGATGATCCAGTTGGAGTGTTAGACGCTGCTGATGAATTGATCGCCGAAAGGAACTTGAGTAGTTCATTCTGCAGAAATCAAAACTAGAAACTGGAAACGTATGGTCGTTTTTACCTCCTTCTCCTCTTTCTTCTTCGTTTTGACTCGATTTGGCATGTTATTAGCTTCGGAGGTAGGTGTTTCCTTCTCGGGGGTGTAGAAGCCAGCGAGAGCAGGCTCCCGAACCGACAAACCAATAGCAATGCCAACCAGAAGAGTTTGTTTGATGACATATTCGGTGAACTGTGTTAGCTGAGCAGCGAACAAACGATTGAGGTGGTCCATGTGCTGATTCGGATTGATGCCGATGAATGGAGAAGAGGATTGACGTGTTTTCTTCTCACGAATATCATGTCGTGTTGGTCCTAAAATAAAAAAGTGTTATCATGATTCTGATTGCATTAGGGGCACCGCATCAGTAGGACTTTCTGCGCAAATATAGGAATTTCGATCTAACTGTTCGTACGTGAAAATTTTGAGTCGAAGAAGACTGCCTTTGAGTGAACGTTATTAGCTTGACTACAAACTTTTTTTATGATTGCATTGCTTACCTGGTGTACGTCCACCGAATGCAGCAGCAAGCATTTTTTGATCATTTTCATTGAGATTCAGACCGTGATGTTTAGACTCAGGTTGGTCAGAAGAAGACTGGTGGAGCTGGAAAATTAAGATGCAGCATTGAAGCAGAAATTCGAGAAATTGTTCTTTTGTGAACTTTGAAGACGTTCGAGTAACTTCAAGTTCTATATTCGAAAAACCGGGCATGGGTTGGAAAATATTGAAAACGTCTTTATGCCTCGCTTCAAAACTCACATTCAAGCATTTGGTAAGTCGAGCTTTTTGGGACAACGGATTTCCCGTAATCCCGTCATCCTACATTTTCACACCTAAATACAGAAACAGATCGCGAAACTATTATTAGAAGCGAAAGTTGATTGAGATTGAGATTGAAATTCTAACGGATTCGAAATACACGAATTTCTAAAAGCCAAACGCACCTTTTTGGACAACGACTTCTTTTTGTGTTCTTCTTCACGATGGTGTCTCGAGATATGTATCAAGAGGTTGGTTCTGATCCTGTACTCGAGCCCGCAATACTCGCACATGTAACGTTCTGGTCGGTCAGTCATCTTCTTCAGAGTTTCGTGTACCGCCGAAAGAAAATCCATACAAGATTGAACGGTTTTTGAATTCTAGGACTCAGGGGGTTTGAATGGTTAGTTATAGCAGGCTCAGTGCCCTGTTAAAGTGTGATACTTGGAAAAAAAACGAAAAAAATAGAAGAAAAGAATTTGAGATTATAAAGATTGAGCATCCTAAAAAGCGAAAATTCTATGAAGTGGGAAGGTTCAGAATTTCAAAATTAGCAAGAAATAGTAGACCTCTAATTTCTCGATGCTTGCGCACCCTCTTACTGCTGAAAAATAGAAAATCAGTGGTCTAAAATTTTGAAAACAAAAGGGAGACAGAGAAAGAAGAAAGAAACAAAGGAATACATGGAACGAAAAATGAAAACATGCAGAACGGAATATATGTCCTTCAGTATTGTGGAGTCAGGTGGCCAAAAACCGAAAACAACGCCCCTCCCAGCCCGCACTAATGTGTCTCGCCACGAAAAAAAGTACTGTAACATTTGGTTATATAATGTGGTTTTTCTCGTAAATAAATTCTCAAAAAATATGACCGGTCAATGAGAGCGAAAGAGGAAACAAGCGGGGGCGCCTAACCCTCTTTCTCTCTCTCTCCATTGAGAGGCGTCATGACGAAGGGGACGTCGGTGTCTCTGCCCATAGCGCACTGTCCTAGAACTTGACTCATTAGGCTTACTTGCATAGTTTCAGAGTTCCGAACAAAGCCATCTTCTTATATGGGCAAAACTTGGATGTTTTCGAATCCTAACAATATTATACTTTTTCAAATCGAAATTGTTCCCTGATTTCGATTATAATACTCAGAAACCGCGATTTTGCTTCCTGTAATATTCAGAAAGGAGTTACTGGAAGAATCGAACCAGCACCCGTTTTTACCGCCTCAGACGACAACTACTGAAACAACCGATCGATGAAAATAAGATAAGTAGATGGTGTCTGATTTTGGTAGAGAGACAGATAGACGCGTCAAATTCCTTGAGCATGGGGAAATTCTTGCAAGTTCAAAACTTTGAAACTAGAGGGTCGACTTTACCTTGACTAAGATTAGGAGAAAACATTTCAAGTCGTTTCTTCAAAAAGGTGAACAAACGTGGTCCCATTTTTTCAAAAGAACCACTTTTGAAAAGACAAGGACCATCTCTGGAGTGCTAACTCGAGTGTGCTCGAAGATGAAACCTGAGAAGAGCTGCGATGCTCCTGGACCGTCCAACCGAACCATTTTGACACTGAGACCTGGACAAGTTTTCTCTCTTTCCAACTGATCGAAGATTAGGAGCAACAAGATTGACACTATCACTATTGACGGAAAATGTATTTGGAGATGTTGAGAAATACGATCGAGAAGGCTATGATAATTGTGAAAGACAGTTGAGACGAAGATGAGGACTAGTATAGTCTAAAGCCTGGACTTTCAACCCTAAAACTGACAGTCATAGCCGAAAATAACTGATTTTCATAGCAAACAAGAGTTTTTTATGAAAGGAAAAAATACAGAATTGACAAGTTCACTGCTTCCGGAACACGATCAGCGCGACTTCCAGTCTCGACAAGTCGATGGTGTCTGCTTCGTAGACTATCGGGTTGTCATCATCGGAAAACAAAGCAAACCGATTCGCATCCTGACGCACGAGACTCCTATAGTGCCCACTTTGTCCGTCGGCTGATTGGTATTCTACCAATGCCTCCACTTGCCAAGATACGTCGAAGATGACGACTACATCGTTGATAGGCGTGGAGGTGAAGTGGTCGTCGTGGCAACGGTTCAGAAGGAGCACGTGGTAATTGCCATGGGTGATGACCGTAGTTTCCTGCCTTCTCCTCCCACTTTTGGATGATCGACCAATCTTTCACGAGCCCAGAACACTTGTGCGCACAAATGGCCTTTTTTTTTTTCAGACGCTCAAATCTTCCACTCAACGAGCTATGCAGCGCCTCCCATTAGAAGAACTGAAACATCCCCATCTGGGAGGAGAGTTCCTCTGCGGACAGTGCAGGAAAACATTCACCCGGATGGGCTCTCTAACGAAGCACCGTCGGACATTCCATGGGAACGAGACGGAATGTCTTCTCTGCAATCAAAAACTCACACAAAATGATACAGTCTCGCGGCACATGCTTCTCGAGCACTCCATGAAACGCGTCTTCACTTGCACTTGCTGCGGATGGACGTTTCCAAATAAGAAGGAGCTTGATTCGCACATCAAGTCGATGGCAAAGTCAGGCGTTCCTGGAGACGAAATTGTCATCGCTCGCTGCGATCGTAAAGCAGGTAAACAATAGAATCAATGTTCTACTGGGTTTATTTTGGGAGAAGGTTGTCTCATCTGATGAGCGTTATTTTAAAACAGACAGCAGAAAATCATCTCCAGTAATCTTAAGTTGGTCAATTTTCAAAGAAGGCATCTACAAAGTCGATTTGATCAAAACTTCAAAGTCTGACTAAATCGCATAAAACAAAGTGGTTGAAAACTGCTACTTCTGATCAGAAGCTAGCCTAGGACAAAACCTGCTCAGATCCTCCTCACAAAGTTTCAGAAGCCCTTGACCTTCTAGAGTCGAGTTATAAGATTTTGAAGACGAAATGTTTATCGTTTGCAATTTCATATGACCTTTTTTTATGACCAATTTGTCACCGTAGAAAAAAAGTCTTAACGATGACCCAAAAAAGCTTCAGCTTCAATGGCTCTCATCTCGACTGCAGATTGTCAATTGCAGATCAAAATTTGTGAACTCAAGCTTCAAAACCTGCTCAGAAGATTTAAAAATCATCCAAACCCGCTGTACTGATTTTCTGATGTCCCTATGAGACCCTTTCTGGCTCCGACCATCATAACTCGGCAGTCCGCACTCAAAAGCCATTTTCAGAAGATANGCGGATGGACGTTTCCAAATAAGAAGGAGCTTGATTCGCACATCAAGTCGATGGCAAAGTCAGGCGTTCCTGGAGACGAAATTGTCATCGCTCGCTGCGATCGTAAAGCAGGTAAGCAACAGAATCGATGTTCTTATATTCACAGGGTGCGGCATAAATAATAGGATGGGTTTCAAACCCCATAACTAAAAAAACTTGAAATGATATGAAACTAAGACACAACTTTATTCAAACAATTTCAAAACAAACTGCATTAACACTTTTCAAATCTTCCGCCTTTCGTCTGAATGACGGCCTTGAGTCTCTTCGGATAGGCATCCACCACGGAGGTAATCGTCGTCAAGATCGTCCCACGCCTTCAGAAGGGCGGCCTTCAGTGCAGCCAAACTTGGATAATTTTTTGTGGAGACCTTTTGGGTCAAATATCCCCAAACGGCGTAATCCAACGGGTTCAAGTCTGGCGAGGAAGCCGGCCATTCTGCAGCTGTGATGAACTCGGGAAAATGGTCTTCACACCACTTTTGAGTAGCTTTGGCCCGATGAGCTGGTGCGCCATCCTGCTGGTAGATCCAGGATCCATTTCCAAAGTGCTTTTGAGCCCAGGGAAGTACAACAGCCTCCAAAATATGTTCTCTATAGTATTGCTGGTTCACCCTTGCCCCCGGATCAACAAAAACCAGTGGAGTCTTGCCGTCGGAACAAATCCCAGCGAACAGGCAGTCTTCATGTCCGTCGCAAGAATTCGATGGTTTTGGCCGTTCTTATTAGCTTCAACCGTGAAGATTTTCTCATCAGTGAAAAGTGTGCGGAGGTGCGTGCCAGTGCGAGTGCCTTTCAGCAGGTGACGTGCTTTCTGCAAGCGAAGATCCTTATTTTTATCAGTCAGGAAATCAGCTTTCTGGATACGGAAAGGGGTCATTTTGAGCTTGTTTTTGACGATTCTTCTCATGGACTTCTCGCTCAAATCCATCTCTCTTGACATCTTCCTCATGCTCCTCTCCGGGTTTCTGCGAATTCGTTTGCGAACTTTTTTGACTGCTTCTGGAGTCGTAACTGTAACCGGACGACCACATCTCGGCTTGTCTTTGAGTGTCCCAAGTCTCTGGAAGCGAGTCACAGTTCGGTAGACCAGAGAATGATGCAATTTCAGTTTTCTTGCGATCTCAGAATTGGACATGCCCATGTTCATACACTTTAGGATGGGGAGTCTGAACGGGGACGCGGACACCATTACCTAGAAACAAAAGAAATTTAGATAAAAACTCGAAAAACATAGACAAAAAGGTCCTTATTATCAAAAAATAATTACTGTCGCTTATTCGGGCTGTGCGCAGGCGCCAGACCGCACGCAAAGTCTCATCCTATTATTTATGCCGCACCCTGTATCAGATTTAAAAACGATTGTGGGAGAAGCTCCTTACTGGGGCTTCTTCTGATGAAGGGATTTTACAAAACAGACCCCCACCTGTCCAGAAAAGTCTAAGCTGACGTTATTCTGAATAGATGACGTATTTCTATGAAGTTTCTGGATATTTCTCAAGCAAGGGTCGAATTCGATCGTCTCCAGTCACTTTAGTAAGTTAGTAAGTTTTCAGACAAAACATCTACATCGCCGACTTTGATTTTACCTAAACATTAAAGTGTGACTAAATCCCGATCACCACTTGAAACGAAGTTGTTGAAAGCTGCTACTTTTGATCAGAAGCTCATCTAGATTTAACTTGAAGCCTCAGAAAATTACAAGGTCGTCCAAACCTGCAACCCGCTGCACTGATTTTCTAATGTCTATACGAGACCCTTTTTGGCTCCGAGCGTCGTAACTCGGCAGCCCGCACTCAAAAACCATTTTCAGAAGATATTTTTTCAGTCGAAAAACTAGTCATAATCACATTGAAAACTTTCAGGATCCTTGTCCCAACACGAACTTCGTGGTGAAGAACGCCCCCCTCAAGCGAAAAAAAGAGCTGGTGGCATCGCTGTTCCAACTGAAGATAACATTCAAAATGAATTCCCAGTTGCGGTCACCGGTCTCATCTCTGCATACAACGCTCAACCCGCGGTTCCAGTCGTTGCACAAGCCACTCCAGATACTTCAGAGACTGACTCGATCCTTAGTCTCCTTCGAGACATCCAAGAGTATTCATCGGATTCCCTGTCTGTCCAATCAGAGACCACCTTCACTCCGAAGCCATTGACATTGGATGATGTATTGGCTGCCACCTTCAATACCGAAAAAGATACCTTGGACTCGAGAACCAATACGGTAACGAATGGTGTAAAAGAGGAGAACATGGATGATGAAAAGACACTGAAGAATGCACTGACTGCCATGTTCAACAACAAGGGGGAGGCTTTTACATGGAGCAACAATGAGAAGGCAAGAGATGTTCAGAAAGAAATCACGGATGGAAATGATAAGAAGGTAAATATACACGAAATAGTTTTTTCTTGAACCATAGTTATCATTTTTNACTCACTGGAGTGACTGAAGATGCATGTGCAACCGTGGGATGAGAGTTGACAGCAAATCCACCGGCTCCTTTCTTTGCTGAATAAGAGCGTTTTTTGCCACGAAGTTCAGCACTTTCTCCATTATCTCCTTTCTTGTCATAGATGGCAGCCAACGCAGCCTCCAGTGTCAATGGTGTTGCATCAGAACTGCGATATCGAAGGCTGGCTGGTTGCTTGGAGCGCACGGTTTCGGCTGGACCAACCTGCGAAAATGAAAACTATGGTCCAAGNTCATTTTTGCAGGTTTGTCCAGCCGAAACCGTGCGCTTCAAGCAACCAGTCAGTCTTCCACGCCATAGTTCTGATGTAACACCATTGACACTGGAGGCTGCGTTGGCTGCCATCTATGACAAGAAAGGAGATAATGGAGGNACTTTGAAGCCTCTCCCTCGTTGTTGAAGATGGCAGTCAGTGCATTCTTCAGTGTCTTTGTATCATCTATGTTCTTCTCTTTGACATCATTCGTCATCATATTGGTGCTCGAGTCCAAGGTATCCTTTTCGGTATTAAAGGTGGCAGCCAACACAGCCTCCAGTGTCAATGGCTTCGGAGTTAAGGTAGTCTCTGATTGGACAGACTTGGAATCCGATGAGTACTCTTGGATGTCTCGAAGTAGACTAAGGATCGAGTCAGTCACTGAAGTATCTGGAGGGGCTTGTGCAACGACTGGAACCGCGGGTTGGNCTGATTCCAACTCTTCCAAGTCGGACATCACCCTGACTCCAAAATCACTGACACTGGAGGCTGCGTTGGCTGCCATCTGTTACGATAAAGGAGTCAGACCCCCTTTCAAGACCGAANATCCTTTTCGGTATTAAAGGTGGCAGCCAACACAGCCTCCAGTGTCAATGGCTTCGGAGTTAAGGTAGTCTCTGATTGGACAGACTTGGAATCCGATGAGTACTCTTGGATGTCTGGAAGTAGACTAAGGATCGAGTCAGTCACAGAAGTATCTGGAGGGGCTTGTGCAACGACTGGAACCGCGGGTTGAGCGTTGTATGCAGAGATGAGACCGGTGACCGCAACTGGGAATTCATTTTGAATGTTATCTTCAGTTGGAACAGCGATGCCACCAGCTCTTTTTTTCGCTTGAGGGGGGCGTTCTTCACCACGAAGTTCGTGTTGGGACAAGGATCCTGAAAGTTTTCAATGTGATTATGACTAGTTTTTCGACTGAAAAAATATCTTCTGAAAATGGTTTTTGAGTGCGGGCTGCCGAGTTACGACGCTCGGAGCCAAAAAGGGTCTCGTATAGACATTAGAAAATCAGTGCAGCGGGTTGCAGGTTTGGACGACCTTGTAATTTTCTGAGGCTTCAAGTTAAATCTAGATGAGCTTCTGATCAAAAGTAGCAGCTTTCAACAACTTCGTTTCATGTGGTGATCGGGATTTAGTCACACTTCAATGTTTAGGTAAAATCAAAGTCGGCGATGTATAGATGTCTTGTCTGAAAACTTACTAACTTACTAAAGTGACTGGAGACAATCGAATTCGACTCTTGATTGAGAAATATCCAGAAACTTTATATTTAGAAATATGTACGTCATCTATTCAGAATAATGTCAGCCTAGACTTTTCTGGACAGGTGGGGGTCTGTTTTGTGAAATCCCTTCTCCCACAATTTTTTTTTAATCTGATAAATATAAGAACATCGATTCTGTTGCTTACCTGCTTTACGATCGCCACGAGCGATGACAATTTCGTCTCCAGGAACGCCTGACTTTGCCATCGACTTGATGTGCGAATCAAGCTCCTTCTTATTTGGAAACGTCCATCCGCAGCAGGTGCAAGTGAAGACGCGTTTCATGGAGTGCTCGAGAAGCATGTGCCGCGAGACTGTATCATTTTGTGTGAGTTTTTGATTGCAGAGAAGACATTCTGTCTCGTTCCCATGGAATGTCCGACGGTGCTTCGTTAGAGAGCCCATCCGGGTGAATGTTTTCCCGCACTGTCCGCAGAGGAACTCTCCTCTCAGATGGGGATGTTTCAGTTCTTCCAATGGGAGGCGCTGCATAGCTCGTTGAGTGGAAGATTTGAGCGTCTGAAAATACAAATTTGAAGAGTTACCGGGAGTAAAAGAGGTATACAAAAAAAACAAAAGAAGCGAGGCAATATACAAATGAAATCAATAAAAACCATTATAATGATTAACAACTGTCGTTGTCGACACCCGTCTGTGGACCATTCTGCCATTGTGTGTGCGTGAACGAGGTCAAGGCCGTTTGTGCGCACAAGTGTTCTGGGCTCGTGAACGATTGGTCGATCACATGAAAGAATGAGAAAGGTAGGATGGAGGAGTGAAAAACGTAGACAACACAGTTATCCATCTGTTACGTACCCACGCGTTGAATTGCTCTCTATGTGGGATTCGCACATAGACAAAAGTGAGAGTTGCACTCTAGGAGCAGGACACAGACACTCTCTGGGAAAGTGTCTGCGAGAAACGCAACTTGTGTGAAAGCAAAAAAAAAACTTGAAGATATGCAACACACTGCACTTTGGGTTCAACTTTGTGTCATATTCTTGGTCAAAATAAAATCGACCGCCGAAAAATCTCTGATGTTTTGCGAGTCACTGTCTCAGTTTTTCAAATTGTATATTCATTTTGCTACCCACATTTATGACAAACAACAAAGAATCAGAATTTCAAATAATACTGTGTGTTGAGATACAATGTTTTTGGGTGGAGGAGAAAAGGGAGAATCGAGGACAGGAAATAATCACAGAAAATGTACAGTTACTGAGGAGGGGAAAGGGGGAAAGGGGAACTTATTTACGATTTCATCATTCACAAAAAAGGATAAAATTAAAGAATGGAATGTTCCAATCCTGATAGTGAATGAAATGAAAATATCAGAATTAGAATTGGACTTTTTGGGGAATTTTGTGAAGTGGGTATTGTTGGGAAAAAGAGAAGAACAATCTGGGAATTCAAAAAAATGGTAGAGCGAAATATTTCTGCTTTTGGAGAGGCGGTGTATGGTCCGTTTTGGTGCTGCTGAAATTAAAAAATATGTATATTGAAAAGATGAGTAATATATGAGATGGAAGTTCATGTGGTTTTTGTTCGAAAAACACTGTAACACCAGGACTCAAGTTTTACCAGCAAGATTCCACACGATTCTTCAAAGCTTTCTAGGAACTGGCACAGTTGTATTACGTGACGAAAATCCCTTGAACATTCATCTAATCAATATGTACTTCAGATTCTGAGTTCGCAGGTTCGATTCATCTCGACCTCAATTATGTGCAAAGGCTCAACCCAAGAGATTGAAGATTCTCAATGCCAGACACAGTTTTCATGCTTCTGTTGATTGTCGGGCAAGAATCTTTTATCTCGGCGTTTTCAGACGATCATCAAACGGCACTGTGCCGAAACTTTACAAGTTTCCCATTGATCATCTAAAAACGCCTTGCTGGGTGGTATGGTGACTGCTGCGCCAGAACGACTCTTGAACTCATGGATGATACATACCTCATTATCCATTTGCATCCGCCATCTTGCTCTTTGCGAACTCAATACGAAGACCTCCTCGATCGTTCGGCGACACCTTGTGGCCTTGAAGCGACATCATCGCCACTGTTGCGCTCTGAAGATCCGAGTACTCGACGAAAGCGACACTCGAGTGGTTCTTCTTGTGAAAGCGGAGACGTGTGAATCCGGGGTACGTTTTGAAGACTTCGCGAAACTGATCCATATTCACATGATCCGGTAGATTGGCTACGAAGAGAGTCGAGCAAGCAGAAGCTGGTTTCGAGTGTTGGGTAGTGTAGACATCTGAAAACAAGAAAAGATTGCTCTTGCTTTGAAGTTGGGATGTTATGGGCGAATCCGTTAGTGTTGCGTGGGTGGGTTCTATTTCAGGATTCTCAAATGCAAATGTGCTTCATTGGATTCAAACAAAACTGTACCAAATCTCATACCTGCTTCCGCGACTGCCGAATTCTGCATTTGAGCCGCGTACAGTGCTTGAGTGTATTGCTGGAGTGACGCCGGCATGGGCACTGTTCTACAATCGTGGACCGAAAAAAAAAATCATGGACCGAAAAAAAAATCACGGACCGAAATATAAAATCATGGACCGAAAAATGATGGACCGAAAAAATCGTGGACCGAAATAAAATCATGGACCGAAAAATAAAATCGTGGACCGAAAAATGATGGACCGAAAAAATCGTGGACCGAAATAAAATCGTGGACCCAAAAAACCGGAGTTTTTTCCTAAGCCTGAAAAATGAGAAAATTTAGAAAAGTGATTTCTTTTTCCGTTCATCATTTTTCGGTCCACGATTTTATTTTTCGGTCCATGATTTTATATTATACTTCCTTTATTTCAGGTGTCCGCTTCGATCCGGAATGTACCCAAATCCTCCGACTAGACTTCGCCAAAGCGAACACAAAGGTAGCAAGAATCTCACCTCCACTCCAGCAATCCGCACCGGCCGCCGCCACCGCCGCTGTTCCACAGTTAATGGCACCACTCCAACCGTCGGAATTGTTCTACGACCCACAATCAGCTCTCCTTACCGAGCACCCACTTTTGGCCCTGTCACTTCCCCACTTACAAGCTGCACAGGCATATCAAGCAGCCTACATGCCGGGGCACTGTTCTACAATCGTGGACCGAAAAAAAAAAATCATGGACCGAAATAAAATCGTGGACCCAAAAATAATGGACCGAAAAAATCGTGGACCGAAATAAAATCATGGACCGAAAAATAAAATCGTGGACCGAAAAATGATGAACGGAAAAAAATCGCGGACCCAAATAAAATCGTGGACCCAAAAAACCGGAGTTTTTTTCTAAGCCTGAAAAATGAGAAAATTTAGAAAAGTGATTTCTAAGCCTAATTCAAAAAAAGAGGGCAAAAAGACGTTGATGTTGTTATATAGTCTTTTTTTCTAACAGGCTTAGAAAAGACCCCGGAAGCCTGATCTAAAATCGTAACATTGGGAAAAGTCCCTTATATGTTTGAAAAAACACCACAATTCTTGACAAATGAGATCAGTCCCTCATATGTCTGAGGAGACCCCTAAAAGTTTCCATTGGACCCTGAATGTTAAACGGGTCCTTAATGTTTGGGGGGTCCACTATATTTCGATGAGTCCCCTAAAAGTTCATAAATCCCCTATAACGGATAAGAGCCAATTTTTTTTTCGGTCCACGATTTTTTCGGTCCATTATTTTTGGGTCCACGATTTTATTTCGGTCCACGATTTTTTTTTTTCGGTCCACGATTGTAGAACAGTGCCCCGGCATGTAGGCTGCTTGATATGCCTGTGCAGCTTGTAAGTGGGGAAGTGACAGGGCCAAAAGTGGGTGCTCGGTAAGGAGAGCTGATTGTGGGTCGTAGAACAATTCCGACGGTTGGAGTGGTGCCATTAACTGTGGAACAGCGGCGGTGGCGGCGGCCGGTGCGGATTGCTGGAGTGGAGGTGAGATTCTTGCTACCTTTGTGTTCGCTTTGGCGAAGTCTAGTCGGAGGATTTGGGTACATTCCGGATCGAAGCGGACACCTGAAATAAAGGAAGTTGGATTTGATAAGAATAGTTGAATCTTGATATTCATTGCAAAACCTGTCGAGTGGTATGATTCTCATACAAGGGCCACATCGACCACTCCTTTTCAAAAACTATAAGAGCAGATCAACAAGCTTCTTTTTGCAGTCAAACCCTGCCCACCCATTTCGTCTCTTTCATCCTTTAACCCGACTCACCTTGCAACAACTCCATCGCTTCCTGCGCATCCTGTTGACTAGCAAATGGCAGAACAGGAAGGAAGTTGGCTACCGTATGAAGAAGTATTGGAGAGGGGTCTTCGGATGAGGGCCACGGATGAAGAGAGATCCAAATTTGCTTATGACCTGGCAAGGGAACACGTTGCTCTGCGATCTTATCATATGTTCAATCAAGAAAGAACTATTGTGACCCCCGCGGGCACCTTTCAAATCTTGACGGATGAGGAAACGCGTGCGATGCTTCTCCGCAAGGGGTGTCCTCCGACTGATCGAGTCGTAGGTCAAGTGCCTCCATCGACAGAACCATCAGTATAAGCATCTTGAGACTTTTTTCCTTTATAGTAAACCGGACAGGTTGCGTCGTGTTATCTAATTTTTCAATTTCTTTGCTCTACTGTTGTTTTTTTTATTTTCAAACATTTAACTCAATTTAAAAGTATTGTTGTATAACAAGTAAACATTTTTGTATTTTTTTGTTCAATCAACTTTTGTCAGCTTCATTCACTGCATATCAGCAAAGTTTACGAATTCTTCATTCAACATTTTTTTTAAAGAATCAATTGAATTCTTAGGCTGAAACAAGGTTATACAGAGGTTTTAGCGATACACATCTGGAGCCACATTAAAATCGAGAAGGTCAAAATCCAACTTCCGACTGCAACTTCTGCAAAAGCCAAGCGGGTTTGTGGAGTCCTTGCAGCATCGGGGTTGTCGGCGCTAAAACTTGTCCAGGTCTGAGTGTCACAATGGTTTGGTTGGACGGTCCAGGAGCATCATAGCTTTTCTCAGATTTCTTCTTCGAGCAGACTCGAGTTTGCTCTCCTGAGATGGTCTTTGTCCTTTCACAAGTGATTCTTTTAAAATTAAATGGGACCACGTTTGTTTGCCTAGAAGCGAGTTGAATTTTTATCTCCTAATCTCAGTCAAGGTAAAATCGACCCTCTAGTTTTAGCTTCCGCAAAATGCTCACGTGGGTCAGTTTTGAACTCTCAACGTTTTTCCATGATTAAGGATTTTGACGCGTCTGTCTGTCTCTTTGCCAAAAATCATACACCATTTACTTATCTTGTTAGCATCGGTTGTTTCAGCAGTTGTTGTCTAGGAGGACAAAAAAAAATTCAAAAAACTCAATTCTACCAGTCACTTCTTTCTAAATTTTTCAGAGCAAAATCACGGTTTATGAGTATCATATTTGAAATGAGGGCAAAATTTGGATTCGAAGGAGTATAATATCGTTAGAATTTGGAAACATCCATGTTTTGCACATATAAGGAGATGGTCTTGTTTGGAAACTCTGAAACTATTCAAGTGAGTTTTATGAGTCAAGTGATAGAACTGCGTGCTACGTGGAGAGACGCAGATGCATTCTCCGTGATGACGCATCTCAATGAAGGGAGAGAGGGAGGAGGGCGGGGCGCCCCAGCTTGTTTCGTCTTTAGCTCTCATTGACCAGTCAATTTTATTGAGAATTTATTTACGAGAGAAGCCACATTATATTACTAAATGTTACAGTATTTTTTCGTGGCAAGACACATTAGTGCCGGCCGGGAGAGGTGTGGTTTCTGGTTTTTGACCACTTGACCTCACAATACTGAACGGACATGTATTCCGTTCCGCATGTTTTCTTTTTTTTTTGCCTGTTTTTCTTTGTTTCTTTCTTTTTTCTCTGTCTATTTCTTGTTTTTTATATTTAAGACCACTGATTTTTTATGATTCAGCAATTCTAGGGTGCCCAAACTTCGAGAATTTTGAGGTCTACCATCCCATGCTAGATTCCAGAATTTTATGACAGTAGGGATTAAAATCTGGAAACTCTGAAACGCAGGAAACCTACGAGTCAAGAATTGTTTGTTACTCGACTATGAAGATAAACCTCTTTGATTGGAGATGCCCAATTTTTAAGATTCTAAATTCCAAAATCTCTCCAGAATTCATGCCCAATTTTCGAGATTCTAAATTCCAAAATCTCTCCAGAATTTATTCCCAATTTTTGAGGTTCTAAACTCCAAAATCTCTCCAGAATTCATCTCCAATTTTCTAGATTCTTAATTCCGAATTCTCTCCAGAATTCGTGCTCAATTTTTAAAATTCTTAATACCAAAATCTCTCAAGAATTCATGCCCAATTTTCAAGATTCTTGATCCCAAAATCTCTCCAGAATTCATGCCCAATTTTTGAGATTCTAATCTCCAAAATCTCTCCAGAATTCATCCCCAATTTTCTAGATTCTTAATTCCAAATTCTCTCCAAAATTCATGCCCAATTTTTAAGATTCTTAATTCCAAAATCTCTCCAGAATTTATGTTTGAGAATTTTCAGATGACCTGCGACATCAAGCAACATTTGGCCAACAACAGCGCTCGGATGGCTGAGAAAAAAGAAGAGCGGCAAAAGTCGCTTAAAAGTGCAAGCGATCAGGCTCGGTAAGTTTAGACGTCGCAAATAGTTGCTTTACCTTTTTTTCCAGGTCTTCCCGCTCAGACAGACATAAGGATACCTGGCAAGGAAAGGATGCCTTTGGCAGACAGGTCAACAGCAAAGGAATGATCAGCCAAGGAGCCAAACTTCCGAACCGGAATACCGATTGCTTTGTCAACGTGCTGGTTTCCGTACTTTCCGTGTGCCGATTCTGGAAACATCTAAATCTCAACTTCACTGATGAAGATCATGTGTCAGAGGCGTTGACACTGGTTGTCACCGGAAAGGAGCGAAACGTCTACAATCTTCGAGCAGTCATCATGGACGACTGGGAGCACGATGAACAGCAGAACGTTGGAGACATTTTCAGTTGCCTCGTTTATGTAAGTTTGTTTTTTATTGAAAACTGAAAATCTTCTGTACACACACCATTTCAGAAACTCTCCACGACTTCAAACGGGATTACGATCCTCCGACACTTCGCCTTCCTTGTGAAACGCCAATGTGGCTGTACCCCCGAAACGTTCTGGTTCTCTACCGGATACGTTCAAAAGACGAACCCGGACCGTTCTCTTCAAGCCATATTGGATCGGTTTTTTCGTCAATGTGAAGTCCCGAGCGTCGTGCAACCTCTGTGGGAGAAGAAGACAGGAAACTACGGTCGTCACCCATGGCGATTACCACGTCCTCCTTCTGAACCGTTGCCACGACGACCACTTCACCTCCACGCCTATCAACGATGTTGTCTCCATCTTCGGCGTATATTGGCAAGTGGAGGCATTGGTAGAATACCAATCAGCGGACGGACAAAGTGGGCACTATAGGAGTCTCGTGCGTCAGGATGCGAATCGGTTTGCTTTGTTCTCCGATGATGACAACCCGATAGTCTACGATGCAGACACCATCGACTTGTCGAGACTGGGAGTCGCGCTGATCGTGTTCCGGAAGCAGTGAACTTGTCAGTTCTGTCTTTTGTAAAGAAGGGGTAAGACGGACCAGAAAGTTTGGCGCCGGAAGGCGCTGAGGCCCTTGTCGCGCCCCTTCTTTTTTCCTTTTATAAAAAACTTTTATTTGCTATGAAGCCTTCTCGATCGTATCTTTACTAATAACATTTGAAAACTTGAAAAATGTGTTGGCAGCTGTAACTCAACTCTTTCTAGACCAAAATTATCGGTTTTAGCACGAAAAGATTGGAAATTTCATGTAGTTGATGCCCGTATGTTTGAATTTTTTGTAAGTTCAAAATTGAGCAAGTTACGGCTCTTTTTCCGTTTTCTCAGTACTAATTTTGACATTTTTGAAACGACAAATGTGTAGCGCACCCTTTCTCATACTCAAAGTGAACCGATTTTTTTGAATTTTTGCCAGATTATTTCTGGAATATTGGGAATGATGCCCATATGCTTAAAATTTTTATATCTAAAAAATTGAGCAAGTTACAGCTTTTTTATTGAACCATCTGATTGTTTGGATGCCGCCAGTTGTAACTCATCTTTTTCTGGACCGATTCGATTGGTTTTAGCACCAAAAGATTGGAAATTTTTTGTAGTTTATGACAATGTGTATAAATTTTTTATCGTTGAAAAATTGAAAAAGTTACAGCTTTTTTCCCATTTTCCAGTGTTAACTCTGGCAATTTTGAAAAGACAAATGTGTCGCGCACCCTTTCTCATACTCAAAACTGCCCGATTTTTTCGAAATTTTGTCAATTTGTTTTTGAAATATTGGGGATAATGCCCATACGCTTCAAATTTTCAAATCTCTAAAACTGAGCAAGTTACAGCTTTTTTCCTGCAACTCAATGCTCATTTTGTGTAGCGCGCCCTTTCGCATACTCAACGTTGATCGAATTTCGTGAAATTTTTCGGTAGATTTCTGGAAATCTGGGGATAACGCTTATTTAATTAGATTTTCGATTCGTTCAAAACTGAGGTCATGAAAACGTAAGAAAGGGTCGGAGGCCCTAACAATGAAGTCATAGGCTTCAGAGTTCAGGAGGGAAGGGTCGGAGGCCCTGACAATGAAGTCACAGGCTTCAGAGTTCAGGAGGGAAGGGCCGGAGGCCCTGACCAAAGAGCCGCAGGCTCAAGAACGCAGATGTAAGCAAAGGCCAGGAGGTGGAGCCCCGCGTTAGCGGGGCGTAATCCGACTGGTTTCTTAACATCTCCAAATACATTTCCCGTCAATTGTGATAGTGTCAAACTTGTTTCTCCTGATCTTCCATCAGTTGGAAAGAGAGGAAACTTCTCCAGGTCTGCGCTCTCTTTTAAAATGCGGTAGTTCCCACTTTTTTGAATTGCCCGGCGGGGTGCGTGGAAAAAAATGTAGAAAAACGTGTCACAGACTTTGGAGATTCATAACTCGGCTCAAAATGGAGATTTTGAGAAACTTTACTTTTCATCCTCTTTGAAATCTTAGGGACTCTGGGTTTGTAAAAAATCAGGTGATTTGGAACATTTTGAGCTCCGAAAAACCGACTGGTGTAAGGATCAAATTATCACAGATGCGGTAGACCCCACAATCAATCTCGATTTGGGACGAAAACCTCCGAGCTCGAATCGTCAAATTTGAACATATTGTGGGGGTTTGGTGCCAGTATACCCTGTGTCAGTTCGATTACTCAAGGCATGTTTTCAGACTCGCAACGCCAAAGTTCAACGACTGTCGTCTGCGCACTCTCGATCGCGCACGCTCTCTCTCGACGCAACGACGCTCCGCAATTACGCGCCTTGTTTACCGTAAACGGTTTTCGTCTTTACCGCTGGTGGGAAATCGAGCTTCTCTGTCGTCTCCACTCTCTCGCCGCGAGTATAAAAGGCTGGATTTCGCTCATTCGAGGGCGGTTCCTCGACGTTTAACTCATTTTGTGCTTTACCCCCTTGTTTCGCTCTTTTCTCTCTTTGCTTTTGTAACACGGCCCGCGTTTCCTTCATTGTAGCTTAGTTAGATTAATAAACCTATGCCCAAAACATCTAAAGCATTACTGGTAGTCAGCGAGTGCAATCGATTTCTATATCGATTGTTTTACGATCCACTTTCAGCGCTTAGGTTTTTACTCTTTCTTTTCGCTTACATTTTTGTTTTCGTTTTCCGTTTGCTCTCGCATTGTCTCTATATTTCTCTCTTTTCTAGTCAAGCGCGCGTCTAGTTAGGTGTAGTTTATAGCTGTATTTTGAGTTTTTGTAGCGTTTTAAGGGTTTAAACACCGTCTAGGATAGTTTTAGTAGTTTAAGTGCGCAGCTTGCTTCGTCACGTACTCTGCGTTTCTTCTTATTCTATTTTCTCTATTTTTGTGGTTTTTCCAACACCCAAAAGCCGTCGGGGTGAATTTTCACTCAAAATCTCTCCCTATTTCCCGCTTGGCGCCGTGCCGGCGGGATCTCTTCATCTCTCTCCAGTTTTTCAGCTTGGATGAGTAGCACCAGATGAGTAGCACCAGCCGCTGGCGGAGCGCCAGCAAATGGAGAGCGATGTTTGTTGTCAAGGAGTCGGAAAGTCAAATCGGTGAACTGGTCAAGCAGCGGGAGGAGGACGAGCAGCAGTGGCAGAACTTCGATCGTCAGGTATCAGCGTGCTGTCTTTGGAAGACAGGGTGCAAAACTTGGTCGAGGGAGGCGCCGGCGCCATCCGTGGGAATTGCTACCCACGGGCCGGGCAGCTCCTCGACCAATGATGAGCAATCATCAACCATCCATACCTCTATCTCTCCCGGCTTCCAGCCGATCCCAACTAATGCTCTTGTGAGCACTTTTGTAGATTTCTCCAGTCCACTCAAAGACAAGTCACCATCGGAAGCCAACAATGTGCAAAGCTTCAGCGATGTAGACAAGACGCCTGAATCAGGAACAACGAAGGATTCAGAAGGCGTCGGCGCCAGGGACGCCAAGAAGGAGGATTCGGTCGACATGAATCCTGAAATCGTGACAA
>LR546195.1:71782-206480 GCA_900536305.3 Caenorhabditis sp. 40 LS-2015 | reverse complement strand
GAAAAAAAAAAAAAAAGGGGGGGGGGGGGGGGAGTCGAAAGAAGAAGTGGGGAAAAGTTCATGTGAAATTATGAAGAAAATCCAGGGGAGGGGAAAAACATTGAACATGTGACAAATTGAAGTTGATGCGGTATGACAATTACGACATTGTTGTGTACTAATTTTGGGAGAGGGATCGTCGGTGATTGATTATCTTCTCCTGTAAAAAATGATTGAGGTTGGGAGGGATGTTATTCATACTTGCAAGCGGCCCGGCAAATAACTAAACTACTAAAAAAGTTATTTAGGTAATTTTGGTATCAATTGATATACATATCACAGTTCGTCTGTATAGTACAAACCGGATTCCAGTCCGGTGAACTATCGTGGGGAGAGCTAGAAGGGCAAAAAAAACCAGAACTTTTACCCACTCATGCAAATTTGATCATTTCAGCTCTTCTGCCAAATTCTATTAATCTTCTTCTGGAGTGAAGCTATCAGCCGGTTTGCTACTCGATTCATCTTTGCCGTGTGTACCACTTATGGCAACACGATCGGGATGGCTGATAGGTCTTGAAAGTTTTAGCACTTCCTCCTATTACTCACCCTCCTGGTCTTCTTGACTGACTGTTAGAATGACTGTTAGAACGGTTGAGTAGAGACTGTAGGTACTCAATATTCCTCCGAGCTCGCTGCAACTGTCGTGTGAGCGCTTGTGTCTCAGCCTGAAAAACTTGTTTTTTATAGTGTCCCTCTGAGTACATTGTATTACCTCACGCTGTATGTTGGTTGTTTCCACTTGCCGAGCAATCGTGTAAGTCCGCATTTCGAATTCGTGACGCATATGTTTCTTGAACTGTTCCGCGTTTGCCTCCCGATCTTTTATAAGCTAGAAGTTGTATACTTTTGAGCAGAATAAGAGGCAAGAAACTGACCTCCTCCAAATCAGAGATTTTTGTGATCTTCTCCTCATTGTTTCTCTGCAGCTGCTCCGCCATTCTTTTGTAATCTTCGAAAGTCATATTTTTCCTTTCCTGGGGCTTTGGATGTTGGCACACTTCGTCCATTATTCGCTCCCAGTCTCTCCATTCTTGATGTGGACGCATTTGATTGTTGTAACTTGGACGATTTTGATGCAACACAGGCGGCTGGCTATGAAACATTCGCCTGAGCCGATTCATTTTCCTGCGCTGCTCCAAGTTGTTCTTGGAATGGAGGAATGAAGGCTCTAGAAAAAACAAATTTGATAAGAGTTGATATTCAAAACAAGTGAAAAAGGGAGTTGTGTTTATGAAAGGAAAGGAGCCAACTATCAGATGTTTTGCTCTATCGACATAAGAATCCTCGTGTTGACGTAGGTGAATGACGGACTATAAGCATGATTCTCTTCTGGAGGTTATATTTTCAGAAGATTTCGTAATATCAATTCGCCATCATTATGTCGTTACTCGCATATCACTATGTAAGGCGTGTTGAGTAATTGGATACCCGGAAGTTGAGCCAGCACTTTTTTTTTCAAAGATCCCATTTGTGAAACCATCAATCCCCGGAGGACTGAGTCTTCGATAGCCGGAGCAGGCAGATTGTTTCATTATGCTGTTTGATCTTGAATACTAACCTCTTCTGGAAGTTTCTTCAAGATTTCATAGAATTTGAAGGATGACAAAAAGGATCTTGTGGAACTCTTGTCGAAGAAGTCAATGAAAACAACTGTTGTCACAAAATCACTTTTTGTCTCGGTTTGAATGTTTTGAATTTGAAGGTTTCTACTCCGAGGGAATCTTTGGCATCTCCAAAAAATCTCGAGCAGTGGTCACTAATTGACAGTTAAACAGGGTAATGGCAGCATTCGACCTGCTGCTGTTTTTAAAAGTACTGGTCTCAAAGAGTAGATGTCTTTCCAAATAGAATCCTTCTTATAAAAAATGATGGCCTAACTTCTGGGTTTGCGAGCAACTCGGAGAAAAATAGTGAGAAGTGTATATCGCTTATGATGTCTGGAGATGTTATGACCGAGCCCGGACGAAGAGTGTAACCACAAGGGGAGGAGCCACCAACACCAACTTCCAGACAGCATGCTCCATCAACATAGAACTTCGCTTCTTGGTGTCATGGGGTAAAATCATGATAACAAACGAAAATGTTTTAATTCTAGAAAAAACCTCGTGCGCGATACTAGGAGTAACTGCTAATTATGTGCTTAGTTTAGATATGTAGGGAATTTTGAAAATGAAGTTCACTCGATATTCAGGTTATTTAGGAGCCGGAAGTTTTATGTGTATGATTATAGTCCACCCAAAAACGTAAGCATGCAATGACATCATACGATGGAGTTCTTTCATTGAGGAACAATTCAGAGGTTACTCAAAATTTTTTGGAAAACTTGAGAGCGCTGTACATAGCCTTTATGAAAGAAAAGGATAGAGATAAACGAACAGGGAGTCGGATAATGGGAGACTGATACACCAATGACATTCTTTATATGGTGAGTTCGATTGAAGAGAGAAAATCAGAGGACATATGTACAAATGTAGAGACGGATGATGGGATGAAGCGGACATCACAAGTGGCAATTTCTTCTGTGAAATAGAGAACTTTGAAGAACAGCACAGTAGTCAGAAGGATAGGCTAACGGGTCATAAAACAGCAAGGGGTCACCATTCAGGAGAACATAATTAAAGAGGGGAGCAAATAGCAGACGAATTTTTAATTCGTCAACAATTAACACAACTTCAGCATTTCGAAGAGTTTCGAAAAACGGGGAAACCAGAAAGGAGGTGGAGAGAAAAATGTGTAGAAGTAAGAGTAAGAGTAAGAAAGGTTTATGGTAAGAAAGAGAGGAATATAACGAAGAGCAGAAGTGATAATGATTGTATGAGATTTCCGAAGTTTGGTGAGAGAGATAGCAGTTGTATTGAGGGACATAAGTAGTTTGAGCAGCTCATGCGCGTTTGTCTGTAAACGAGGATTAGAAAAATGAAGATACCATAAGCTGAGAGTCAACGATTCCAGGGTACGCAAGTTTCTACTCACACATCTTTGGTTTGTCGATTTGATTGCTCTGCTGGCTGATCTGTTGCTGCAGAGTGGCAACCTCCAAATGTGCTTGTCTCAGTCGTTCAGTCAGCACCGTCTTCTCGTTCTGCCAAAGAACCATATATTGACGTAGCAATTATAATACACTACCTGAAGTTGTGATTGCGCGGTTGCCAATTTATCATTCATCCCGGCAATATCCTTGTCGTGTTGCTCACGGATTTGTCTTTCCGATTCTCTGATTTTGGCACTGTGCTCTGGGACATACTGAAATGCGAATTGAAGAATGAGAAAGATGTTTAAGCTTACTTTCTCTAAAGCGGAAAGTCTCAACGTTAACTGCACGTTAGTTGCTTGAAGGTTATCTATTTTTTGTTGCCATTGGTGGAGAGTCATGAAAGATTCATCTGGCTCAGAAGTCGAGGCATTCTGAACGTTTGCGTTCGAATTGACACTTCTCTGCACAGCTGGACGTACAAAAATCGTCACTGGTCCTGTTCCAGCTCTAGGCATCTGGCGGTTCACATTATAACGATTCATTTTTCTTCTGGTCTTGAGGTAGTTTTTTGTTCTCAAGTCGCTTCCCAGATACCCAAATTGGGAAGGACTCGAACTGGGTCGACTGCTTCCACTTCTGAAAAATGATAATATAGAGCCGATAAGGACACTAAAGCTGGAGAATGTGTCGCTCGTGCCAGGAAAAAAGTTGTGTTTTCGAAAAATAGACGGAATGAGGTATATGCTAATTAACACATGGTATGGTCAATCAACATGGGAAATGGCGTGCTGACGTGATGGAAATGACGAAGTGAACTTGTGATGTTTTTCTGGAGTTGTTTTCGAGCGATCTCGTGACGATTACTTGTTGAATACGATAGCAGATAATGACTATGGATTTTATTTCGAAATGAAATTTTACGTAAATTACGTGATGATATCATGAAAAGGGCGATCAGAATAGCTTCGTAAGTTTCGAAAATGAAGAAGGGGTGTTATCACGAAGAAGATGGGCGGAAGTTTAATTCAATTCGAAATCTCGGAAGATGGTTGACGGAAGACGGAAATAAACGGTCGAGTTTCACGGTAGACAGATAACAGATGCCAGAAGACGGGAAATAAAAACCACGCCCCTTTCTTGCGAGAAAAGCTAATTGGGTCGTAGCAGTTGCGAGTCACATTTGATCTTAAGGGCTCAATTTTGATCGTCTCATGAGCAAAAACAGGAAGCGAAAATTAAAGTGATCGAGGAGAGGGGAGCTACTACAGATGCTATTTAAAAATAATCAACATTGGGTAGTGAGTAGTAGAAACAGAAGAAAAAAAGGAGGAAAGGGCAGGCTCAGAGCGATTTTCGGAAGATCTCGTGTCCTCGTGTCGGAGAAAACAGCAATTAGGCATCAAAATGCTCAACATCAACATGGGAATAGTGGTGTGGCTAGAGTTTTGAAAGTACGGTGAATCATAATTTCGGAGAGTTTGGTGTTGAGTCATAATGCGTTTCTGGAGTTGTTTTCGAAAACGTTTGGTGATATATTTTCGTTCAAGACGATATCAGATGATGACTATGGATTTCGTTTTGAGAATAGCCGGAAGACGGAAAACGGAAAGATGAGAACGTAACACGGAAAACGGAAAACGGGAACCAAAAATGCCACTGAAAGCGGAATACGGAAAACGGAACGAAGAAATATACGGAAACCGGAAAACGGAAGGCGGAAGACGGAATTCTGATCATCTTTGAAGCAAACATAAAGTAGAAAGCAACGCACTTTATTACGATACATGATAAAATTGAGAGCAAAAACAAGAGATGAAATCAAAATCATAACAGGAAACCTCAAAAAATCATTGCAAAAAACGGGAACACAGACGGAAGACGGAAACCGGAAAACGGAAACAAACTGATTCTACGGAAGACGGAAACGGAATACGGAACGAAAAATATACGGAAACCGGAAGACGGAAGACGGAAGACGGAATCCCGCACATCTCTGATATTCAATTTAGATTTACAGAAGACAGAAGATGGATTTCTGCTCATCTCTGAATAGGGTTACTCGCATTATTGATCACCTCGTCATGTCCTAACATGTAAGCTTACCAATGAACAATGTGGACGATGGGATCGCCCGGTGAACTGCCTGATCTGACCTCATCTTTCCCATGATGACCATCACATACTGACGTGACGGATCATTGTGAACAACTATTGTAAAAGAGTGGAATGATGATCATCTTGTAGTGAGATGAGAACTGTGAAAAGAAATTACCGACATAGATTGTTATCACAAACTCAGATTCTGTAAACCATCCAAAATTATATCCGTTCTGCAGCAAATGGTCATGTTGTTTCTAGGTAAGATTATGTGGTACTCAATTTGGCCGATCAATTTAGTTGTTTCGCAATTATTTATTGGGGGAATTCTGGTTAATATATACAAGATCAAGATAATGACTGCAAGGTTGAAGAGTGGAGAGGAAAAATAAACGTGTCCATGATCAGAAAGCTGAGCTACTGGAGGAGCTAATTAGAGAAAAAAGTGAGGAGGTGAGTAATAGAAACGGAAATCTAAAGGTGGAAAGTGCATAGTGACAATGACTTTGAGAAGACCTTGTGCGCGGGATCGGGAGTAGACAACAATTATCTAATGAAATTCTCAACAATAACATTTGACAGAAAATACTAAACACAAGATAAAAATGACACCCCATCAGAATCAGAGTTGTCTAGAGATGTTTGGAAGATTCGATATTTTGAAATTTTGTGAGGCACCCTTTAAGCGATATATAGATAGAAAGAAATTTGCGGACTTCTTAGAGCTGAATGATAAAATTGGAGAAGCTCATGTTGAAAAAAAAAAGGAAAACATGAGAAGTGAAAATAGCGATCGATCAACATGAAACGAAGAAGTGGAGTCGGGTAGCAATTACGATGTTTCCTTGAAAAAGTGTGTTGTTGAGAAAAATAGTTGCCTCGTTCTGAAAAAAAATGAATTAGAAAAACCGCTGAAACTTACTAGAAAAGGTGCAAATTACGGGATAAAACTTTGGTATGAAATTGGTATCGAAACAGATACTCATGTTTTCAGAATTTGCCAAAAACCTCCTTCCAGTTAAAAAAGACTGTTTGGTACGTTTTCCACTTTGTTAGATACCGTACAACCTGTAATAAAAGCACATCGGGAAAAATAGAAGCACATGTGATTCTATTACAGGTTTTCCGGTATGTTCTATTCGAATTCGCAATGGGACTCACTGAATTGGTTTCTCTAGCTGGATGCTCTTCTCATGTAGGTGATTGGTCAGATAAACTATCTCCATTTCCCTTTTTCTCGATTTGTCAGTGTTCCTTCTATTGCACTGAAAAGAATCATCATTAGCAGAATTTGTATCAGGGTTCAATTCTTGAGTATGCTAATCGCGCCCGGGAGGAAAAAAAACTAACCTGGTCTGAGATAGAGATGCTGAAGATTGAGCCATCTGTTTTTGTTTTTTGGAGTTGCTCCTCCTCCTCGTCATTAGTGATTTCTACAGTCACCAGCTTTTCATGATTAAGACCGCGGTCTGAGTGAGGTCTGGCCGCAGAGACTTGTGGATGTCTTGTCGAGGGTTTGATCTTCTCCCGGTTTGTAAAGTGCAATTCCGTTTTCGAATCATCCTCTATCAAAGGTTGCTGAAACTGTTCCTTACAAAAAGTGAAATTCGATCATTCCTCACCATTTCATGCGATTCCGCTGAGAGAATCTTGTTATCAGGAACAGTGTCGAAGAATTCTTCAGACGACACCGACTCAGCTTCTTGGTTTGGTCCTGAGACAACCTCAATCTCAGCAGGTTTTTCGACGATTTTCTCATCAGCCACTTCTTCCAAGATCTGCGATAATAACAAGAAATCAAAAGAGAGTTATTAAGTAATCTCACCGCGATTTTGGTTTTCAGGTCCACAGTGAGAATGGTCGGCGGTATTTCATACTCTCTGAAAAACATCAAACTGTCATAAGTTATTTTTCATAAACTTACGTTACTTTCCAGAGCACATACTTCTCAGGTATTCGGATCGTTTCAAGCTGTCTCATGGAGGCGTTTATAAGACTTTGATTTCCGAAAAGTTTTGCTGCTTCAATCAAACGGTGGATATCCCGCTCATTCATCCCTTTAAAGAAATGCGGAAGTTTAGGTATGGAATCCGGGTTTTCAGCGTTCATATTGTTCTGATTAAGATCACACCAAAGAAGTATCTTCGTGAGTTCTGGTGTTTTGACATCGGCTATAACTTTCACTGTAGCAAGCGGGTCACACTTTTCCACCTTCTCCATGAGCGCTTTTGAAAGACGCATTCCCCTCTCGCTGATGTGAAATTCACGACCATTCTGAATTGTGATGGTCAGGTGTAGATCATGTTCTTCTGGAACGGTAGTGAGCTTATCGTAGAAACAAATTTGAATGAGCTTACTTCGGTAGAGCCGTGGTCTGGAAGGTGAGATTCCCATAGCTACTAGTACTTCCGAGTGTGATCATAGAAGTGAGAAAGCTTACCAAAACTACAGAGAATCAAATTTCACTAATGAGGAAGCGGAGAAGCAATGAGAAATAGTGAATCTGATTTTGTTTTCCAAGTTGGATGAGGAGGGGGAGGTAAGGAGAGTGTGTGTCACTAAACAGAAGAAGGCATGATTATGTCAGTGGAAGAACTCCATTTTGCAATCGAGCCAGGTTTTGCTCATTAGTCTTTGTGGTAGCTGCCAATGAAGTTTTGGAAGATTGAGATGGATTGAAGAACATTATGATGAAATGGAAAATCAGGACTTGAGTGAATGACTGTATCCAAGAGACAAATACCCGTTGAACATCTAAAAAATCTGAGAATGATTTGCGTTATGCAAACCGGAAGAGTAGGGAGTGAAATCGAAAAGAGGGGAACTCGGAAATAACTTACTTTCAGCAATGCAGATTTGCCAAACTGGGTAGAGTCGAAGACTCTGAAACAGAGAGAAATTTCGATAAAGTTAGAAGTTTCGATTATTCAACGGTCATTAAGTGAATTGAAATATTGAGCTCATATGGCAAATACTGTAGAGTGTGGGAACAATGAAAGTTCGCAATTTTTCCTGAATCCAGTAGACGAGACCGACTCGTTCGGGGGTGCTGAAAACTTGGATATTTCAAGTGAAATGAGAATCCCAGTTTTTCTGCTGATTATTCTATATGATGTGTCCAACAGTCCCAATCAACATCAAACTATTTGGCGTGAGCCTAAGAACGGGCTCTCAAGTTTCGAGAACAAAGTGAGCCTCGCCACTTCTCGCTACTGCGCCTCAATTTGAGACTCTCGCAAAGTTGTGCGTGTTGAATTATGTGCAAAAGACGACTCCATCTGAATATATTCGGGAAATTCGGAAAATGTTCGACTTTGAAAAAACTTTTGGATGTGTTATTGAAAAGTGTGTTTATGTAATGCGAAAAATTTTGAGTTTTGGATAAAACACGAACATTTTTATAGATAAAAAACAAAGTGACCTGCTCCATTTTTCGCCACTGTATCTATCTATAAAACACAATACCTTACCGCAATGAGGTTTGCAACAACCCGTCGTCTAATTATTGCAAACCAAGCAGCCTCCCTCTGTGGTCAACATATCGTTAATCCCGTGAGTTCCTCCTGTTCTCGATGTGTTTCTCCTCTCACACCCCACATTTACAATGAGAAGAGGCCAGTCTGCCTTTTCTTGCTTCGTTTTATCTGGATGCCCTCCGTGTTGTGGGTAGAGACGGGTCTAACCGTCTGCGTCTCTACCCACATCATTTCTTTTCATTCGATTCGGCCTTTCCTTATTGTGTTCTTTCTCTACAAATCATACTCCATATATTTGTAGAATCGCCGTCATGTCCTCTGGAACCAAACGAAGACGTGTTGATTCACAACCGTCGTCCACACCACCTGCCAGTGAAAATTGCCAAAATGCACATCCCTCCCAGTTGGCCTCACGAAACAAACAACTTCAAGAGTTGAGTACGCTTCTCAATGAATCCGCTAAGAAAACGCATGTAAGTATTTGATTCAAACGTTTTTACATTTCGTTCATATCATTGAAGGATATCTATGATACCATGTCAGCCATAGCACACGAATCCAACACACAACGTCACCATGAAAATCTTCAAAAAATGAAGAAGCACATAGAGAATCTGAATCAAGGACCAAGTGTGAGTTAAAGAAGCATTTCTGGCAGAATATTTTTTGTATTCAAACGTGTAATCAGTCTGAAAATTCTAAATGTCATTATGAAAACGGTCAAAAATATCATCAAACACACAAAAACCGACTTCAAAGCTCCATTTTTCAAAAAAGTTGTCACTTGTGACCACCTATTTTTTTGCTCATTTTTCTTGTGAAACCGTTGCCTCTTGGCGATTCTTCGAGTGTTTAAACCTATTTTTGAGCGTTTCGATCATGCTATTCAAAATTCAAACGCTTGTTTACATTTTTCTATGCAAAAACATTTTAGCCCGGAGCATTTCTTCAAAATATTTCTCGAAACCTGCAATAGTTTGAACCTAATATTTCAGGCAGAATTATTCCCACTGAAGACACTTTCTATGACATTTAAAATCGGAACCTCACGACAGTCAGCTGCGTACTTACTAAAATCAAACGCGACCAGAGGCGCAGGTTGGTAAGTACTCAAAAAGATGAGCTTAACAATTTCTTCTGAATCTAAGGTCTTGCCGTATAACAAATTCTGAAAATTTCCTGTCGCTGCATTTTGCATGTTGCGGATTGCTAAGGAGCGACAAAGAAAGAATGTGGACATCGATTTGCACATTCACTCTTCGTTCGACTAGTGAAACCAGAACAGTCAAAACAGGACGTGTAAAACTGCAAGGTGGAGCTAAGGCAGTCGAGATCAAGAGGTTCATGGAATGGGAAGAGTTTGAGAAGATAGAAGGAGAAGCGTTTGTGG
This sequence comes from Caenorhabditis sp. 40 LS-2015, assembly GCA_900536305.3. Lineage (NCBI taxonomy): Eukaryota > Metazoa > Nematoda > Chromadorea > Rhabditida > Rhabditidae > Caenorhabditis > Caenorhabditis tribulationis. The sequence continues at coordinate 196,504 of LR546195.1, read as the reverse complement.
ATGTCGACATCGACGTTGTCGAATTCTGTGGAGATACGGATACCGAAACGGGAAAGTTTGATGAGAGCCAGCGGAAATGGGCCGATGTACAACTGATCGTTCAACACAAACACTACTATGTGTTGAAGAGTGTGAGTCATTGACTAGAAAAAACGTTTTAAAAATACTTTGAGAGTTTTCTTTGAAATGAAATGCAAATGGAACATGAGTATAACTGAAAAAATCAAATTTCAGATGCTCGGAGCTCGATGCTCGTTCTTCGCGTCATTGTTCAAATCGGGAGAACATTCGTATGAAATCATCGCTTCGCCAAACCGTTTTTTGAAGTTTTTGGAGTACATCTATGGAGAACTCGCAATAAGCGGTAAAAAGAGACTTGCTCGAAACAGGATTCAATTATAGTGTATTTCAGATACAAATGTTGAAAACATAATTCGTCTTGCTAAGCGTTTCGATGCTCCATCGATTACATCAGATTGCCAGAACTTCCTGCTTTCTTGCAACTCGCAGATGAGTCTGGTTGAGAAGTTCAGATTGGCGATCCAAAACGGATTCGGAAAATTAGCGGTGAGAAGTAGAAAGACGGGACAGTCCAACACCGTTTGTTTTCAGGATGTGAGCATTCATCAAATGGAAACGATTCAAGAAATTAAAGAGGCTTTGCGGTTGAATGTCGAGTGTCCGACGACAATGGCGATTTCTAATTCTCTCACCAATAAGTCTATCATGTTGTATGAAAAACGATTCGAACAACCTCATCCCGACGATATCAACTAATTCATCATCCTATATCTTGTTTGTTTTTGGTTTCTGTATTTTTAATTTTAGAAAGCATTGAAGTTAGTCTAATGAACAATTGAATTGCTTTATTGTTTTAAAAATACAAATCTTTCGAAAATGCGTTCTGTTTTACGCGCTTGATTTATTTTTCATCTCAATCAATACCACACCAAATCTAATTCTAACATCGAAAATTCAGATCAAGCAATGAGCGACAACGACAACGACAAGCTGATTGACGGAATACTGTCAAAAGCTCGTGAGCTTGAAGATGAGCAGAAAGTGAGTTTTTGCATTCTTGCACTTACTTTAGAGGTGACAGAAAAAACCGCAGTAAAAACCTCAAATCAAAATGCTGGCAAACAGAAAATGAAACGAGAAAAAAAGCATAATATAATTTACAGAAGTTGATTGAAAAAGGGAGCGCCTTTTCTCTCGGGGCCAGCAAAGACTTCGAAAAGTCAAATGACTTGATTGATCAGTTGCACACCGATATCATGAAAATGGAGAAGAAATCGATAGTTAGTGAATTTTTTCACTGAGAAATAACACTGTCGCTACTCTTTTAGATGAGCACTTTCGTCGCCAAGAAAAAGACATTTGTGGTCAAGGACAAGTTTGAAACCATGTCGAAATTGGTTGAGGATGGTAAAGTTATAAACGGCAACCCAGAGAATCATTTCGGAGCTGGCTGGTACTTAATCAAAAATGAGAATGACAACGAGAAATTTGAACCTTATTATAGGTTTATAACAGTGAAACGACAAAACAACCATATCGGCGTGTTTCTCTCACAAGAAGTCCTGGAATCCAACTGGACATGGGTTTTGTCCGCCAAAATGAAGGTCCAAGTGTGCAATAAAACAATAGAGAAAAAGATAGGGATGATTTTTGATCAGCCCGGTTCACGCGGAAAGAAGCAGTTTGTTGGATGGAGTGAAGAGTTGCTTAATAATGTCATGTGCATCGAGATCGAAGCAGAAATCAGGCAGATCGGGAGAAATGTTGATAATGAAGTTTTGGCGTTTGACGGATCTTCGCCATTCTGGGATGTCAAATTACTCGTCCAGGGAAGGACTTTCTATCTCAACAAAAAAGTAGGTGATCAGACACAGTACCTCTCAAAAAACTATCAAGTTTGGTGGTTTTTAATGCAAAACGATTCCCGTTAAGCAGTTGTCTTTCGACAACTTGCAGTCACGTTTGTTGCATTGCGTTGGCGAGCAGTAATTTGGAAAACGTTTGAAAAATTGGCACGGATGTGAACCGAAATTTGTACTCACTATACGCAATATGACTACAGGGTGGCTTTTATATACTGCAACGCACTAAAACGAGCGTATCTCGAAAAGTAAAAAACGAAAATCGATGCAACTCAACAAAATCCTTATTCATGTCTATGAGAAAAATAAAAAAAGAAATTCATTGATTGTGCCTCCGTTTGCTGCAATGACAGCACGAAGTCGTGTTGGGTAAAGGTCGACTGTGGCACGCAGGTATTCCACCGACAATTTGTCCCGTTCCTCTACCAATTTTTTCTTCAATGCCTCAACACTTGATTGGGGTCTAGCACAGACCTTATTGAAGAACTTTCCAGACGGAGAAGTCGAGATGATTCAGAATCGGCGAGAAAGCAGGCCTCCATCCTTCTCGATGATTTCCGGAAAGTGGCGCTCGCACCAATCTTGAGTAAACTTCGTAGTATGGGCCGGTGCCCCAATTTGTTGGAAGATGCGGTTTTGATTGGAAAAATGATCTTTGGGACCACGGAAGCAAGTTCTTCTTTAAAATTTCTTCCACTTAATAATATTTCTTGATTTTGACACCTTTATCGGCAAAACCCTGTTGACACGGAGCAAATTTCACCAAACACCTTGACGCTAGCTGGGTGGGATGATCGATAGGAAGGTTTTTCCTTCATAGAAAGCAGCCTGGCTGTTGTGGGAAATAAAAAAATGATTTTGAGGGTTGAACTCAGCCTTCAAAGTGAACAACTTTGCGCTCTTACGCAGCTTCTCTCTACCCATTTGAAGCTTCATAATGGTAGAGCGATGAACGTTGGGCTTCACCATCGGGCTCTAAAATAACCGATTTTTCTGAAACTTGGCAAAACCATTAAAAATGATATAATGAACAAAATTTTGAAACAGTTGTGCCCGCAAAATGCAACAGCAGCCTGTGCCATGGCGCCAAACCTGCGTTGCAGTATTTAAAAGCCACCCTGTAATTGGTGTTTTTTTCAAGAAAAGTTTACCGATCTAATTACGTTAAATATCCCCAAAAGTTTCTCAGAGAGTGAGTTATTGTGACTCAATTTCTCAACTTCTCAGTCGTGGCTATTTTGCGCCAAAATCGATATTCTTTTGGGGAGGATAGAATGCGTTCTTCAATTTCAGTTCTAAATTTCCAGAACCTTGCCCTCCGATGCACCTTTTTCGAAACTCTATTCTTCACCAACTGCAAAGAAGCGGACAATTCTGATGAGCCGATCGATTTCGAAATGGACTCATTTGACTTCCAAAAGTTCATGGAGATTGTCTACGGGATACAAAACATACAACGTAAGTTTCTGCTGGATGTGTCGACATTTTTTGAATACTTGTTTACAGATGAGCACCTCGAAGGAATTCTGCTGATTGCAAAGATGTTCGAGTCCCCGTTCGTCATCAAGGCTTGCGAGAGATTCATGTTGAATAACTATCTGCCCATGTCGTCGGATAGGATATTCGAGATTGCTGTTGAGTACGAGATGGATGAAGTGATTGTGAGTTGTTGTTAATTGAGATTCAACGTTCTATTTTTTTTCAGAAAAAGTGTGTATCACAGTCAGACAAAGAACAAATTTGCAAATGGATGAACGGAAATGTCAATGCCGCTACTTCCAAGGAACTTTTCAACAGATACGTGTCGTTGACTGAGTAAGAGAAAGCAACTCAACCTTCCACTTTGGACACCTATCTTCTACAACTAAAGTTAAGATTGCTAGGTTTGAAATATCCCCCTCTCTGAAATATCCCCCTACCCCCCTTTCTCGTATGTTTTTCTGACTTTTCTTGATCTCTGAAATTCTTGTTTCCTCGAAATTTTTATTCAAACAACTTGAAATGGATTGCAGTATGAAAAAAGAAAACATAAATGATGACGTTTAAATGTTTCCGTGAATGTTTCCAAACACAAAAGAAATATATCAAACTTCGAGAAAACATGTATGCCGTGTTCCAAATATCATAAACGTAGATGCCGAGTCCGAGATACCACAACCAAACTATAGACCAATGATGAGTGTAGTCATCAAACTGCAAGAGAAGATTATGTGATTAGTTGAAAATAGTTTTCACTACTCTTACTCACCTGCTCCTAGTAATTCATTTCTTCGACGAATCTCGAGCTCACAGCCGAGCTCTAAGCTCTCATTTCTCATGACCTTTGCGGCTTCGACCAATTTCCCGATGTCCTCGTCGGTGAAGCCACGGAAGAAGGTGACTTCCGAAGGAATCGGTGGATAGGATGGAGTTGGTCGATCCACGTGAGCGGTACTCCAGATGACGATTTTTTTCAACTCGAATGTGGACAGAGGAACGGGAATCTTGTCACCAGGCCTGAGCCCATTATGTTCGATGAGCTCCACAAGCTTTCCGGAGAAACTGATAGCCATATCGCTGCACTCGATGGTGTGCTTCTCGTAGCTCTCTAGTTTCCACATGACAGTCGGATGAGACTTGGATTCTAAAATTCTAAAATTAGAGATGAAAAATACTGTGACGTCGTCTTGATTATTGACTAGCGAATACGCTCAAACCACACTTTTATTATAGTCACCAATATGAGAAGAAAAATTATATAGAATATCGAAACTGAAAGAAACTTGAAAATTTTTCAGCGAAAAGTGCTTCAAAATGAAAGAGAGGAAAGTTGAGTATCGACAATTATAGGGCTGTAGAGTGTTGTTGTGAAGTAGAGGTACGAGGAGTGTTAGACACCTAATACGTTGTTATCACATGATTCCGGGGAAAAGAAGGCTAGCTCATTTGTCTCCGTAATGAGCTCACATCGTCCTCTCTCTGAAATACGTAAATGAAAACCACAAAATCAAAAGGGACACACCCTCTTGGTCTCGTCCGTGATCTTCTTGTCCAACACATTCTTAACAGTGGTGACAGACTCCGCCAGCTTCTTGATGGCAATCTTGCATTCGTCAACATCTCGTTTCATCTGAAACAAGTTCAATGGAATATTTTAAGTTGCTGGTTCCGAACAGAAGCTTAAAGGAGAAAAAAGAAGTTAAATTGGTGTGGTAGATTGGAAGATAGTCCTCTAAGACGACATTAGAAGTATTCTTGTCTGAACACAAAGTTGGCCGCCGATCTTCTAGAGGTGGGATCATTGGTCACAATCTGATGGAAAGTTGAGCGTTCGCCAGGTTCAGATAGGGCCCTGGTCAGCTTGTGGCCAGAGGTAGTAGCGTTCGTCATTTTATTTTTGTGTGATATGTCGAGTAAGTCAAGTTGCTCTCACTTGGAATCCGCTGAACTTCTGACCTCGTGATCACTCCTGAAGTGAACCCGCCATTTAATTCGCATACCTGTTGATCCGAGGAGGCCGCTGTCTTTCCTCCATTGTATTGTGTTTGTTGAAGAGTAGTGAACGCTTCTTGGAGTTCCTTGATTGCCAGGTACCTCTCTTCTTCCTCATTGTCAATTCTGGTATTCAACTGATGCTTGATGTTATCCGCCTTTGCTGATAGCTCGTTCAACTGAAAAAGACGTCCCGAGATTCAAATGATACATATTTCTAACACCTACATCTTGTGGAATCTGTCTCTCAACCTTATCCCTGATTCTATCCTGAGCTTTCTCCATATCTTCTTGCAACGCATCCATCTTGTTGAGTTGAGCTCGGATTCTGGAAGAATTTTCAAGTTTTCCACAGATAAACTCATTCGACTCACTTGCTCACATGCTCCCCATCTCCAAGATCAGTGAGTCTCTGGTTCATTTCCTTGCGATCGTGGTAGAAGCCTGAAACTTGTCATGTACTGGAGGCACAATTTCATGAAATCTACCTTGCTGAACTCTACTCATCTTCTCCTCCAGTTTCAGCAGTCCTTCCATACTCAACTTGTTTTTGTCAGCAGCAATGGCCTCCATTTCTCGTCGGAGCTAAAAAAAATTCCAATTGTAGAATTGACCCAAGCCCTGAAAAACGTACCGCATCTGTATCCAACGCTGGCATTTTCACATTACTATTTCCATTCTTCATCTCGTCAATCGACTTGTTCATTCCGCCCACATAATTATTCACTCTGTCCTCGATGTCCGTCATTTTGGATAGCAACCCTTTCTCATGAAGTTTCCTAAACCCCGCCGTATGCCTGATTACTTTTTTCAGTCATAAATTACCTGGCTTGAATCTCAGAGTTCATCAATTTGTCAATCTTATTATTCCCAAGCTCCAGATGATGCTCCAACGCTGCGAGCGCCTCGTTGACCTTTTGGAACCTCTCCTTTTGTTTTGCTTTTTCACTCTAAATCACAAGATGTTAACAAACGTGCAAGAAGGCCTACCGAAATCTGCTTCTGTGCGGCATCCAATTGAGCAGAGAACTCGGCAAGCTTCGCCTCATAACTATGACGCATCTCATTTTCATTCGCCACAATTCGCTCTGTTTGTGCGCGAATCATCTAAAACGTGCTCATTAGGTATCCTATGAAAATAGACACTTGCATTCTCCAAAACAGAAATCCTCGAGTTCAAGTCATCCTTCGTTTTCTGTTGGTTCTCCGTCATTTTACGAGTGACTTCAGCGGTGATCAGGTTTATCTTGTCATTTAATCGTCTGGTTTCTTCATTTAGTTTGTCCTGGAAAAAAGTGCTTGAAATGAAAACGCGATACTCGGCTTACTTTGTCAACATCCCCTTTCTTTGACAGATTGGTCATGATATCCTGACGTGCGAGGTCTTGTTGACGAATCATATCTTGGAGACGTTGGATGCTGCAATTCAAATGACAACCTAAAATACTTCCTGAGAAATAGACTCACCCATCACCGGCAGCTTTACTATCCTTCTCTCGGTCCCTCTGCTCTCTAGTCAAGTTCTTTTGAACCTCCATAACCTGGTTATGCATATCCCTGATTCTCGAGTCAAGCTGAGAAGTAGCATTGGAAATTTTCGAAGGATCCACTACTGGTCGACTCTTCATTTCCGTGTTGATCTGCATCAAGTCGGTGACCTGGCGATCCATGGAGTTTCGCAGTCCCGAAATGTCATTGTTCATCATCATCAGCTAAACATGTTCTAGTCAACACAGTATTAGGAACTGAGACCTCAAACCTTTGCATCCATACTATTCATTTGCCGTCTGACATCATCAAAGTCTCTCGATTGAACTCCAGATGACTCATTATTCTGGAGACGCCGTGTAAGAGCATCTTGATTTTGCTCCAAACGTTTTCGAGCTGCCTGGAAGTGTCACATTCCGGAATTTCTGATTCTCAGATTTCACAAAGTAAGATTTCTCCACTAAACTACGAAGGGAAAAGCATAACATCTACACTCTCCGTACCTTTTCCGCTGTTGCCAGATCTCGATTTTGTTGTTGCATCTGGGCAAGTTGGCTTTGCAACCGAACAAGTGCTCCATCGTCACCAGTTCGCGGTGGTCTTTCCGGCGTCTTAATTTCAAAGAGACAGATGCAATAAACAACAGTTTAGGGTGTGATAATATGGGTTAGGAGGTAGTCAAAGAGGGGTAAAAAGAGGGTGAGCACACTCTGAACAAAAAAAATCCACGGCAATTACTTGCGCTTTCCGGCTGACAACTCGCCGTGTGGGGACTGGAGTCTCATAGGAACTTGAACGAATCTGAACTTTCGGACAAATGGATAGGTCTCAATTAATTACAAGTTAGTGAATGGTGTTGAGGTTTACCTTTGGGGTGATCGCATGTCCCTCTTTAGGAGCTTTAGGTCCTTGTCCAGATGGTCTGGAAATATGAGGCTTTGGTGATAGATCCTGTAGCACTTTTACAACAAAACTGAACTGATTGATTATCGTAAACTGACAAAGTGTGGAATGCGACGTGAGAACCATTTGAGTAGTTAAACCAATTTCAAAATGTGAATGTTGGCCCATGAACAGGCTCGACAAATATGCCATTACCACTACATGATCAACTCACGCTAATCCAAGAATGATATCCTTCGCAGTATCTCGAGTTCCTCTTGTCCTCCTCGACATCTCGGCTTGCGAAATAGAAACTACTATGGAATAGCGTTTGGCTTCTAAATTCTCCTCATTTTCGGCCCGCCCGTTTCTCCCTTAACAACCGTCGTTTTTTCCTCTCTAAATGTTGTCATGGTCCCAGAGGGTCCACTCCGCAATAGTGGCGAGTCATCCCTTTGTTTTGGATCCACTTCTTTTTTGTGGTGGCCACTTTATTTTTCGGGGAGAAACCAAAAGATGGAGAAGGTAAAGTGACACTGAAAGTGGGAGATGTTCTAAGATATTTGTCATTGTTGAACTACATACATTGTGAACTGAAGACATATAAAAAATGTGACATACAAACTATCCTACTCCAAGAAACATTGGTTGTCTGGTAGTTTACTTCTGATTCATAAAATTCGAGAACACCGGATGGTCTCGCGTGAGATTGGTTGAGTTACATCAATTACCCTAACATCTTTTTGTTTACGTCGTCATTGTCGTTTCTATTATTTTGCTGAAGACATCTTGAAAAAAACGGTTCGCCATGTAAAACACGATAACAGTATTCATAAGACTCCTTTTGTTTTGATTTGACAAGAGCAGTTCTTAAAACAGCATGTTTGAGAGCTCGATGAAAACAAGAAGCAACTACAAATAAAATCTGACGGTACACTGAAAACAGCCTGAAAAATAACACCCGTTGAGTTTGACACATTATAACGCGCGGACCATTACACTGTGTGTACGGTGAGAAGTAAGAGACCGCAAAAAAAAACACCGACAACAACAGTCTTGCAACCTGGATGTGGCTGACAGGTGGACCCACGAAAAGACAACGGGAAGGTATGCCTTCAGTTACAGCGTTGATTTTCTCTTCTCGATGCGTCGATGATTTCTTCCACATTTTTCAGTACAAGTCGCCTGTGCCTCTTTCATTGTTGGTCCATGGAGCATTCATAGTCGCTAACTTTCCTCCTGATAGGTGAGCGATGTGAAATCTGGCAGATCTGTGGTGGATTCTTCGGTATCGTTCGGTTGTCCATTTTTTTCACTTTTTGACAAAACATCCCACTGTTTCTAGTCTCTTTTTTTGTTTGTTTTCTGGAAATAGACAGAAAAAGAACCAGCAAGACTATGAATTCATTTCAAAAGTGAGAAAAAGTGAGAAGAAAATAGAAAGTCTTGAAACACTATGAATGTATTCGAAAAAGAATATAGATAGGCGAGAAGGGTTTTTTTTGTTGTATGTGTATACTTTTTCGTGCTCTGAATAATGAAGTAAAGGAAAAAGAAGAAAGGGAATGAGAAAAGAAGGCGATCGACTTGAACCAATTTTCGATGATGTTGACACTTGTTGAAACTTGATTTAGAAATCCTTGTCCACCTCCAACTTGCTTCTGAAATGCAGATTCTGGTGAGCTGAACTAAAATCTTTCGGTCAAGTTTCCAATCCTTGTGCAAATTAGAAAAAACTATCTAAAATGTTATAAGAAACCAAAAATAACGAACACCTACCAAATCATAAGTTATTGGGTTACACTTCTACCGTTTGTGGAAATGAAAAAAGAAGTCTAGTCGAAGAAGGGATGTAACATGGTGTTAAGGTGAGCATGGGGGGTAGAGGAGGAGAGGTGAGAAGGTGTTGATTATTCAGCCTTAGCCTCCTGTGCCGCCAACCTTTGAGATGGAACGCGTGGTTTTGGTCCGAGTCCGTACTGAAAAAAGGTGTATGTTTATTGGCTTGGATCCGTTTTTAGTTTAGAGTGTTTTTTTTTCTGTTCCTAGTTCAATTAATTGAGCTTCGGTATTTGATGAGTATAGGGTAGAGAAGGTTTTGAAATACAAACTCACATTTTCAAGATCTACTAACAACATCCAATAGTCGAGTAATGAGTTTCTGTAGAAAAGTGCAATCTTCAAAAGCTCATCACTCAACTTCTGAAGATTGTTAGCAGATTTTGAAAACGTGAGTGTACTTTTCAAAACTATAAAAAGAAGATAATCATCGTGCCAATCTTCGGCTACGTTGACTCGTTTACATTGTTCCCTAGTAAATAGTGATGCACACATGAGTATAATATCTCAATATGGAATGGGTTTTATTGGAAAGATGACATTTCTGAACTTCAGAAATCTACAAACACGGCACTTTTTGAAATCTCCTCTTTTCAATGAGACTAATCACATACTGATGTGGCATATTCGCTAGTAACTCCATTCGCTAGTGAGATGATTTTATTGCTCTGTTTCTTTGAAATCATGACTCTAGTCAAGATTTGATAGTTTATATCCTTCGCCTCTTTCCTTGACGTTTTGCGCATTGAAAAGCCACCGCGCTTCATCTAATGATTCTTCACCAAACAAATTACATTCGAGCACACTCTCCATTGTTATTTCAATTGACGTCATTCTATATAGTCCGCGTTTCGGTTTCCTGTTGCGGAGGTAGAGAAATAGAGCATCCACTCTACCAGCTGCTCTATTATTAATGGTCATAAACATAAGTTTTCTGAAGATTTCATCGCTTCTCTCATCTTTCGAATTGAAAAAAATAACCACTAGTCCCTAGAGATGCTTCCCCGCGTCAGACACAGAGCGTCTAAAGTGCTCTTACGTCACTGATCTTTATTTTGCCGCGATAGAGAGACAAAGAGAACGCAGGCAGATAGAGAGCAAAACGAAATTGCATTTTTTTTATATAACAAACCTTGGCAAACACGGTCGGATCGTCATCCTTGCTGACGCAGCACCAGAGGATGCAGCAGACCGAGATGACCAGAACGGTGCCGAAGAAGCAGAGCCACACGGCGAGGACACCCAAGTAGTCAATCCATTGGAGTTGTTGCTTCAAGTCGACCATCCTGGAATGATGCTTTTTTTTGTTGAAAAAGGGTTTAGATGAGAGCAGAAAAGACGAGGACCTTTCGAAAGCAAAACAGAAGGTTTATTCGTAAGCTCCGCCTTGAAAGAGGCGCTTCATTTCAACAGCGAATCCCAAACAGAGAACGGGAAACAGGTGGTGTCATTTGGTCATGGCGATTGGTTTCATGGACCCAACCATCTGGGGAAGAAAGAAAGAGAAAGTGGGGTTGAATAAGCTGAGCACAGAGAAAAGAACAAGACTCAGCGTTTTGAACTCAAAAGAAACGCGAAAATCCTTTTCTTCCTGAGTCAAGACCGCGCAACTAATTTCGAAGTGAAATTTAGTGCAGTTTTCAGAAATGCCTTTGGGTCGAATTTTGCTTGTGTCTTGAGGAAGCAGCTCGGCTTACTTAGCAAATAGAAACGAAGGAAAGGAGCCCCGGGGAGGTAAGAAGGAGGAGCAAAAGCACAAACAGTAGGCATTGCACAATTTTTTTTTGTTAAATTTCGCCCTTCACTTTTGTGGAAATTTTCTCAGCGGGTTTGGCAGTCTCTTCTTCCAAAAAAAAAAGTGAGGGTACCAAATGGCCCCCAAAAGTAGCTGGAGAAGTTGGAGAGAAAATGAAAAAGAAGGAGAGAGAGAGAGAGAAAATTGAATTCAAAAGGAAAGTCTTGGCTATTGAAAAAAAGACGAAACTTTTCATGCTCTTTCCTCAATCTGGCAGAAACTGAAATATGTGGAAAAAGTAAAGAAGAGACAGAGGAGGAGCTGAAGAATGAAGTGGTGGGACGGGGAAGAATGTATGAAAGAAACAGAAAACAAAACATTGTTCTCTTTCTGTTTTGATATAGGGGGCGAAACATTTCAATGTGTTGAAAATTTATATTTAACTTTCTCTAGAGTCGGACATCAATGAAAATGCGGGAAAATGCTCGGAGGGAACATGGACTTGCTGTGGCACCATTAGTCATAGGAAATTGTCGGTTTGAAAATGCTTCTTTCTGGCTGGTCGTTCCAGACAAAGAGATACATAAAATGTCTTACACCTAAAGTCTTCCAAAAATCTGAACAGTTTAGTTGTCGGAACAAGAGTCTAGACAAATTTGAAGTCTCACATGGGTCTGTCGGCAATATGTCAACTCGGATCTATCGAGGTAGAAGCAAAATGTACTGAGAGGGAAATTCTCTCATCTCGAGTTTTACGAAGAACGCACAACAACTGACTTTGGCGCGTAACTCTCAAGAAATCGGAATCGCGGCGCACAGAGAGCATTCGAGTTGAAGAGACACAGCTCGCCGCCGAGTAGTAAGAGACCAGGAGAAGCCGCGTCGGAGGAAACGGGACCCATTGGCAATCGAGAGAAAAATGAAAATAGCGGGGTCCCCTCCGCTCTCCAGCTGCAGCCTAACAGCAGCATCCTCCGCCCCAATACTGAGAGCAGTTCATAGAGGAAAAGGAGGAAGAAGAGGATGGAGAAGAAGATGGAGAAGAAGAAGAAGATGCTTGGGCGCAAAGTAGCAGAAGAAGAAGAAGCTGAGCAGAGAATCAATATATTCTGAGAGAAGGAGAAGGCTGACGGGACCTCCGTCCTCAACGACTCGGCGGCTGGGGGGCGACCGGGACTTGTGTCGTGTTGGGAGGCAAATTTGTGTATGTATGCGTAGTTGGGGCGAAAAAAGAAGAGCACACCCAAAAACGAAATGGGCCCTGTGAGCGCGCACAACAAAATTTTTGGCTCCTCTCACTCGTTTCGGACGTTTCCTCCCACCACTTGCTCGTCGCGCACTTGGCGGAAGACAAACATGGAAATGAGCATAGGGGGTCTGGAGGGAAACTGTTTAAATGGAAAGCGAGATACTGGATAGTCAGGAAATGATCGAGAAGTGATATTAAGGGATCCGAAACAATGCCTTTTCATATAGGAAATCACCATTATGAAAAAATACTGGTCTGAAAAATTTACATCAAGAGTTGTCGGGAAAAAAACTGAAACAACAAGAAAAAAGTTGTAGAGAAAGATTTTTGGGCGTCATAAACTCATTGAACATGACACTTTCCAGATGGATGTTCTATTTGTTTACAAAAAATCGGAAAGAGGAAGTGGGTCGTTTCGCTACAAGTGAGATGGTCATCGGGTAGGCCCAATCTTGCTATTTGAATTCAACTTTGAGTTTTAACAATTTCACACTTTATTGTCACTCTAGCACACAACTCTAGATTGGTTTAGAAATCAGGATATCTTTTTTTCTGAAGTACCGTGGACTTTCACCATATCAATCGTTCTAATAGCGTCCACCGATTTTCAGAGCGAACATCTCGACTACTAGAATTTCGTGCAGCTAACCACGAAAGCCCTGATAATGGCGCCAATTCAGGAACAAAATCGAGAGAATGGAAAAAAGTTCTCAGAGTCTTTGTAAACGACCTTCTGTAAAAGTACGTTTCAAATAATTTCTCATTTTCTCATGTCCGACAACACAAAAGTTTCCCACCGGACACCTACGCATTCTCTTCTTTTCCCGTCCAGACATTGCATTAAAGTTTTCACAAATCTTTATACAAACAAAAGGCAGTAAGCTGCAGAGGAGATGGAGAATAAACAATTTTGCGAGGCGAGGCGAAAAAAAATACGTCGAGCGGATTACTAATTCATAGCTTGGACCGACTCGAAGTCAACTCTTCCATCGTCTGCACTCTGGGAGAAGGCTTTGCGATCCAAGTGCCTCCAAACTTGTCATTTTTCGTGAAGTTTTGACGATCGACGTGTTGGCCGTATGTGCCGACTTCGTGAATGTCGAGGACGGGAGTCACGCAACAATCCTTGCCTGAAGTCGGTTATAATGACAAATGAGAGAACTAGATGATGTCATGCCATGATCAAATTACACCAGACGACTCACCTTCGAAGATCTTAGCCCATTCATCTCTGGTCTTTTGTAAGAACGTATCCTCCAATACTTTTGTAACGCGTTCTGGATTGGAAAACAAGTCATCACAATCCACATCTAACACTTCAAACATATTCTGATGGAACTTTGGCTCCAAAGGCCCCACTGCCATGAATTTCCCATCTTTTGTCTTGTATGTTCTGAAATTCCATGCATTTTGAATTCTCACTTCCTTTTCTTCGCTTCCTGCTCGGCTTTCTTACCTATAAATGGGACACTCTCCAGTGAACGCGGCATACTTATCGGTGAACAAATGCGTCTGGTCGTAATAGTGTTGAACGAACGACGCCAGGTAGGCGACGCCCTCCGTCATGGAACAGTCTAGAACGCATCCCTTGCCACCTGGATGTCATAAAAGTCGAGGTCAATAAATGGTATAATTATAACAATTACCATTATGGGTTCGTGCATGAATGGCGGAGACGATGCCAAAAGCTGCGGATAAACCACCACCTGCAAAATCGGCGAGCATATTGACAGGTGGCCATGGACGGGATGACTCGGCGCCGGCGAATGTGGGAAGCATACCTAAAACAAAGCATTGATGTTTGACGGGGTCCTAACTCGAAGGGTTTCTTGCGTTTATATTACTCTTATAGGTACCATTATAAGGAAGAAAAAGTGTTCAACAAGTTAGGTTGTCTTTCACGTACACAAACATACGATTTTTTCTGACTTCGGAAGGTAAATGTCGTCTAGAAGTAAATTATCTTTTCAACAAACCAAGTTTATCAAAACCAACTTACCACTCATTGCAACATAGTTAATATCATGGCCAGCTTCGTCTTTCATTCTCCCTGTTTGTCCATATCCACTGATTCTGCAAATGATAAGACCCTTGTTGTCATTCCACAGTGACACCGGATCCAAGCCCATTTTCTCCAAAGTTCCAGGTCTGTACGGGTCCAGAAGAACGTCACTGGTTTTGCAGAGCTCTCTAACCTGAAAATTATTGTGAAGTGAAACTAAATACTTCTACGAAAGTTATTACCTTATTCACGTCTTCAGGTTTTCGCAAATCGAATTCCTTCATAGTTTTCCCTCGATTCATGCGTTGCTCGACAGTCGGGTGTTTCTGAAGATCGGACTATGTGATAATTTATAAATGTGCAATATACCTTGTCGATTACTGTAACTTCTGCTCCAAAATCAGCCAGCATCATTCCACAGTGTGGAACTGGCGCAAGTCCAGCCAACTCGACCACCTTGATTCCAGCAAGGAGACGAGCCATCTCTAAGATTTTCATTAGTTATATTTTTTTAATTCGAGAAGAATCCGAAGAGTTGAAATTAAGAATATGGTGCTAAAAATGTTCTGAGGAAAAGGAAAAATCATAGTCATAAACACTTCCAATGTAGCAATCATTGCCCTATGCGTTTCTCTGTCTGCGTCTCCCAAGTAACCCGATCTTATCAATACATGACTACTATGTAGTCGTCCGAGAAAATGGTCACAACAAAACGGAAAAGTTTTCATTAGAAAGAGACATAGAAAAAATGAAGAAAAATGAAAGAAAAATGAAGAAAGAACGGTTTTGAGAAAAAGGCAGTATAAATGACAGGAAAGCAGGCAAAAAGGCAACATTTGTTTTTTTCAGTGAAAAGTGACAAAATTTCATTAAGATTTATGAAATCGTCGTTGGGTTTTAGTGGGTGTTGGTTTGGTGGCACGCGGTATTCGTGAAGACACTTTTTCTCGATGTCGAGAAAGTTTGAGTTGGTTTACGTATGCCTGTAACTAATCGATAACTAGCTTCTAGTCAGGGCATGGATTGAGTAACTGAAGTTGAGAAGTGGTGATACATAGAATAACAATGACAACATCGAAAAAAAGGAAATTTTAAGGTCGAAAGGGAAGAATCGGGTGAAGTTGAAAGAAGTTCGCATTTCTCGTATAAATGGTCTAATAGAAAAACAACTAGATATCATGCTCCAAATAGTCATCATGTCCGTGTCCACCATGATTGTATTGCTCGACACGGACAACCTCAATTGGCACCTCCTTCTCACGGACATCCGAATACACAAGTTTCGGTTGTTGTGAAGATCGTGGAGCCGTGAATTTGTGCATCTCGTTGTTGAGCTCCGCCTTGAGAATTTCCTCGCGGATGAGCGTCTGGAAAGGGGTGTTGTGTAGAAGGGTGTGTACAACATAATAACAACTAATTTTGTGGTGCCAAGAGTGAAAACGCAACTAATTAGAGATATGTTTACAACAACTATACAACGTTTTGTTTTCAAAGAGGCTAATAAGTGGTAACAATCCCGAACTCACTTCCAACAAATCGTTATCAGTTTGAACCTTGATACTCTTTCTTCCCATCTTCTTATCCGAGTGTTGCTCCAGCTGCTTCTTCTGGCTATCTGGCAACAAATAATAGAGTCCTCTCTTTGACCAGTTCATTCTGGAAATCACGGCGTCGAACGACTTCTTGTTATTTTCTGGATCTTCCTCTGGGTCAACGTGCTCATCGACTTCTCCATCCTCGCGAGCCTCATTGAGAGCACGGGCATATTCCTGGTCGATGTTGTCTTTCATTCCCTGGAAATTGGTCAATCAGATAATGAACACCTAGATAATCTTTTACCGATGCGAGAGCCTCAATTTGTTGTTGAATAAGCGTCATAACAGTGGACACCAAAGAAAGACCAATCAAAAGCAACACTCCAACGATTGGCATGAAGTCGTAGTCGGATGGAAGAATATCTCCAAAACCAATAGTGGTGAAGGAAATCAAGGTGAAGTAGAGAGAAGTTCCGAAATCCCAGTCTTCAAGGAAAGTGAAGAGAACAGCGCAGAAAATCACCCAGATGACAGTAATCAACAAAAGTCCAGAGATTGGGAAGGATAACAAATCATCATCATCCTCGTTCTCTTTCGGGGCTGGAGCAACGGCCTGCAACACAATTCTTTGGTGTTCGAGTTTTTTTCCAGAAGACGTTCAACTTACAGTTGTACCCTCCTCAATGTTATCTGCAGCTTCGGAGATCTGCAACAATGAATGTTTAATACAATCCTCCTAGAAAACACTTACCTTGTTGGAGAGGTCCTTGCTGACAACTCTGGTGGATCTCAAGAAGAGTTTCCACAAGATTTTGCATCCCTTGGCAAAGAGACTACCGAGACAGTAAAGACTGAGCACGGTTAGTGGGATACCGAGAAAAGCGTAGACGATGGTGGCAAAACGACCCCAGCCAGTTCCTGGGACAATGTTTCCGTAACCTGGAAAATAGGATTGTGAAGAACTGTTATCTGTGTTGCGACTGAAGCAATTGTCGAGCCAGTTTGAAGTCGAAAGTTATGTTCTGTTCGAAGTATGTCAAACTGATGAAAATGAGAAATTCTGAATGTGGTCTACACTCATTGTGAAATGTTGTAAGCATAACCATAACACTCCAGTAGGTATGGGAAGGATACCATTGAAAAGAGGCGATTTTTAAGTTTTACGTAGATTTTCAAAAGCTGCAATTACCTTTAGAAAGCTAAATTATGGCTTCCTGAAGTTCGCATTTTGAATAGTCTATCTTGCTCGCGAAACCTCAGAAGCTCATAGCTCATTTCCAGAGGGTTGACCTCGTTTTTGAAATCACAAGAAGACGTTTCAAAACATCGTCTTTCCAATGGCACCCATCCCATACAAAAGTGTCAACTATGGTACACCAAAATCAAGCCTAACAGATTTTTATTCGTGAAACTGGAAGTTTGAAACTCACCGATAGTTGTGTAAACTGTCATGCAATAGAAGATGGATCCCAAGAATGTCCAATGAATGTCCTTGTCCATATCCAATGGCAGAATTCCCAGTGTTTCTTGGAAAGTGGTCAAAACCTTCGCAGTTCTGTTGAATTCCTCATTGGCCGACATCAATCCTCTCTGTTTCTTGATTTGCAATTGGTTTATCTTGTACACAGTTCTCTGAGAAATCAAAAGCTTCAATAAATCATTTTTCCTCTTTATCGTACCCGGATGAGCTCATCACGTTCTCTTTGCTGCTCGACGAGCATTTTTTCTTCGTTCTCTCCTTCGATCATCCAGAAGATCCATGCTCCCAGTAGAGTGTAGATCACGAGAATAATCAGCGGGAGTAGTCCTGGAATTCATTGAGAGGGTGAGAGAAGATTGGTGGCAGTTGCGATATTACTGCATTGAAATTTCGTGCGGTGGGGCAAGCCTCATCAGAAGAAAGTGTAATGGGTATATGAGCGAAGATTATAAACGAACTAGTTTAATTGATGTACTTTGGAGCAAGTTAGAAAATGAAAACTTACCGTGGAACACTTGTTTCAGAATTCTCAGAAAGAAGAACATTTCGGAATAGCAGATTTTTGTTACTTCTTCTAACTTTATATAAATCACATGGCTCTCTATTCACAGAGTACGTTTGACATACCTTTGAACGTTTTTTGAAACGTCGTCAGGACTCTCGAAACTCCTTGCGCAACAATCGCCATTTCCGGTTGTTTTTGTTGCACCTCCTTCTCTCTCCTCCCACTTTTTCGTGTGCACTACCTGAATAACTTTGTGAAACTTTTGAGAGATTTTTGACTTCCGATCCATACGAGTAAAAGGAAACCAAAACCACACGGAGAAGTACAACTGGAGGGGAGAAAAAAAGTGAAGAGGACCAAGGTTTATCTGATTGGAGAATTTCGATGAGCATGCGGATGAGAAGAAGGTGGAGGAAGGAGGGCAATTGGAGTGCGGGTTATTGGCAATCATAAATTCGCTCGAAAGATAGAGATGAGGAGATTCTTCACATAAGATAGCAGACATCTAATGGGGCCGATTTTTTATTGTGAGTTGAAGTGAGGAGGAAAAGAGGATCAGAGATTAAGGGAATGTTTCGATGGGGTCTTGACCTGAGGTTCATGAAATTGTGGATGTTGAAGACATCCTCTACATACTTTCTAGTGGATACAACTCGCATAGAAAAGAAGTCATTCGGTTCGAACTTTGTGATATTCAGATGACTGGTATACGGTCGAGAAAGAACTTAGGAGCTTCAAAGCAGCGTTCTTTTTTGAAATGTGAGACATAGTCACTGTTTTCTAAAAATGTCTTTGGTTGGTCTATGAAGGGAATTCTGTAAGCTGAAAGATGTGGCCTCGGCAATGGATGGATACAAATAAAAAGATATCTTGAAGCGTATTCCCACGATTCTAAAATCTGATACCAACATTCAGAAGTCGAACTAGGAGCTTCTGAAATTCGACAGCGTCCTCGGAAAATATGGGACTGCGATTCGAAACCTCCTCAAGGCCAACCATGCTCTATGCATAGATTCTCATTTTCAAAAAAAGAAATAGCTTCTCATTCTAATTGAGTGTCAGATTGATTAAGTGCAATGCAAGAAAACTCAACACAATGTCTGATGCCCGAAATCAGTCAGAATCAAACTTTCGAGGTAAAGCGAAATGCTCGGATACTCCAACTTACCCGGGAAGGTTTTAAGTCGATGTTGGAACCAGTCGTAACGACCTATGTTCTTCGAAAGAAGGTTGTCTGAAACCGATGATTCTGCGTTCAAACCCTGCTTACGAGAGTTCTGAAGATCAGTTAAAGGCTCTCAAAGTGCCTAAATCAGTTGTCCTGTCTGAATTTAGAAGTTTCACGTAGGACTCGAAATTTCTTCGTCGTTTAAAAATGGACTTTTCGAGCTTACTTTTGAATCCTTAGGAGTCTATAACTGGTCTTCGTAATTCTCGTCGGCAGGATTTGAACACAGTGATATAGGTTTTGAACACACCTATATTTTTAAAGCACGTTATTGCTGGTTTCCTCGACTCAAAAGGTTCCCTGATGATCAATAGTTGAAAAATGAGAACTTTCAAAAACTGAATTTCGAGTAGGTTAGATATGGACCACATCCGACATTTTTCAACGATCAGGACGTACTGGGGGAAAGTAGGGATTGACTACGGTAACTACTAGGAGTCTCGCTCCAAACACTATAGACCCATCTAAGAAAATATGCTATAACAAAAAGTGTTCCACAGGAGAGTGCGACAGGAAAGACAACACTTCTTCTCCCGATGTTGTTGATAGCGCCCCCGGGGGAGACAAAAGTTGAGAAAGGGGAGTTTGGGACGCGCGGGAGGCAAAGAGCAACGGGAGAGGTTGACACGGCAGAAGCGCGGGAATCATCGAAGGCATCGGTGGTGGGGGGCAAAAGATGTGACACTCACATACACAAGGAGCACACACACACACACTCATTGGATATAATACACTTTTTGCAGCTTCTTCAATCTGTTCACTTGCTCTTTTCACTTCCCCTCACACTCTTTTTTCGATGTGTGGATGTGGCGGTGCCAATTGTTCGGTTTTCGTGTCAGTCTCTCTTTTCTCTTTCATTGCCATCGAGAGATTCTTTCGTGACACTTCGTATTTTGATATTGGTAGGCATCAGTGAAGGGTAAAAAAAGAGCTTCACGGGGGAGAAAAACGAAGAGAAGATAGATCGGTGAGGTCTTTGGAGCCAATCGTCACAACAATTTGATGAGTGGGACCTTGAAATGAAAGAAGGGGAGGAGAAGAAAAAACGAAATTCCAAGGAATGATGAAGATGAGGAGATGAGAAATCAACGAGTTGAAAGATAACTGACTAATTGGATGTTGAGATTCATGAGGGTCCCATTTTCTGAAGGTCTCCGAAGACTAAGGAACACAAATACAAACTCGTCTCAAAAATCTCAAATTACGTGATGATCGGCGTTAAAGAACACAAGAAGGAAATACTCAAATTACACTTATGATCTTTTTCTTGTTATCAATTAGAATGAGGAACAGAAAATGTTTTCGTGAGAATTGAGACAGGCGGAAACTATTGTATCGGAAATTGCAATATGAAACAATAACAAACCTGGGGGTAATTTATGCGCATGATCAATGTTATGAACACCTACTTTGTTATGTTTCACGTTTTTTTTTCGGTAATGCGTAACCAGCAGAAGTAAATCTCTTCATTTTTTAGTTCTTACTAAAGTTCAATGAACCGTCAAATTTTGGAAGCGAAAAAAAAAACCGCAACCACTAAAGTCATTTCATTCGACCAAGCAGACATACAAATATAACTGAAAAAATATTACAAAACAATCCCCCCGTAAGAAAAGCAGACTGATATCGAAAAATGAAAAATAAAGACACGAATTTCGTTTTTAGTTTGAGAAAATTTAGGCAGTTGTCTTGGGGTCTAACATTGGGACTCGATTGGAGATGGCCTGGCGGAGAGGGGTGTGGGCCCTGAAAAATGTAAGAGTTGAATTTCGAAAATCAGAGTAACTGAGAAATATTGCAAACGGAGGGGTTGATACCTCAAAATATGCCGGGTACCATTGGAAAGAAGAGGTTTTCAAATGTATTTTGACGTTTTGAAAATAACCAACTATTAGAAGTCGTTTTGAGCTTTTGAATATTGGCTCGTTAAACTTAAACTTCAAAAGCTGATAACTCGATTTCGAAAGATTGAAAAGACTCGATAACATTTCAAAACGTTCTCTTTTCAACTTCGCTCATCACATGCTGAAATGTAATAACTTACAGACTATACTTGCTGAATGAGCTTCTCGGATACCCATTAGACTTTCTTCCCCAACAGTAGTAGAGAAGAATGTCCTTGAAAGCTCTGCGAAATCGGCTAGATGCCAAGTTGTAGGCGATCGGGTTGACGATGGTGGCAAGGTAGAAGAAGAATCCTAGGAAAGTTTATATTGTGTACACGTCACTCAAAACATGCAGTCTCAGTTTGAATCTTGAACGTTTTGTGTGTGTGTGTATTCTTGACTATATTTGGTGATTGTTGGCTCTTTGCTCAGCTTTTCGAGTTTTCAATTCTCTAACAGAAAATAGTGTGTTCCGCATCATTTGAAAGAAGATGTTTTGATAATACCTAATCGGATATCCTCAAAAAAGTGCAACCAATTTTCAGAAGTCAAGGTAGGCGGTAGCTTTAAAAAGAATGCATTTTTACACATACCGAATTGTGAGACCTCAGTTCACACCATTCCCGTGTTAGACTACTCACCAGAGATAAAATACAGGTAATGGTTGATCATGGTTAGAATGACATCATTATCCAGATAGAAGAACGAAAGACGTTGACATTGAAACGGAAGGTAGCATATGAAGAAGGCGGAAACTATTGCACCTGCAAGAAGAAAGTCTTAAATGATCCTTGGTCGATTAGTCTCGAACTATCTTTTCATAGCCGGAAATAGGATTAAGCCTGGTGGGATGGGTCTAGTGATAGGCACTGGCTAGTATTTCGAAAAAATGTGTACTGATAGAACTAATAGTTGTGTTTTCTAGTGCTGTCTAGAATGGAAACCGTCTGCTTTTCATAAATAGGCAAAAATATTGTACTCTCTCCAGGTACATCTTTCCTGTCTCGGCTCACGTATTCATAGTCATTTCACATTTCTCCCATTTTCATCTTCTCATTTTCCGCTCCAATCCCCCCTTCCATATTTTTTCGATATTCACCCTCCCTCTAGTTTTCTTCCTCTTAATCTCTTATCTTTTCTCCCTTTTTAACGCACACAAAATTGCATTGATTCTCAATTGCAGCTCTTCAGTGATATCCAATTCACCAGCCTGGATCGTTCGATTGCTTGAAACCTGGAGAAGAGACAGGTGATTCTTTTTTTTAAATGATGTTTTGATACAAACCTTGCACGCGATTCGAGCGTAGAGAACTAGAATAGTCAGCAAGGGGACCACGAAAAAGGTGATGGCGGAGAAGTGGAACAAAAACTGAAAAGGTCGAGAGGTTTTCATGAATTTTCAATGTGAAAAGTTCGAAGATAAAACAATGAAACACCAATGACCAAACTGACCTTGAAAGTGAAAACCAAGCTAGGCTCGAACATGACAGCCACCATGCACATTTTCGACGAGATTACCTGTAGATTTTTCAACTTTTTGTTGTTCGATTTTCTCGGTTTTTTTTTTACCGGAATCTTGTTATTAGTCCCTGGCCAACTCTTCATAAGATAGTCAGCTCTGTGGTGAATTGCAAATGGCATCGCGCAGAGAATCGAGAAAATCCAACTGAACCCGATAATTGATTTCATCTGGAAATGGGCACTTTCTGAGAACATTTTATATTTGCTGAGGTCATATCCGGTCTACATAGTGTAACCGATCCTTGAAATTTGTTGGGCTAACTTTATTCCCCGTACTAGGGCATGTTGTAAATAATTGTATGGAATTTTGGTATGTGATGAAAACCGTTGGTAAGTGTAGGCTTTAAAAAGTGAGCTTGTACCGGAAACTGCTGTGATACCCATAACATAATGGAGTGTCACATTCACACCACTCCCTTATTAGATAACTCACGTTTCGCTTGAAGAACTGATTTTTGACCAGGTATAGTGGGTGACAAACAGCTACGTAACGTTCGATGGCGAAAACCAGAATAGTGCAAATCGAAACCGAGCTGGAAACTTTTGATCATTGCTGTCACTTCTCCCTGACTCACCTTGTTGTCTCCGCAACCAGCGCTTTCAAGTTACAAATGTAGTCTGGGAACGGCCACGGGTATTGATGCCAGTTCATCACGATCTCAAACGGTAGACCAACACACAGTGTGACTAGATCGGAGACAGCTAGGTTGATGAGATAGAGACTGCAATTAGATGGTTACTGTAGATTGGTGGGTGAGTACTGTACCTGGAGTGGGTTCTCATCATTGGATGTTTTTTCATGACCAGACAAGTCGCAGTGTTACCGAACACACCGACAAGGAAGATGAGAATGTGGACAGCGGTGACCTAAGACTTTGAGTTTTAACTCAAACTGTTCCCCGTGACAAACCTTGTAAAGTGTGACGTCCTCCAGAGCTCGTTTCGAAATGAAGCAATGCTCCATGTAACAGGCCTCCTTCTCCTCGAGAGAATTCCCATAAACAATTGGGCACTCAATAGCTAGACATTCGCACTGATCGGTGACATTCGCACACACTTTCAGCATTTTTTCACTTGGCTGAAAACAGAGCAAAAATGAGCAAGGATCCTTAGACTCTGAAAAGGAGAAAAATCACATCCAAACACTGAATAAGTCATTTGAGATGTGTGACTCGAATGAATCTCTTTTTGTTTGCTAGTAGTACCTACTAATTGGAACAGAAAAGAACAAGAATCACGAGAGCTAATGAGAATCGGATTACGATACAATGCGAGTTGGGAAATGTGAGATCAAAAAGTTTTGAGGAAAACTTTTGAAACGTTTTTTTTTCTCTTCCCTACAAAAAAATTCCCCGTGTTCGTCGAACCAGAAACGGTGAAATGAATCCCATCCGGTGTGGGTTTAAGAGTAAAGGTTGCAGAAAAAAGTGTAGTTTTTTTCCGCACCTTACAAATTTCACGTCAGTTCAAAAAAGAAGACGTCATTAGAAGATGTTACGTAGAGATAAATTTGTGCAGTCTTAAGTGGGGAGATCCTCGTTATTTTGAAACGAGCACGTGCTTAATGACGCTAGTTAGGCTTTGCAGACGCTTAAATTTAAATATTTGTATACAGATTTTCGGGGTTGGTCAAGACTACCAAAAAGATAAAACATAAAGACCATATTTGCTAAGAAATATGTAGATGAGAAACTTCCAATCATCTACGTCTATGTCGGATGACTCGTGAGAAGTTGCAGTGAGTCAATGAGATTCGCGCCTTCTGGAGTCATTATTTGGGTGGGAAAAGGCATACATAATGTTTCAATAGACTGCCCAGACTGGGTTTAGACGATGAAATCACGGGTTTCATTTTGAATGAGAGATAGCTGCATAGGAATAGAGACAAGGGATAGAAATTTGTGTGCTCAATTATAGAATTCGAATGGGGGGTCTGTTTTTTTCCCAAATTTCGGGGCAAAGAGAGCGAAATGAAATCAAGTAGCCAAGATGCATGGAAAGCAAAATATAGATTCTGGAATAGAGGAAAAACAAAAAGAGATGCGTAGATTTTGAAAAAAAAAAGGATTCTGTTCCTTGAACTTTTCTCTCCTTTTTTTCCCCATTCTGACGTTGTGTTTCAGATGTCAGATACATCCCTAGTCTGAATTCAATTACGCATCTCTCTGGTGATTTAAACAAAGAAAACAAGAAGAAGAAGAAGAAGGAATATTTTTCAGAGAAGTGCAATCCTATAATGATCATAGGAATTCGGCATTCTTAAAAGATCTTTGTTACGTTTCAGATTTTGAGTTTTGAACATGCGGGTCAACTTTGAGATACACTTTTATGATATACCAGGAAAATTGGTTTCTGCATAAAACTAAATCTGGGCTTTCAAATCAGGTACCGTAATCACTATCTTTCGGAGTTCATATCTCGCCTTTCGAAAGTTTGCCTAGCAAGCCACCTAACCCATTGAAAGGCCCAGGATACATCCGTCAATTCAGAGAAAGTTCTCAAAGACTTTCTGTATCGATGTTCCTGTTGAGGATCCGAAAATATGCGCTTTCATCTGCGGCCGGATGGTGCATGCTCATAGAAAAGTTGACAATGCGCTTTGTGCTCATCTGACTACGTGTACCACACCATCACACTCTACTTTTTGATCGCTGAGGTTTTTTTCGTGAATAAAGGGCCCCCCTACTATATCGAATTCTATATGAAATCAAATTTCCACATGACAGAGAGAGAAAGAGAGAGGGACGTGAGCATCGAGCATCTTTGAGACCGAAAAAGAGAACAACTGTGTGAAGGACCTCGGGGTTTAGAGAATAGACACTCCCCCGGACCGACCAAAATCATGCACTTTTTTCTCTTCCACTCTCACTTCCTTTCTGTGTTTCTGTGTTTCCATAACTGAATCCGCGTGAGCACAAGAGAAAAGAAAGACGAAAAGGAAGGGGCGTTTTCGAATGGAATTATAATCGTAGGGGGGGAGTTTCCCGGGGAGCCCCCAAGATGGTCGAGGAATTGACCTAATTTGACATCTCAACCAAAAAACTGTTTTTGTGTTTTCGGTGGTTCGATGTACTAGACACGACAGTCTAAGAAGATATAGTCACAAAAACATAATAAGGCGAAGTGTTCTCTGTGGTACGGATTCATATTTTTCTGTTTGGAGCGAATTTTTTTTTCTTGGAACTGTATTTCAGTCACAGGATTCCCAAGACAGAGAATTTGAGACGTTGAGAAAAATAGAAAGGATAGATTCACTAAAGAACTGGGCTACAGGATAAACCCTTTTATCTGATGGGTACCATTGGAAAGAGGAGGATTAGTAACGAAAAACAAGACAAAAAATGTATCCTTAAAATTTGCGGTCGACCTCCTGAAGTCGAAGTATGAACCTCTGAAGTTGGCTGCAGGCAAAACATTTTTGATAGTCTATTGTGCATAATAAGCAAGGCTCGGAAATCCATATCCAACTTTTTTGAGGTTGACGGTAGATTTTCAAAATGGGAAAGCACGTTAAAAATATGCTCAAAATCTTTCCTTTTTTATGGGGTACCCATCACATTCTGAAATGTCAACCATCTTTTTACATCATTCCCTAGTTAGCCTTTCATATTTTATGTTTTTCATATTCATATGTAGTCAAATTGTTCCTACCCATCTTCAACAATTCCCATTTTCTTCTCGCTCAATTGCTGTCCCCATTGCTCAGCTTATTACCGCGCGTTTTTTGAATTGCATGATGATGACACATTCACGAAAAGAATGTGCACTAGAGAAACCGAACAATATGAATATTTTATGTTGAAGAGGGTAATTACTACAAAGAATAAGGACCGTGATGCGTTTTGTTCCAAATAGAGGAAATAGAGAAAATATAACAATGAAGAAGACGAAGAAACATGATGTCAACTAGTTATAAATTTTTCATTATTTACAATCAACAAGATTGTCACAACAGAATGGTCTCATTTGTGAGAAACTAGAGATACTGTAAATTTGAGGCTTTATGGCCCGCATTGAATAAATATCTTATCTTCAAGGTTTTAAATATGGTACAGATGGTAATGGATTATAAGGCACCCTCTGATATCCTGGATGCGTCTCTATGGTGAGTCAAACAAAGGGAACGGAAACTTTAAACAATTGTCTATCATGCGGTTTTCAATCATAGTGCAGTTAGCTTACCCGGAACATAAAAGTTAAATTCATTTCCGTCGTGGTGGAAGTATTGAGAACGGGTCGAAGAGTGAGAATAATGAAAGCTATATCACTGCTCGAGGTTTTTGTAGACGTTATCAAATCTCTAGGGACGTGTCAGGAGGTCTAATAATCAGCTGATGAGTTCCACAATATCTGTTTTGTATTCCAAGGAACACAAACTGTTAGCATAAAAAGTGGGCGGAGCTTTGTGACAGCTAGCGGTTTGGACTTTCCGAAATGCGGGATATGGTCTCTTTTCTGTTCATATCGAATGAATACTGCATGGAGCTCATTGTTGCGAGATGGATAATAGGATGGACGATTGTGACCTATTTGTTGGGAGAGTGTTGTGTGTCACAAACACCCTTCGGGAAAAAATGGATTACAATGGAGTATGGGAATCACTGGTGTAGGGAACGTTGCGAAACCAGATACCATCTAGAATAGTCTAGAAGAATCAAAAATAGGTTGTATTAGACAACTCAAAGAATGATGACTTCTGAAGTGATTCACTCTTGAAAAATCTTGATTTCACTCAGGTCATCTGTTAAGATGAAAAGAAGCGAAACGCAATGATAAATGTTTCATTGGACTTCTTCAAGTCACGTTTTGAAAAGGAATTTCTCTTTCAACTTATGAGATCGAGTACATTTTTGTTGTCAAACACATCTTACACGTTTCTCCCGGTTCGGTTAGGTTCGATTGATGTTTTTTTGGGTGTCATGAAAAGTACATACTGTTGTTGATTTGATTCTACAAAACATGCAGATAAAAACAATATTGTCAAGTGCGGTTCCGGATCACATGAATATGGGAAACATCGACTTTAAAGTTTCCAAGTTTCTGATATAATCCTGGTTTGAAATTTAGCGAAATACGCTTATAAGAGGAGTTCGATCGAACCAAATGATTTCAAGCAAACTGATATGGACGGCTTCACACTGACAAAAGGGAAAACGTAGATTAAGATCTAAAATGTCATGAGCTCTATGAACCGCACTTATATCCAAAAGCACAACCCACAGATAGACACCGAACGGAAATTAGTAGGCATATGTACCACCGCCATTATAGCAAATACCAAATATCCGATGTGAAGAAAGACAAAAAGAGAAACAAGTAGCGGCAATAACAAGAGGGGGATGGGTTGAAAATCGAATTTCCGGTCCCGCTCTGAAAATTGGCCGCGAGGCGGCAACAAAGCACGAGCCTCAATTTATGTGCCGCACGGATGATTCCGGCTTGGTTTTTTGTTTCGAGTTAGCTATCAGTTTTGTTATCAAATGAGTATCCAGTTTTCATCTCAAAACTTTCATTTTCGACTGAACTTAAGTCAGCTCAAACGACAGGATATAGTAAGTTCTTCATCATTCTAGATGGGGGGGAAGAGGTTCTCCATTAGACCATCAGTTTCTGGAGAACTGCTTAACGTAATTCAAATTCGAATCTCAAAAGGGCTGAATGTGGTGTTTGAAGATCTGAAATGAAGACTGACATGTCACTAATTCTATGAAAAAACATGGTGTCAATGAGCAAATCTTCACAAGATCTTTGAATTATTTGGATCTTAGATATAAGACGTAAGAAACCAGTACAAATTTTTAGAAGCTGTAAAACACCGTGAACGCCGTTCGAAAATCCGCAGTTCTATTAAGAAGTGTTTCAAGCCGGTCTCGCTGGTTGACTTGACATGAATGACTCGAGCTCGAAGTTTTACCACACTTGGATAATCATAACTAGAGTAACCAAAGGCAGAACCACGATATTCAATGCTTGACTACGGTATTCCTCAGTGTAGACATACGAAACTAGAGTTGATCTTACCTGGAATGCCGGAAGAATCAGCTGAAGTTCTCGAAGCTTCTCAATCATAGTTGAACTTTCGAAATCTCGAATATTCTATTTTCGAAACATTCCGTTGGTACAGGCTGAGGATTCCAACTCACAATGAAAACGATATCATGCTGTTCGGATTTATTCATCCAGCTTTTTTTGAATATACTTTCATAACCAAACCCATCAAAAACCAATGTTGCCATTCAGGAATCGCAACTAGACCGACATTTTTAATATCCATTCCACATTCTTCGTGATGTTGCGGTGTTAAAAAAAGAGAACAAAATGGATCCGCAGTCAGCAGGATTCGAACCTACGCGGGCAGAGCCCAATTGATTTCTAGTCAATCTCCTTAACCACTCGGACATGACTGCACGTTTTGATAACGCAGTGAAATCTGTTTACGAGTGCGGTGGCGGTGGCGGCGGAGAGTAGAAAAAAACGGGTTGACTATGGTCGTCGGCGGAAAGCGTATCTAGATAGGAGTATTTTGATTAAAAACGCATATTTTCTCAAGCCACCTTTCTCCTTATTTTACTACCTCGTGAGTATATTGGTTTGTTTTATATCAATTATTTTACTTTGTTTTGGGTTGGGTGTCTGATTTTCTTGAGAAAACCTCTTTGTTACGTTTTTATCTTTCTATAGATCAAGATCCTAAATTCCGAAAACGTGCAAAACGGGTGACCCCTTCATACTACAAAACCATCAAACCATGTATGACTTCATCGTAATCAAAAAGTCATTGACGTAAGTCTTCCTACATTTTGGAAAGAATTGCAAAAAAAATTCTATTTCGATCTTCACGCTTTTTGGATTTCCAGAGAGTTTCAACGTCACAAAGTCAAAATATGTGACGATGCCATTCACCTTTTGTTATCTCCTCACCAAAACCTTCCACTTCATTTATCAACGAAAACACACAAAGTTCGCTTCACCTATTTTTTGGAGACTTTGCTCTTCTCTCATATGTCACACGTTTCGCAGAGTTTTTTCCTCCTCTGACTTTGCGACTTCAAGAAGATTAATTAGAAATTCGCAAAAAAAAGTTCAGCTCAACATGCGAAAAGTATCTTCTTAGTTTCTTCTCGCTGCTCTGACATATCAATCTTTCATGGGAATTCTGAAAGATTTCAGTTGATACTGAGATTTTTGGATTTTTGGATACTCGAATATTCAGGTTTTTGAAAAGCCTGATGTTTAAATTGAAAATGCAAGAAGTCTCATTCTAAGAATTAAGAGTAAAAATGATGGTGATGAAGTCAAAATTCAGAATTCACTTTCCGAAAAACCCATATTGATAACTGGTTGTTTGTCTGCGTCTAATTATAGGGACGTTTTAAAAGTGAAATTTTTTCAATTTTTTGATCTTAACTCCCACCCCCATTTCTCGAAAGGAAAGGGCAAAGAGTATGTCACGTGACTTTTTCAAGCTGTGAGAAAGTCCGAGGGTATTCGCTTATTCAAGACCGAGTTTTCACGCATTCCAGAGTGAGGTACTTTTTTTGACTGAGCTCAGAAGTAAGATTTGTAGTTTTGTATGTTCTTGTTTTAAGCATTATTTTATAGATAAAACGCTTATTCACAATAGATAAATGTCGCCTTTCATTTTTCAAACTTTTCGGTGACTTTCAGAACTTGAACTTTGAGTTTTTGGAATCAATCTGTTTAACTTCAGTTCACGCCATTTTCTAGTGGAAGATTGTAAAATACCTACAAAAATTCGTACCTCGTTTCATGATAAAATCTAAATCTGGCATATTTCCTTTCATCTTTACTCTGAACCACCTACGCACTATAGTGCTCAAAAATTCCAACCCTCGGCATCCGTCCGAAAACTTCTACCCACCCCCACTTTTTTCTCCCGGACTCATTCCGATTTTATTTGTTCCGAAAATTTTCACACTTTTTCAATGCTCTCACGACGAAGAGCTATCATAATATTGGGTATCACAAAAGATGATTCTGGAACTGTTATTGTTTATATTCGGAAACTCGATATTGCTTTTCCTAGAGCTTCCCTCACTTACTCCGCCTACAACCATCCAGTTCAAATTTTGGCCGAAATAGTGAAAGAGAATTCAATTTTTTGAGTAAGCTAATCCATCAACTCCCATTGCCCTATTGTCATTCTTTGTCATTTGTGAGTGAACTCTGGAGGCAGGAGCCAAGTCTATCATTACTCCACAAATATCAATAATGAGTCATTAATCCAAAGTTGTAGACAATCCGGGTCACTTGCATTCTCTTCAAGTTTTCATTTCCTTTTCCTTTTTTCCGCTTATCTCGACACATGCGTCAGCGTGTTCCGATGTTCCTCATCTGTTATTACCGAATCATCAATCTGAAAATGAATTTCGGATGAGTAAAAAAATTTTCTTGGAAAAGAAAGAAGAACGATTTTCTCTCTTTTTTTGAGATTTCTTGATTTTAAAAAGTTTTTGATGTGTTAAAAAGTGGAAAAAAGATCGAAAAAGGAATGGGCCGAACCGGGGATTGAACCCGGGACCTCTCGCACCCAAAGCGAGAATCATACCACTAGACCATTCGGCCATGTCTCTCCAGTCAGGATGTAGAATGTGACAAAGCAGGTAAATGCATGCTGTTGTTTTTCGGACTACGACTCTCTTGAAATTCCACATAGTCTGAACAGGTTCTTCCGAAATCGCCTAGCTAACCGTACTATGTTTATGCAATCCATGCAAATCTAAATCATGGCCGAATGGTCTAGTGGTATGATTCTCGCTTTGGGTGCGAGAGGTCCCGGGTTCAATCCCCGGTTCGGCCCATTTCTTTTTTATTCATTTTCTCCTTCCTGGTCTACGTCCCAAATGTGTGATCATACTAAAGTCCTCATCCCCACCCTCCTTTCATTTGTCCCGCACTAATCCGGAGTGTCGTCGATTGGATTTCCAGTGAGTTTTTTTCTCCCCGTCTGTGTTTATTCCCGGTGCCCTCCTAATCTTCGAAAAGGATATAATCCTTGTTAGCTGAAATTATCATTCTTATCAGAAGGCTAGTTTACATATTCTCCGAGATTTATCTCCAAATTTGGTACATAGAAAGATATCTGGATTTTCGATTGTTAATTGAGTTTTCTTTTTGAACTTCGTTTGAAACTTCCTGAAGAGAATATTCTGGCATTCGACCACAGCTTGTTCAATGTAATTGATGGAAACTCTCAAGACCAATAAAGCTCCTAAATAAAATCAATCTGCAGTCTTTTAGGTAACAAGATTCCAACAAAGTGATTTGTTTTTCTTGTTCACGAACATTCACAAATTTCATTAGACTTCCGAAGAACTCGAGTGTGTAGAAGAGAACACAACTCCTCTCTTAACTTGAGACACGTATCTTCAAAAGTTCAAGAGAGTGTTTAACCTCTAATTGACAACTTCCTGTGCTCCGAATCACGTGGTTAGATAGTGAGGGAAGTCCATACAAATTTCAGTAATTGCTGCACTCTTCGCTTTGTTGTTTCTGTTCAGCCGGCTATTTTGAGACCCCGATAGAATCTTCTAGACCATTTCCCACAACCGCTCGAAAAATTGCTATTATTCAACAGTTAACGCTCGGCGTTCTTTTTTCTTAAGAGTAGGATTGGGAAATTCTAGTTTTACCTGTTATGGGCTGCGACATTGTCTCCATATTAGTGCATTGTTTTTTGCATATTACGTACGTAAATGAAAATCAAAGCTTCTACCTGAAACTTGGACATCTTTATTCCTTTATTTGCTCTTCTTATTCCCTTGTCAATTTTCGATTGGTTCACTGAACACAATCTTTCCAATGTCTTTCTTTCATCCAAGTGTCCCCTGAGAAATAGAACATTGATGTTGCCCTCCGCCTCCCAAAAATGCTCTATGCTTTTTTGGGATAACAATGAAACCCATCGCGCTTGTTTCGACACTTTAATGAAACTTGTTTTATTTTCAAGAGTGGAACAAATTCGTTTTCGAAAGGACAAAGAAAAAAAAACGGTTCAATTACGTGGGATGTCTCTCCAACGTTTGTGATGTCATTTGAGATTCCTTCTAGAGAATCCAAGATCAAATAATTATCACCCACAAACTTAATCGGACCTTTTGTTTGCACCCCCAAATAGATTAAGGGTGGGGCTTTCGGTCATCCCGTCTTTTCTTCTCTAAATTTGGGTTTTACCCTTGAATGTTTTCTAGGTCAGAAGATCGGATTACGGGGTAGAAAAATTTTCAATTAGAATAACTCTCGAGATTATTCTTTTCGATGATTCAAAAGTACAAATTTCTTGGTTATATTTAGAAAACTTCGGGTTCAACTCCATTGTGACTCTTCTAAATCCCCTCCCTCTCACGCTATGCACTAATTAGATGTGTCCAAAAACTTGCGATGTTCTCGCTTTCTATTTTCTTGGTGATCTTGACCATGAATACGTATAAATTTCTTTGCATATAGTAAACGGAAACCGTGGGAAACGGTCTTTTCGACACCTCCATATACTCGTCATTTGTTTGTAGAGAGAAAAAAAGTGAATACATTCAGCGCTGTTTTTTTCGAGGAGAGAGTGATTCAATATAATAAGCGAGTTACCTCAAATCAGAAAACATTCAAATCCAATTTGGTGTGTTATGATTTTCAAGTCTGTATCAATAAGAGTATAATTTCAACCTCTAGTTTCAGCTGAGGACTATTTTTGTTTTTTTTCTGTATTTTTTTTGCTTCCGCGTTGAAACAATTACTTCAGTAGACAGAACGCGCTAATCCACAAAAATCGTTGGTCTAATCGGTAGAAAAAAGAAAAACAAGGGAAAAAAACTAGACGATCATGATTTTTTTATTGAAGAAGTTCTTTTTGGAAATCGATTTTCACCATTTGTACATTGTGCTGCTCTAATTTTCGATTCTCGAGTCTAGACCCCGGACCACTTCCGAAATTAATTCTGGCGGCTCGAGAGTGTGTCAATTTAATTGGTGTTGTATAATACAACACATTTTTGTGGATTTCGTCACAATTTCGCTCAAGATTTCGAAAACTCGAGTCATAAGAGGATTTTGAAGAAAAAAGTAGATCAAAACAAACCCGCAAAAAAACAAGGTATGTAATAGCAAAATTATGGTTCTGGGATCAAACGACCAGACTTTCCAGATTTTTGCTCAAAAATATTCAGATTTTTGCTCAAAATCTGTGTAGTTTGGTGGAGTACGTAGAATGAGATATGAATAATTGTGGGTATTCAATGTTTCTAAACGCGCAAAATTTTCTTTTTTCTAGTGCTATTTTTGCTGCAGTTTTGAAGAGGGAAATTTTTAAATTAAAATTTTTTCGGATTTTATTCTTTTGAAATTTTTGTCCAATCTCGAATTTTCTGGATTTATGAAAGTTTCAGCATTAGTTGAGCCGGATTATTTCTGTATGTTTGCTTTCATCCGCGTAAGCCTAAAAGGTCATTTATCAATAGTGTGTTGCTTGAGGTGCACAGGAAAATTGATCTGAAAGAATCCAGATATTCTAAAGATAAAAACGAGCCAAACCCTCGAAATCACTTCGTAGTATCTCTTTCATCTTTTTGACATCAATTATTCGTGTGGGTTGAGGTCGTGTCGCACCCATCGGAATTTCTCTCCCCGTACCCATTCATCTTTTTGTCGTCGCGACCCCCTTTTTGCTCCATGTTTCTCTACACCAAAATAAATCCAGGCTACGAGATGAGTTATGTTGCAAACAATAGTCCGGAAAACGCACGTTTCTTCGGTCTATTCACTTCCTCTCCTGCTGGGGTGCTTGTTTTTTCTTTGGTTTTTGCACTCGGTCCATGCATAGGTTGATGAGACAGCGAGGTAAAAAAAAAACGTTGTGGAAAAAAAAAACTGGAGAATAAGTGTACCTGTCACTCGACTCTCTTTGTTTTAAAATTCAAGGGATGCTGTTTTTTTTCATACATATCCTTGAATCTGAAGTTATATTTATTTGTGAGTGCTGCCCGTTTTAATAGGGAACATCGAGAACGGATCCCATGGCCCCCCACTGATGGGTATCATAGGAAACGAGCTTTCAAATGTATGCTCAAGTTTAAAAGTCACCGTTAGAGACCTCCAGAAGTTTACTTTCCTACCGTTAAACCCCGGCTTCTGGAGGTTTTTGTCATAATTGGAAAATAGGAATATACGTTTCAGAATCACCTCTTTTTCATAATCCCCATCGTATACGAAGTTCTATCCATCGATCACATTATTCAGGAAATAACAGTGAGAACAGACTGTAGGTGTCATGGTCTCGTTGACGTCAGTTCCTAGTTACCAGCTCAATCAGATATATTACTGTTGCTCATCTCGATAGTTCCTTGTTATGATAACTTTTTGTCAAACCTTTTCGAACAATGGTTACTCTTCTCTTTAAGATAATCCATTGTTGTTCGCTCATTCCCATTGAAAACTGTAAATCTGAAGGAATGTCAAGCATCAATGACCCATCTCCGAGAAGCATAACACGTCTACTTACCAATGATTATCATGAGATTCTTCATTTTCACGAAATGCACGTTTCACTCCGTCTCGCTTCTGTAATTTTTCTCCCACAAGCGCATAATTTCGACGACTACTGTGCTTCGCAATGTATTTTTAGGCATTCGGGAAAGTTGAGCACAAGAGTCTTGCACCTTACTATGCGCAAACTTCTCACGGTGCGACGAGTCGCAAGAAATTCTGACGAAACTCAAACCGGGCAATTGGTTGTTGTGTGAATGTGTGTCATACGATGAGAAGTGGAGAAGAAGGGAAAGAAGAAGGGAGGAAAGATGAAGAAGAAAAAACGGATTAGTAGGATTCCTGAAATAGTTTTGTGGTTTTGGCTGGCCAAGGTGTGTGCGCGTATACGACTGAGTGTCGCATCATTCTCAGTATCCAGGACTACAATCAGTCAGAGCAACCGGAGGAAAGGGGTGGAGTCTTGTTCTCATATTGGTTCATTCTTCTTTTTCATTCTCTTCGGTTGTCGGTGGTTAGGTAACAATCCTAAATTCTTTGCCTTCGAGTTCTCAAAAACCAGATTCACCGTTCTCCTCTATTCACTGTGAACTCTTCCTTAGACCCCTCAGTGATGTCAAAGATTTTTGAACACAATTGGATTAGATCCCCTTCATTCCCGCTTCCCTCTCATCATCAAGAAACACAATAACTTGATTGGGCTCCTAGCTCCCTGCACTTAGTGCGCTCGGCTTCTCCGGATGCATGTTATGTGAACTTGAATTAATATAGACTAAGAGCAAGAACACTCCATGTGTTTTTTCGAATGTTTTCTCATCTAGGAGCAAAGTTTCAGGACTAGAGATTCGTATTTTTACCAACCCACTTGCTTTCGATTCTTTGAAGGGAAAATGGATTGAGCAAGTTTGAATAGAGCAATCAGTTCTGAATTCTACGTATATTTACAAATTTGTTTGACTAGCTTCTCGGATTAACACCTTCCGACCGGGAATGCCGGTTTATATATTTTAGGAAGTTTTTCTTCAAATTGGCTTTTAGAATTCAATCTGGACTTTTGAATGTGCAAGGTTGAGATCTGTACCAACTTTTGAAGGTCGAGTAACAAGGTCCAGAAGAATTCAATTTTTCAACATATCAGCTCTTCAGACAGCGTTCACTATCTTCCGAAGCAAATAACTCGAATTTTGAAAGTTCGACATTCAAGAGCCCTGATTCCGTTCGGTAACTGTTATACTTCCAGACTAATTAAAACAAAACTGATCCCTTTTCCAACCGAGCTTTCTTTACATCGCACCACTTCCTAGTCCGCGGTCCTATTGGTAGTGAGAAACACGGAACTTTAATTTTTACTCCCCCATCTTAATTGGAGACACCATGTGCTTCAACAACTTGTAAAACTCATACATCGCTTTTCTTCAGTTTGATTATTCAGTGGTCGCGGGTTGTGACGTGGCATCACTTGTGACGTTTGATGTGATAAGTAACAAGTCATTGTTTGGAAATCCGAGCTGGATAATTGGCTCATTTTGAAAACCTATCGTTTACATATTCTGAGTTTCATTTTTAATTACAACATTTGGAATGAGTTCGGTAGCCAGCCCATCTTCCAGAAGCCAAGACACTGTCTTTAAAAGATGATGCATTTTTCTCAAAACTTTAGCTGTTTGAATGGCGTTCACCATCTTTTTTAGCAAATATCTTGAGTTTTAGAATGTTGAGCAGGAAACCATCAGGCTTAAAAAGATCAAATGTCATTTTATCGACGAGTTCAGTGAACAGTCTGTCAGCAGAAGTAATTCCTTCTAGTTTGGTTACAGTACTTTTAAAAGCTATTCTAGTGACCCTGAACTCATCTCCTCGTGATAAATAATGTTGTATACAACACATCGCGAGTAATCCGAATTCAAAGGTTTCCCGGCTTACCAAGAAAGGCTATGAAAAACTAACAATCCCCCATTCTTCTTCTCCTTTTTTGCCTCTCCTGTAATCTGGAAGTTCCCTTTCAAACCTTGTCCCTTTTCCATCTCCCTCGCTCCCTCTCTCCATATCTTGTGGCGCCTTTTATCTGTCGAGACGTCGCGAGATAGTGTTAATCCGGGGGGCTCGACAATTTCGCAAATCCTCACCGCTCATCTTTCTTTTCAGAAAATCTTCCGCTATAGAGAAAATAGAAGAGAGGGGAATCTCCGTCTTTCCAGTGTCTCGCTTCTGTATCCAATTTTTCATCTTCCCTCCATATGTCATTTGCCCTTCTATAGTCCCTCAAGGAGACTGACTGGCTCAGGCTTCTCTTTAGACTCGTCACTATGGAGAAGTAGAATAGAGATCATTAATGTCGAAAAGTGATGGGTGGAGATTGGATATACTCTTTTCACTCGGTTGACGTTTGACATCGCTCTTTCAATTTCCGTTTCAACCTTTTTCTTCTTCCATAAATCCCGCCTTTTCTCATTTCCGATTCTCCTAACTTTTTTCCAGTTCCAGATGGATCCACTATCATTTGATAACTCCACCATGCTGGAGCTCGAGGAAGAGCCCGTTTGCATTGAGTCTACTGTAAGTTTATTTCCAACATGAATTCTTGAAAATTCTCAAATTTCAGTTCCTAACAATGCGAGTCATGGAGAACTATCTGAAGTCGTTCGAATATTTCCTGCTGGTTTCATGCTTCTTCTCCACATTTCTGCAGGTGAGGAAGAAAAGAGAAAAAAGAATGATAAGGGGGTTGACGCATGGTGGTCTGGATGATTTGTGTCATCTTTTTTATATGGCGTCGATTTGGATGCGAAAAGAATAGGGTCTTCGGGCATGCATATAAAACCACACGCAATTTTGAATTGTGAGGGCGTGATGAGTAGATAAAGTGACATAATGGGTTAGACATCACGGAATCGAAGAAAAAACTCAAGAAACAAAAACTCATAAAAATAGTTGAATCTAGTATTCGGAAATCAATTTTCAAGTTACAAGAAGATTTATTGGCTCCTCTAGTTGATATTTCCCTGATTCTCAAAGTCAAGGTGAAATCGACTTTATCGATTCAGAATACCAACAAAAAATTGAAAAAATTCTCACGGGAATCAAGATGTGATCTGAATTCGACCGTAAGGTTCAGAATTCCTCCTTCTTTTTTTCTGTATTGTTGGCCATAGGGAACAAACTAATTTGGGAGGTCATAACTTGGTTGGCATAAGCATTTTGTCGGTTATCGCTTTAGATTCCAAAAAAGGACAAGGTCACCGTGCCCCGGGTTGTAAGAAAAAGTTCATTGAGAAAAGCCGAGGGATTACCTTGTAAAAGATACTTGTTTGAAATGGTAGTTTTTGCTCCAATTCTTGACGGACTACACTCTAGAGTCAAAGATAGGAAAGTTTAGCTCTATTTCTAGTGACTGTCAATCGATAGAAGAACCCAAATGACACTGGACCCATCTTCATGAACCGAGTATACGTAACACCAGTCGCTTTCATCCCTTGAGAAAAACCGATCATGTCTAATTCTGGAATAGTTCCCGGTTCTTATCTCCGGTTCAGTTTACATACGTGCCAACTGTGACTAACACAAATCCGAATGTCTGGATTCGTCTCTCAGACATACAAAATATTGTATCGCCCATTTCACAAAACCCGAACCCTTGTTTTCTTTTCTCTTCTATCGAGTTCCTGTTTTTGGTCACTAAAACCGAACAACATGTTTTGATGAAATTCATAAATGTACATCCATCTCTTTCAGATCTACGTACTACTCAAAGCCGTTCGGTATATCAAAAGAGCGACCGGCGACGAGTGCCTTCACGTGTTCCTTTTGAGCATGACCATGGGCGATCTATTATTGACCAGCTTCTGCTACCCAATCGAGCAGCTCCGCGAGCAGGAAATTATCAAACCTCCACAATGGATTAACGTCGCGCAACATGTATGTGATTAGTTTTTATTTTCGGAGTCGCGCACAATGGAAAAACGAGAGGAAATGAAATGAAATTCCGGGAATCCGGACTTGAAACGAGCAGAAATCGAATTGATGTGAAAATAACTTTATGATTTCAGTTCCTAACATGGGTCGGATTATCGGCATCATCGTTGAGTCTGATTCTTCTCAATGCTGATAAGCTACTCTACTTCAAGTTCCCGCTGAGGTTGGAGAATCAAGATTCTTGAGAAAACTTCACCAAAATTTTCAGATATGCCAACATGGTGACATCCTTCAAAGGTGTCTCTTTGGCAGTGTTCGTTTGGTTCGGCTGTTTTGTCTTCGTCTTCCTCTGCTGGTACTTGGAATGTTTTACCTGTGAAGAGGATTGCCGTCAATTGATGATTCTCCCAAACAAAGTTGTCATGTATATTGTCTTCACGGTTTCGGCGTGTATTGCTCCAAGTCTCACTTCTCTGGGTGTCGCCATCTACATCTTGAATGTGGTGACCACTCATAGAACTAAACTGTCGGATGGTGAGTACCAAGTTCAAACTGGTGATATGAAGTCTGGACTCTCAGAAAATTCCAACTCGTCTCACGCCCTGGCCACCCGTCTCCGCACATTCTACTTCATTTTCATGACGACGATATTCACTGTTGGAACTCTGCTACCGTACCGAATATACAACATTCAACGCCAACTGACACCAAGGGTAAGAACTGAATTTTGATTACGATCATTTTGTAACTGCGACTTCTCGCCATCAGTTGAAACTTTAATTTGGAGAAAAAGTATGGCAAACAATCGCACATTCAGTTTCAAAATGGTCTAATCTTTGCCAAGTCAAATTTCGCAACTTTCTAAACTCAAAATCTATTTCAGGAAACCGGAGAGATCAGCTGCGGAAGTATCATATTCTCATGGACCTGCCTCTACCTAGTCTCCCTCAACGCTGTAAGTTTTATTTTGGGAAGAAAACGGAAATTAAAACTTTCAACCTTCATTTTTTTGAAGGGAAATCGAAGTGTATCAAATCACGTGAGCTAAATAATTTCAGATCCTCAACCCTATCATCACTGTCACCGTACTCCCTCAGTACCGCTTCCGGTGGTTGTGTAAGAAGCTCGGAGGAAGCTCGTCGCCAGCTGCCGTATATGTTTGAATAATGATTAGTGGGATATCAAAAGTCTCCACACATATCTCAAAATTTCGATCTCGATCATCTCGGTTTTGGGGTCTTACGTTTTGTAATTGTTGCCCTTTGACACACTTGTGATTTTCAATAACGATTTTTGCAATGGTTTATTTTTGAAAGGTGGACCCGTTGTTTGATATTACAATTGACGTTTCAAAAAAAGTGTATGATAAATTTAAATACCATATGAAGATGGGAAAATACAAAAGAATGATGCAGCATTTCATGTCGAAGTTCTGATTTTTCTGAAAGCCACGTAGTTTGAATTTAAATTCATTCTTCTTTCCAACCTGAGTTCTTCATCATATTTTTCAACGTCCGATGGAGGTCTGGGTCGAGTGAATTTTTTGACAATGACTATAGTCGATAGAGCTAAAGTAACTCCAAAAAAAAAGGAAACGATGAGTGGAACTGGCATGATCAACTGCAGTATCGGGACAGAATCGTGGGCTTGTAATAAAACGTAGCAAGTGGTCAAAAATCAATTTTTTTGCTATTAGCAAGAAGTGATGTCGTATAGTGTTTGTCTATATTTCTTATCAGTATGTAAAATGAGAAATTTGAGTGTTTACTAAAAGTGAGAATTTTCGGTTCAAGGTAAACTGAATTCTAATTCAAGAAAATGTCACCGACGATTTCTCCTCTAACTGAATGATACTGCAGAGTCAAACAATACATCTTCAATTTTGTGGCGACATCTTCCGAACTTGTTCAATCACCATTTACGATTTCACTGAAAACTTATACTGATTTTATTTTTTCGAATCGAGATAGTTTTACCTCAGTTGTCTGGAGTATTCTTCCGCATCCTGAGTAATAGAAACCGACCTTGAACCTAATTGTTGATCTGAAAGTTGAACATTAGTATTTACAGAAATGTTCATACTTACATCCATCCCGACGAATTCTGATCGGTGTGGTCCGTAGACACTGTAGAAGCATGCTCGCCGAAGCAGCAAAACCGAGAACATAAACTACTCCAGCAACAATGAATATTGGTAATACCATGTTAGGGAACGAGTGTTGTTGGAAATGAAAACCGTTATCAGTTACAATACTGTGGGCTGAATAAGTATTGATGTTTGTTGTAGTCAGTACGCTAAAACAGGAAAACATGGAAATTGCTCTGGAAAACATGGAAATTGTCGATATGTTTTTCTCAATGTAGATTTTAAAATCTCATTGAAAAGGGTTTATGGGTTTTTGAAAATTCGTACTGCATCATTGTTCTCTAAGATGAAAAATGCATCGATAATAGTTTTGCAAATGGAACAATTGCAGATTCGATTTTTTCGGCTGTTTTCAGATTCTCATAGCTTCGGCTACTTTCAGATCCCAAATCATCGCTGTTACTTTACTCCCTCAGTACCGTTTTGAAGGGTTGTAAATGAATCTCGGAGTGAGCTGATTGGGAGATGTCATGGAGGCTAAGTTTGATGAATACGTGGCTCCCAGAAATTTCGGAATTTGCTAGATCTGAGAAAGTTTGAGATTACGGCAACAGTAGCTTCAGTTTTTTTTTCAGATTTGTAGTTTCTTTTACATCGAAATCCAGTCTAAACGATTTACCTAAACGTGTTCAGATTATTGAAATTTTGACCACGGTCGGATGCTTCTGCCTTAATTAAAGTCCCTTCATTTTCATTTTGCAATCCTCTTTCAGGAAGAAAAAAACTCAAAATTTTCCAACTTCCTCTTCCTGCAATCTCGAGTTTCCAGGAAAGTCTAAAAATCCAAATATAACATTCCTTTCAAATACAACTCCAATAAAAGTTTAATCAAGAGAACCCACACAGATTGCTTAAAAAAATGAGTTTTGTAATGGGATTTAATCAAATCCGTATACTTTTAGCCTCAAGTTTTACGATTGTGGTTGAATACGTATTCTACGTTTTTGCGGGGTTTCTGAAGACTCTCGAGTATTGGGTGTCCCTCGCTCCGCCCCATTTCAGATGCATAAAAGATAGACAGGTTAACAATAAAGCAAGCGTCTCGAATCTGCGGAGCCAATCTTGAGGTGAGTCTTGTTTTTATGTGCATGTTTTACTATGCCCCCAAAGTTCGGCCGTTGTGTAGTGGAGCACACAGTTGAACTGTATTCAGTGACGAATGAAGATGTTGATGATCCAGAGCTCATAAAAAACTGCACTTGCAGCTTGATTAGTTCAAAACACAACGCCGCCAACTCATGCATGAGGGAAACAACGATATCCACTTCTACAACTACTCTAAAGTACCTTATGAGATGAGTCCTATGTTTCTCCGTTTTTCGAAATTGCACGACGAGAAGAGCACGAAGAGACAAAAGGAAACGAGGCGCTTGTCTTTTTTCCTCTCTCCAATTCTTGACCTCATTTCCTTACACCATGTCTCATCAAATGCGGTAATGAGGTGGAGGCGATGGTGGTGGACGTCGTCCATTGGGGAGTATAATGTGAGAGCTTCTTCTCTTCACGATGTATTCAGTTTTCTGAACCGATGGATGTGCATGGTTTTATTGTTTTTAATGAGGTTTGAGACTTCAGTTTTCTGTCTTCTACATATTTCCCCCTCAGGTATTGTCTTCAGTTTCCTCGTCGCTGTTGTCGCCTCCAATTACCTTATCGTACTCGATCTGATCGACGGACACTCCTGAAATAGTTAGATGGGGAAGGGGAAGAATGTCAAAACTCGAAACTATATCAGATGTTGAATTTTTCGGAAATAATTTGGTTAATTCAGAGAATAGGTAATCGTTCAGGCGTACTACCCGGCGGGATTCTCGTTTCCACATTCCAACATAGATCTTTCTACCCGGGGGTCCAAAAGTGTTTCGTTTAGCAACTGCTGTAACATTTTGACTTTATCAATTTTGATTAAAAAATCTCATTTCTCGATCTTTTTTTTCTTCTGCAAGGGTATGGGGTGGAATAGCACCTGGTATTGTTAATCAACATCTTTTCGTTGAGAGTGTTGACCATGAGGGCTTGAGGAGGTGGTACCAAGGATGATAGCATGCGGGATAAGAACTGCTACAAATGATAACTTCTCCGCTTGATATATAAATGAAACGAATGAAACATTTTACAACTGCGAAAGTTCTCAATTGAAGCAGTTTTTATCCCGCGTGTTCTCATCCTTGGTACCCCCCTTGATAATTCTAACAAGGAAAAGTTGAAATGATGCGAGGATGACACTCTAGCATGTGATAGATACGAGAGAAGTGGAATTTAGATTTTCGTTTTAAGATCAGCATTCATAATATCAGCCATCCTTTGAAACTTTTTTATTACCGCTTCTTGCCATCTAATGAACTCATCTCTGATGGGTGCCATTGGGAAGAGAAGACTAATTTGAACTTGATTTTTGAATCTCTTAACTAATTTTCGATGATTCAGAGCACATTCTGAAATTATGTTGAGACCTTTCAAAGCCTCATTCGTTTAACGATACCAAACACATACTAAAGTACCATCTCATCTTTCACAACTTTTAATGGTACACAGGTCTACTGCCCGATCCCCGAACGAAGTTGTCGTACGGGAATTGAATCGTTTTTGGTTCGAAAGTGCCGGGAGTTCGAACTATTCACATATGA
This sequence comes from Caenorhabditis sp. 40 LS-2015, assembly GCA_900536305.3. Classification (NCBI taxonomy): domain Eukaryota; kingdom Metazoa; phylum Nematoda; class Chromadorea; order Rhabditida; family Rhabditidae; genus Caenorhabditis; species Caenorhabditis tribulationis. The sequence continues at coordinate 152,620 of LR546195.1, read as the reverse complement.
CTTGTTCGCAAGTACTCGTTTCCAGAAAAGTCCATAACGGATCAATTACAAAACCAAAACATGGTCCCATTCATAGCAAATTGGCGGCGCTTCACCTGTTTAAGATCAGGACTCTCTAGCCGGGGATAGCTATACATCGAGATATCATCTATGTTTAATTTTCGATAGTTCCTCTACTAGTTCTCTCACTTCCTCTTGTTCACTACATACATTGTACTTTTCTTGGTGCTCTTAAACAACACACCCATGTCTATCCGTATTGTTTTTCATTACGCGGTTCTTTTTTCATTTTTTATTGGTCTACCATAATTCATCTAAAGTTAAGATAGTTCACTGACGTCCAAACTGTTCTTGGACTTATTCTTCAAAACAATCATGATTCACAGACAGGTGAAAATTGATAAACTTCTGGTAATTACCTAATGACCATTTTTCGAACTTTTACTATTCTAGACAGGCGTCATTGACACTATTATCCTTTCATTCTTCCTCATATTTTTGCTGTTAGTCGCAAAGTGCGAAGGTTTTTTTTCGGTTATCGGAGAAAGTTCCAACTTCAGATGTGTGAACACGAAGAGAGATAGTTTCTTTTCAAAAATTTTTGGTTTCAAGAGCAAAAATGCTGCTATATTGATCAAACACTTTATGAATTTCTAGGTGACTAGTTTATTAGATTCACGGAAATTTAGAAACATGCCAAAGAGTCCAACCGCCCAGTTTGTTCACTTTTTCAGTTTTATTGGAGCACCAGTCCCATCTCAGACAAGAATTTCCCTCTCGATCCTATTTTTTCCTCCTGTGACCACATCCTTCCGAACTACATTTCCTGCCACTGCCGAGAGCTGTTTCACGATGTAGGGATGGAGGGATGAGCACAGAAAACTTGTCAGAAAAACGAGAGTAAAGCCCTTCTTATTTCATTTTCTTTGCAAACTTTCTCCTTTTCCCGTTTCCCTCATTCGCTCATTCCCATCCAATAACCCAACGAAGCCGAAAGCTGTCAACACTCGTTTGCTCGTTTTTTTAGCTCTGTTTTTTGTTATTATCGTATTCTTCTCTGCCTTTGCACTGTGTGACGGTCAAGCACTTTCATATCAGTTCCAGGTCTGTATATATTTTTTGTATCTGCTCGGATCGGGATCGATTTGGGATTTCGAGGAAAGAGGAAGAAAAAAAAAGAACACTAGAGGGACATGAGAATTATGAAAAAAAAAAACGGGAAAACAAGATAGATTCATCGTGTTGGAGACAGACAAAACAGAATTGCATAATATCGTACGAGAGGCAGGAAAATGGAGCCGCAGACCCCAGAGGCTGAGTGAAGGAACCAGAGGAGCGAACACTCTCACTTTTTTTTCCGTTCTCCCTCTCTTCATCATGAATGTTGTTGTCGTCACTTCGTCTGCGCACCGTCTTCTTGTTTTTCCGTTAGAATTCCATCCTAGCTCTCTCTGTCTCTCTCTGTCTCTCTCTATTTCCGAGTAGTTTTTTTTTGCCATCCTGCCGGTTTCCTCCGGTTTTCAGCTATTTCAGTGTTTTTTTTTCAGCCCAAGCCTGGCTTTTTGTGATCTCTCCCCACCTAGGAGCCGAGCTCCCTCTTTGCCGGAGGCCACGCCTTCTTTTTTCCCCTTCTATTTCAAGAAGAGAAAGAGAAGAAGTGGGCTCCTTCGACTCTCTCCTTCTTTCTTGCGGGATATTTCTTCTTTTTCCTTTTTTTTCTCCCCTCCCCCCACTACTTCTCATTTTGCTTCTTTGAGGGGCATGCATGCTAAACACTTTTTCCCGAAACCCCATGTCCACTTTCACCGGTCAACCTTTTGAGAGAAAAAAAAAACAATCCAACCAATATAAGTTTCTCTCAAAGTCGAAATTTTTTTTCTGGTTTTTTTTTCACATACCGATTTTTATGAACAGTGCTCGAGGCAGACACACCAATACTCCACTTTTCAAGCCCAACTTTCAATCTTCATGAACACGTAATTACACGCTTCACGGTCACTGGATACCTCTGATAATCACTAGTTGGAAACTTTCAAATAGCAAAACACTAGATCAAAGTAGCAATTATGCGACATTATGCACTTTGTCATATTGATCTGGAGCAAAATCGTAGATACAGGTTTCTTTAGGAGTAATCAATTAAAACGAACGCCTTGCGATGATAGTCTAGGGATACTCGAACAGGTCTGAAAAATATATGTCTGCTTTCTAGTTATCTGCTTTTTCTCCTCTCCATTCTTTTTATCTGCATTTTTTGTCTTCATTCGTAACGGAAACTGGGAACTGTATGTATTTTGGGTTGAGGTTGAGTGAGGTCACATTTGTCTTGTCTCTCATCATTCATTTTTTCCATCGCATCCTATTGACGTCGTATATTTATTTTTTCATATCTTCAGATGATTCTCCGAATCCTTCTCACCCTTCTCATACTCACCTATTCACCCGGCGTTCTCTCTATCCCACAATGCTTCAAAATTGCGAAAGATACTGTACGATGTGATACTCTCAAAGCTTTCAACGGATCGGCTCGAGCTCTGATTGTCAGTAACTGTCAGAATCTGAGTGAAATCGATGGAATCGTGGATTTCGGTCCTTTCCATTCAGTCTACAATGTCACCTTCGACTGTCCGATCGATGATTTCCCCTGGGATTTTTCCGACATCTTCCCCAACATTCGTTACATTCTCCTGCCACAGTGTAATCTGACATATCTCCCCTGGCAAAGTGTCTACGCAGAGACCCTGAAATTTGTGGATCTCACAAACTGTCCAATCGAATGCTCTTGTCGAAACCAGTGGATGAGGACAGATGTTTTCGAAAAACTCAAAGAGCCCAATTCTCTGAGAAAGTGCGTCCCGGATTGTGACCCTGGTCAAGTCCTCATCAATGAGACCATGATCGTTGGGAATGGTGGAGAGAATGTGACCATCAGTGTCGACTTTCGAGACCAATTCATCAACAGGACCATTGAAAAGTGAGTTTGAGAAAATGTGTTTGTACTTTGGTGATCGAATTAAATTCTTTGTAAGACAGGTGAAATTTCATATAAATTCCTGTTTTTCGAAAATTCATGTGATAATCATACTGTTCAAAGACTGGATAAGATCAGACCTCCTAAGCTTTTTCAATACGGAAGTGAATTTTTTTGTAAGAATAAACACGTTTTTTTCGATCCTGAGAACTTTACTTCTCTCATTTTGTGAGGTCGAAGGAAACACACAATGTTAGTTCAAGTTTGTTCTCAAACTTAGTTGCGGGTGTTGTAATATATTCAATTGAATTACTGGTCCCTTTCGCTTAACACGAGGAAAGTTTGATCGCAACTTTTTTCCCTATTACCGGAACTCGTGAGTTTTCATCAACATCAAAAATCGAGGAAGCATTTTCGATTACGATTTATGCAGCAGGCGACCCAATATTTCATGATCTGAAGTTTTGAGTTGTCCAGGGGGGAAAATTTCCAGTTGACTTCTTCCCGTTCTTATTGCCTCCGTAAAAAAACGAACAAAACACGAGATGAACGTGCATTTTTCTCTAATTTTTTTTTCGCGTTCCCTCGTTCCTCGTGACGTTATCTAGTAGGAACTCAAAGTCAGTGCTTTTCAAGCAGCTGAATAGCAAACTGGGTACGCATAGTAATAGATATCGATGAAATCTTCTTGGGACTCGATTTTTTAAAATCACTTTTGTACTTTTTTAAAAAAACTCAATAGGTGTTGAAAATTAATTCAATTTCCGATTCACACACATTGACGTTGAAGCGTCCCGGAAAAGAAACAGGATAATCCATAATCCATTGAGATGATATGATAAGATTAGATTGAGAGGATGCTTTTAAAAATCAAATCAGAGTACACATTATTCCAAATCCCCTTTTTCAGACCTTATTTTGAATGGGCATACGCAAAAACCCGTCACAACTATGAGGAGGTGATTTCGCACTCGAGAGCAGACCTGGTGATCACTAACTTGACGCGAGAAGACATGGGCTTGATTGGCGTGAGGTGTTGGCATTGTGTGGATTATTTGACGACGAAAGTGGAGGTGAGTTCTAGTTTCTATGAATACATGGGAGCTTGTAATTCGATTTTGCAAAATCGCAACCTCAGGTGATTTTGTTTGCAAAAGGTTGAGCGAATTAGATTAGCCTGTGACTCAAATTTTCGGAAATCGAGGGAGCAAAATTTTACAGTAATCTCTTCCCTACCCCAAGTGATCCAATTCACAACACGGGTTGTTGTGATTTAGTCCAATTCCCTGTTTTCCTTCTTAATTGGATTTTTCCTCCAATCCTTTCATGAAATCCAATAGCTCTTGGACGGTTTCTGATGGCCGGCTTTGTTTTTCTGCACGTCTTCTGCACCCAATTAAAAAGTGAGCAAAGTTTGAGAAGATGTTAGAGAAATATGAAAAAGGAAGTGAATGAAAGAAAAAAGCCGGAAAGGATGCGAGGCGAAGAAGCTCACATTCAAGACATATGACACACGCACACAAGTTTGTGTCGCTCTTGTATGAGTGCCATCCTCTCATATAATGATGGCTAATTAAAAATTGCGGATGGATGAAGCGGGAACAAAAATGAGGATGAGGCATCTGAAAAGAAGCTGAAAGGAAAAGAGTGCCCACGCAAAATTGCTTTCAAACTTGGATAGGGGGAGACAAAACACCAAAGAGAGTGTGGGTAATCTTATAAGTTTCCGCTTTTTGCAGCTCCGTGTGAACCTGCCCATAAAAGTGGAGTTTGTGGAGAAGACGCGAGGCGACACGGATTTTCTCGTGGTTCAGGGATATCCGATTGAGAATATCACGTTGGCAGTGACCAGGGTAAGAAAGAGGGGAACAAGGAAGTGTGGTTGGAAGTTTTTTTCGAGAGAGAAGAGATCTATAATCAAAACAAATTGTCTGAATCGCTGTACAATAGACATCAAGTGCAGTACACAGAATCATAAATCTTCCATTTACGATAGTCACCAATAATTACAACTTCACTAGAAAACGGTGTGAAGAAGTGTATGACTATGTGATATGCGAATGGAACCATTGAAAATATGACATTTTGAACATATCCATACAGTTTCAAAACTGATGCCGACCTTTGGAAGCTCCCGAAGTTCTTCCTCGGTTGTCCTTTTACATACGAACGGAGTTCAGAACTTCATAATTCCTTTCTGAAGGTAGACACCAAATTTTGGTACCGGGGTCAGCGGTTTCACCACCTCCTCTTTTCAATGATAACAACCACTCACTGAAATTGGATGTGCTTACTAATACGATTCCCTAGTGAGGGACGGTAGTTGAAGTTTGGAGTCACCCTTTTCTGAGTTATGACCGAAAACTTCATACGTTATACTTCGTTTAATGAACGCGGGGTTCAATCCAAACAAGAAAATCAGATTAGAGAAATTCCCCATTCAAACCTTATTCAAGGTCCAAAGTAACTACACCGAAATGAACGTGATGGACAATGAACGTGACGAGGTCTTCTTCTCCAGCATGATCGTGCGGCCCGAAAAACGGTATATTTATCGTCCCCCGTACACCTCAAACAAAAATCTCACTCATTTTCAGCTCGATCTTCTACCAAAGAACATATCGAATCTTCACAAAAGACATCGCGGACGGTGATCATTTGTCTGGAGATCTCCGTTTCGAAGTTTGCACTATGGGACACTGTGATGCCGTCGAGAAGCATGTATCTCATTTAGGTGTAATTGTGAGTCTTGCAGAAAAGAGTTGATGTTTTGAACTTGCAAAATGGCACGTCGCGATCCCACGCTGCACAAAATTCCACACTTCGTCATGAGCTTGAAAAACTGAAATTTTTGATTTCGAGACGAATCTAGTTTTCAAAGAGGGACTTTTTTCAATACTAAAACTCATTCTCTTTTCAGAATGGCACATACGATGACTATGTGATAGAAGAGACACCGTATGTTCGGGAAGTAAAGATTCTGGGTTTTCTTGTTGGCATACTTCTGACTGCCGCCGTGGTTATCTATTGCGCTCGAAACAAGCAAAAAGTACGAGCTCTACTGGCAGAAAGGGTTTGTTATACACGGAGTCATATTGTACTTTTTCTGTGTGGTTCCAATCGTTTGACTTTCTAGCCTATTAGTGAGCAAGAATCAGATTGAAAAACTTCACCTGTCTCTCCTGTGTTTCAAATCAGTTTTGCTTTCCTCATTTGTTTTTGATCACATAATCCAATCTTGACACATTGTTTTTGATTTCAGATCATGATTTTCCGCAAACGAATCTCACTCGCTCAAGACCTTCATTCTCGACGTGCCAGTCATGAAACCGAGGAAACGTTATTGAGATTAGGTGCGCGAAGGGTTTCAAAGATAGAAACAGAAAACACAACAGAGAGATTAAAACTGATAATAATGATGGTGATTGCAGAAGAGAGGTCTTCCTTGTCTTCGGATTATAGCAACATGACGATTCCATTCATCGATATGGGCAACATTGAAATTCATGAGATGGTTGGAAAAGTGAGGACCTCATCTATTATAACACTCTCATCTCATTTCAAACTTTCAGGGACACTTTGGAGAAGTCTATCTGGCATCGTGGGGTCAAACTGGTCCAAGAAGTGTTGCGGTCAAAAGCATTAGGAATTCGGACAATGACACAGAGAAAGAGGTTCTCTATAGTAAAACTCAAAAAAGCGCTCAAACACATTGCATACTTGAAAACAAAAATAAAGAAAATCTTGACTGATATTTTTTTTCTCTTATCAGACCCTCTCTCAATGAGCCTCCCCTACCTCTCCTCCTCTCATTTACCCTTCCCCCCTCTCACCTTGCCCCGTCCGCTATCTTTTATACTCCCTCCTCCTCGTTAGAGGACATGACTGCTTGGCGCAATGGTAGCGCGTTCGACTCCAGATCGAAAGGTTGGGCGTTCGATCCGCTCAGTGGTCAAAGTTTTTTTTCTTTTCTTACCAGTTAGGAAAACATTTAGAAGTGACAGAAAAATGGATTTTGAGTGAAATTTGATACTTATTGATATTTTTTCAGGCTCGAGTTCTTCAAAACTTGGATCATCCAAACATTGTGAGATTGTATGGAATGACGCCTAACAATTACAACTTGCTTCTCGTTTTTGAGCACATGAGCTATGGTGAGTCAAGTGGAATGAGGTTTAATTTTGATAAATGAGGCCTGTTCACCATAAGGATCCCCACAGTCAATTTCTGAAGTTTGAAGCTCATGATTTTTTTTCTACATTGTCTTCGAGTACGTCATCTTGAGAGTTAATTTTCCTTGACATTTTTATGAAATCACGATGTTTTGTGTGTTCATAACAAAATTTTCTGTACACTCACACACACGTATGCACACATACACACCCCAAATTTCTGCATCAAATTTATTTTGCTCGTTCTACTCTATCCGCGTGCTCGATGTCTTTTCATCCGGGGCCAGAGGCAGGCAGGCGCATTTTTTATTCCTGCTTGGGATATTCATACATTATCAAGTTGAGTGCTATTCAGTCCGTGTCTCTGTGTATAAAGTGTGTGTGTGTGTGTGTGGAGAGCTCATTGACATTGCATCAAAAATCATAAGCAATAGAATAAAATGCAGTGAGAAGGAGAGGAGAAGCATGATGAAAAAGGGGATAAACTATGCTAGAAGTGTGGATCATCTTTTGTGTCTCGCAACAATGCACTTAAGGAGCTATGAATGGATAATAGTGGGAAGAATGAAGAAGAAAACGAGGAAAGTCTCATTTCAGGAGACCTTAAAAGCTACTTGGAACAACGGACACCGGTGGATTCCACCTATCTTCAGTACCCACCTCCACTGGTTAATGACGAATTGAAATGGATATCTCGAGAAGTGAAGAATCTAACCTGAGGTTTAAGATGAAAACTTTTATCTTATAGATTTCCCGTGGTGTTTGCTATTTGGTAGAACAATGCATTGTTCATAGAGATTTAGCGGCAAGAAATTGCCTTGTCGATGGGCCGTCGGATCTGAGAGCGTCTAGTCACGTGCAGCGACCACCGTTCAAAGTGAAGGTGAATTTTCACCCGAGGGTGTTATTTGTAAGTAGAATCATTGCAGATTTCCGATTTCGGAATGTCCCGCCGACTCTACGGCGAGGAATGCTATACCATGGATCATCGTGGGGCTCTGCCTGTCAGATGGTTATCACCGGAAACGACGATGACACACCAATTCACCTACATGAGTGATATCTGGTGAGTGGACAACAATGAATGTGTTTTGATCTCTCTGTTACAATATCTGATTCCATACTACACACTATTTTTCGTCTTTTGATCTAACCTTGATGTTTCTCTTACAGAGACATCACTGTACATAGTTGTATTGAATACCATTTGAGAGAACATGTTTACGTTGACCCCTATTAAGAGTTCTCCAGTAATAGAAATTTTTGTAGGGCTCTCGGCACCACAATGTGGGAAATCATGTCCTATGGAAAACAGCCATTCGAAGGACTCAACAATCTGGAAGCAGCATCTTTCGTGATGGCAGGTGAGTGTCCAAGAGTAAAACTTCTAATTCATATAAAATACTTTGAGGTTCAAAACTCATGAAACCCGAGAGATGTCCAAAGGATATGTTCGACTTGATTTCGCGATGCTGGCACAAGGATCCATATAAGAGAATAACCGCAGTGGAGATCTACAACCACCCGGTATTCGACAAAGTCAAAGACGGTCTTCCGTACAAACCTGTCGAGGAAGGAAACATGGTCGCCTCTTGTATGACAAATATGGAACGGTATCAAGATAAAGTGGAACCTGTAACACCAACAGTTCCTGAAAAGGAGGAGGAAGAAGAGGAAGAAGAGCTCTTGGAAAATGGGGCTGCAAAAGTCAACGAAGCCTTCGCTGACCCACTTCAAGATGATCCAGGAATCAACATACCGGCTTGCGCTTAACTTTATATTACTTGACAGACATTTTAATCATTTTCTTTCCAGATCGTATTTTTAATAGTTATTCTTCTATCTTTAGCATGTTCATACTTTCCTGTGCTCTTTATGTTGTTTGAATCTCGGGTTTCTTTTTGTATAATTGGCAGTACTCATGAACTCTATTGCCACATTTTTGGTAAACACAATTGAGTTCTAATTTTTCATACTTCCCTCTTTTTTCACGAATTTTTTTGTGATGTACATTGTTCCGGGTGTACACTAACGATCCGTTAAACGTTTTAGAACAATTTCGATTTCTCTGAATGCCGAATTTTCAATGGTATTCTCACTTTCAACTGGTTACTCACTGATTCGTCTCCACCTTTTGACATTTCTCTTCCTATGCTTCTCGTTTTTGTTTCATATCTTTCCTATCATCTTTTCGTCTCTGCACCTTTTCCAATCCCGATGTATAAACGTTTATGGCTGATTGAATGTATTGAATCCGTTAAAATCACATTTCCCATTTCATACACCAGCGGAAATTAGGAAAATGGCACCTTGTTGTGAAAAGGAGCCGACTCTATACTATGGTGTTCTCTCGAGTGAACGAGCCACCCCTCCCCTCTCCTTCTCTATATTCTCCAACAACACGTCCAACAAAATATCGATTCACCAGAGCGTCCACGTCTCCATGACAACTGAGCAGTGAGGCGGGCAAATACGCATGTTTCTTCTCTCTCATTTCGCTTTTTCAATTGAGAAAACAAAGCATAATGGAGGATGCTACAGATCGCAACTTTGTTCTTCGCCCGACGCCTGGGCAAAAGTGAGTTTTTTTTCAATTAGTCAGATGTCACCGGAAAGGCCGTTTTTCTCTCAATTGACAACCATACTAAGTAAGACCTGAAATTTCGCATGGGCAAGAACTACACGTAAAAAACTTGTAGAAATCGGAACATTTGTTCAGAAAGATGGTGTACATTAAACTATAACCGCTGTTCAAACGGCGTTTACCATTCTTGTAAGCAAATTTCTCAACTTAATTTCTAAACTAACATTATGAAACTCATGTTTCTTTTCACACTATGTATCACCGACGTATTGTTCGAAAAACCATTCCTAAAACTACGTAATTCGAGTTCAGATTCCGCCCAAAAGCAATCGCCGGCATGCTCCAAGAGATTATGACCGAAAAGCTCGGATCCATGACCAAATACGAAGAGAATGAGGCCGAGCAAGCTTCGAAAGACATATCAGCAACGATCAGAGAGCGTCTGAAGGGTACGTTTCCCTGAAAAAGTTTTTTGACAATTTCAAAAGTTATACTTTTCCAGCGCTAGCTCTTCCACGGTATAAATACATCGTTCAGGCTATGGTGGCTCAACAGACAGGCACAGGTGCCACGTAAGTTTTTTTTTCTGAAAATCAGCAAAACTCAAATTTTAATATTTAGAACTGCAGTTCAATGTGTCTGGGATGAGGATTGCGATGGGTTTTTGAGCCAGAGATATGTGAATGTAAGATTTCTGACTTTGAAAGTTGAATGGTATTCTGAGTTTTGCAGGGGTCCATCTGGTGCGAGGTTCTTGTCTTTGCTGTTTTCCACTACTAAATCTCTTCATGCAACCTGTGATTCCTTCTCTTGAGAGAAATCAAAACCACTCATCACATATAATTATATCTCTTTATAAAGACTCTATACAACACAAAACAAGTACTCGTGATCACAAAATGGGACTGGAAGAGGGACATGTAGACAACAATGGAAAGAAAGAAGAAGAATCACAGAGAATTTTTTGGAAATTGAGCTGTGAACATTGTTTTGAAAGGCAATTCAGGCATTCTTCCCGTGGGCAACATTTTCAATGTCTCACAGAGAAACTAAATACCACTGACTAGTATGAGAGGAGGAGTGTATGGCAACATGGTAGAGAAAAAAAAACTGTTTTGAAGTAGAAAACGTGTCAAGAAATACAAGTGAGCCAATTTTTGGGATGAAAAGCTGAGAATGGTTGGGGATTGAGCAAATAGGAAAATAGATAAGCTAAAGTGGGTTCGTTTAGAATCGGTCATAAACACCGGCGTCAATATCTTGTTGCATTTTCTCGGTGAGGGGTTTGTAGGTCTTCTCGGATCCGACCCAGTAGTAGATCTTGTCACCTTTGCATGCCACCAAATCGTATCCTTGCTTTTGGAGATCCGTCTTTTTCAGTTTGAAGGTTCCTGAGACATGACTCATTATGAATATGATTTCTTGTTTCAAGGGTAAGCTCACCAGTTCTATCAACCTCTTTGCATAATCGGATGAACACCGGGATAGCGTAGGAGGCAAGGTTTTCGGTGAGACGAGCAGTGATATCAGATAGGAACTTCTGCAAAAAAACCACACTTAATTTTTTGAACGTTTTGAACAACATACATCAATGTCAATTCCATCCTTGACCACCACTCCGGCCATTCCAGCGCGACCTTCCATCTTTCCAATCTGCAAAACAATTGTTTGTAGTCTATAACTAACCGTATTAGAGATTGCTACATATTACAAACAGTGTTATCATAGAACAGAAGGGTCAGAACTCACTGTAACTCCATAAACCGTTGCATCTTCCACATCCATAACTGGTTGGAGAATTCCTTCGACTTCGGTTGTAGAAACGTTCTCTCCCTTCCAACGGAATGTGTCTCCACAACGGTCCACAAAGTACAAATATCCCAGTTCATCCCAGTGAAGAATGTCTCCACTAGCGAACACTTTATCTCCATGCTTGAACACATCTCTATAGATCTTCTTGGCGGTGTCTCCCTCGCTAACATATCCTTCAAACTTCAGAAGAGCATCCTTCTCCTTGATAACTCCGACCATTTCTCCAGTCTCTCCGGGCACACATGGAACACATAGTCCGTTCTTGTCACGCTCGAGTTCTCCGGTGGCACGGTCAACCTTGATGAGACGTACTGGGTAGAAAGCACCGATGTGTGGGTAGATTGGCATGAATCCGCAGGATCCGACATGGTTGTCCAAGTTAACTGAAATTTTTTTCGGTTTAAAAAAGGAGTTGCTATTTGACCAACCGATATTAGAGTTTCCCTCTGTAGATCCATAGAGTTCTCCGATCTTCTTGATTCCGAATCTTCCAACAAACTCCTTCCAGATTTGTCCTCTCAACCCATTTCCCCACATCATTCTCACAGAGTGTTGTTTCTCTTCTGGGCATGGCTTGGCGGCCAGGAGATACCTGTAACTTCCGTTTACTCATATTAGCCCATTTGTCGTACACTAGGCTTACCGGCAGATTTCTCCGATGTACTGTGTGACGGTGACGTTGTACTTGACGCAATCCTTCCAGAAGTTGCTAGCCGAAAACTTCTTCCTGATGACGGCAGTGGTTCCGAACGCGATGAGAGATCCGATTCCCATAATTCCGGCGGCAGAGTGATACATTGGCATGGTGATATAAACAACATCTGGTTTCGACATTCCAAACGCTTTTCCAGCTGCCATTGCGATCCAGTAATAACGGAAATGCTTGATAACCGCTGGCTTTGGATTTCCAGTGGTTCCGGATGTGTAGATGTAGCAAAGAACGCTCTTGAAGCTGAGACCCTCCACTGGAGCTGGTTCTTCGGTGGAGAAAAGATGGAGATCTTGTTGGAGGCTTCTGTGACGTCCATCAACCTCGTGTCCAGCCAAGAATACGTTGATGTCATCGCTAATGAGACCTTTTTCAATGGCAGCTTGGTACACTGAAAAAGAAAATTTGAGTGGGAATCTCTGCATTGAGAGGTCTCACTTGGTAGCAGACTATTGTTGGTGATACAGGATTTGCACTTGGATACGTTGATCGAATGAGCTAATGGTTCCAACTTCAAGTTTGAGTTGATGAATGCAGACACCACCCCGACTTTGGAGAGTCCCAACCAGATGGCGAAGAAGTCGATGCTATTCTCCATGAACAAGGCGACGACATCACCCACTTTGTATCCCTCGTTCTGTAATAGGCTATGTGTTTTGATCGAATCCCATTCCAACTAAGATCCAATTCACACCGACAGCCTCCTCAAGTTTAGTATAGTTTGATCGAGAGGAGTTTAGTTTGATTCTGTCTTCACTTCTGACCGGAACCCCAAGGTCAGAATTTGAGTGTGGTCAGTTAGCTACACTTTGAACAACACCATTAAACAAAATTTATAGTTTCTTATCAAGTTGTGATTTCTGTGGTTTTTAGTGAAGTTTGAGTTGAAAATTGTTGAGTTGAGAAGCAAACAAGAGTGGCGATAGTTGGAAAGTTTAACTGACCAACAACAGGTCGTTGATTTTGTGAACTTACGACGTAAAGGTTTGCATACTGGTTGGAGAGCTCGTTGAGCTGTTTGTAGGTCAATTCTCTTCCAGTTTCGATCTCGATGACAGCGATCTTGTTTGGGTGTTGTCTCACCTGAAAAAACGGCTTGTTTTTTACCGCATCCCGAAACGTAATGGAAAAACCGAAATCGAATAAAAATTATCGTCGTCTATTTCCCACACAGAAGGACACAAACCTGATCCAAGAAGATTTCATGAATCGGACGATCTTTTTTGAACAAGGCGTTGATGGTCGATTTCACCGAAATCAAGAGTTTCAGTCCCCTGCAAAACAAACGTCATTTGTTGGGTCACTTTGTGATTTCGTGGGTGGAAATGCACTATTTCCTATTCCAATGAGATACAAGACTAATGGGAGAATTGAGAAGAAGATTTTGCACCCATCTGCGAAACGGAGGTTTCTCATTTCCCCCCTTACGCGCAGACGGAAATGAAATGACCAATCTGTGGTCAAGGCTAAGGAAAAGTGAAAAATAACAGAAAAAGAAGACTTACGCATAATCCCTTGGAACCGTCGCCAGAGCTCGTCTTCCGAAGTCGGTACGGAGCAGCCTGAACACTACATATCCAATGAATACGAACTTCCAAAAGTAGCTATTGACATTGTACAAGATCACTGCGTACACCGCAAATGTGACCAGTGCAAATTTGGGACTGTCCGCCATATCCCTGGAAAAAAACGTTTCTTGAATTGAAAGAGAAGTTGATTTGAAAACCCCAAACTGTTTGGAGCATAAGAATGACCAAGAAGTGTACTGCGCCACCAATAAATACACACAGAAAGCATCAGGCTACACTAGAGTTCAGTCTTCACTGATAACGAGACAGTCTCTACCAGCCAAGTTTGAGGAGTGTGCATAGGGCATGTTCATAGGAGAGAGTCTGTGAAAAGTGGAGAGAATAAGGAGCAATCCAAAAAATGAAGGGGAAAGTCCAAAGAAAGTTAGACTATGATAATGAGAGAGATGCCTAAAAGAGGAGGGAAAAGTTGTTCTTCTACAAGTGGAACCATTTTTTCCTCGCTATCTCTATTGCCGCTAATTGACAGAATAGAAAGCTTGTTGATGAAAGAACAGTTAGAGAAACAACTTTGGTCCGAAATGCAAGAACCTTGAGATCACATGGTTGTCTTTCACTTTCCATCATCAATTTTCAGAGAGGTCGGGAACATATCAAAGGACATCAGATGATATCAGGAGATTGTCTATCAATCATGTCTTGAAAAATGAGTGGTGTTTGAAATTACAAAGAATCCGAGTTTAGGCAGAAATCATTGTGACGAAAATCTCAGCGTGAATAACTTGGTCCGGAATTCGTGAGACTCTTATTAGGTATGTATGAGTTTTCTTTGGGAAGAATTATGGATTCAGTTAGATCAGGGAAACCAAAATTCGCTGAATGAGAAAGTCGAGAAAACGTTTTGAAAATTGTTATGCTCTAAAATTTCAGATTTCCAAGTTCTCCAAACTTTTGAACTAGACTGTACGTTAAAACGTAAGTTCAATGCTCCTTCTAAAAATATGATGACTTTTCTCTTGATCATTCGAAAATTTCACTAGTCGTTTGAAGATGAAAAGGAATATAAAAAGTGGTTGAGTAAAATTGGTTTTCAGTCAAAAAGTTTATTACGGCTTTTGACATTTTCATGTTGTAAGAAAGACTAAACGTGCGATACAGATAATACAACTTTCTAGGAATGACATTCTATAAAAACTTTCAGACACTTTTAGGAATTATAAAGTTGATGATTGAAACTTGAACATTACTAAATACGTTGCAAAGGTTCTCAACTTCTTCAAAACTCAATACTACTCAAAAATCACAAAGGAACACTCTCAAACTCAACACTGATCCTTATCAAGGTTCATACCTCAATCATAAACCGTTAGCTATATCCAGAAACGCATTCTGAGTACATAGACTAACCTAAACACACGACGACAAACGTCCGATCGTTTATCGAGATCGTTGACGAAGAAAACGAGGACAACATTGCTAAATTAGCAATTCCTCGGACACCTCCTTGGCGTGCCGTCGTCCGCCGACGACGAAGAAAAAGCCATCGGAAGAGGCAGAGACAAGAAAGCTTTTGGTGTTAGGAAGCCTGGAGAGGGGGCATACATGCCCTATGTACACTGTATGATGCGTGTGGAATTGTTTCGCCCCCTCCATTCTCTCGCGCGTAAGATTCGGGAAGAGTAGTAGTAGAAAAAGAAGACAACGGACCGGTTTGCGGTTTCGATCATACAGGCGAAAATGATGAATATTCTGATGCTATCCACACCTCGAGGAGTTTCTTTCACAGCTACTTTTTGGTATTCCGACTAGCCTACACTGGTAATTTACTCTCGGATCATCAATTAATTCCTATTCGTTTCACGTAACACCATCTTTACAGTCTCTGTTCTCTCCGTACAAAAAGGAAAAGAAGACAACTTGGAGAGAGAGAGAGAAAGAGGGAAGTGATACCACCATGATACGAACAGAATATGTATAGTGTACAAGTGCAGAGGCAAAAAAAGTGAGTGTCATTGAAAACAGGGGCAATCCTTTCAACCTTTTTGACTCCCGAGGTGTCGCAGAAAGTGACAATGAATACTGACATTGAGATTATACGTGAGAAGGGGAAGAGAGAATGTTTCAAATCTAAGAAGAAGACCTTGGATTCCTAGAGTGACCCACTAATCTGGATATTATGCACAACGTCAGCAACATTTCTAGATAAATCTGGACAATTGTTAAAACTCGTGACATTCTACAGTGAAGAATTCTGAGTCAACCGGAACATAAACATCTGGAATTCCGTCAAAAAACGGTTCAGACCACAAACAACATACATCATCTATATCGAAAACTAAAAACATCCTTGAATTATGGAACCATCATCTCAAACGCTATCAAAACACTGCTCTATTATGTATCTTATCGCCACGCTGTAGCTGTCCATCAACATCGTCTCCACAAATACCCCCATTTGTTCAATTACCCCGTGACTACGGATAGATAGTGAGCATTTATTGTGCATTCTCCTCCTATCTTATCAGTATTAGCGAACTGCCAACATGTACAAAATGGTGGTGAAGAACGTGTTATGGAATTTGAGAGTGTAAAGTTTTTGTGAGACAGGGGTTGAACAGTTTTCTGGATCGTGAAAATCTAACTTTTAAATAACGAAACCTAGTCGAAAACAAAAAACCCTTTGAATGAACTTGTTATAAGAAACCTTGTAAACAAGTTGGAAGAGTGTCAAGAAGGTGCGCAAAAAGAACAGGTAAACAGTGACACAGAATGGTTGCTCGACAGGGACAATAATAAAAACCTCATCTTTGAAACAGGAGTGTCTAGGACTTGAAGCCACCGTTTAGCGGGGTCCGACCAGACTCGTCAGAATTGAAAAAAGAGAAGACCTTCTTTTTCGTATTTTGTAGACAAGTACTGAACAGTTTACAATTAGATAGCCTGACACATTTCGCGAACCCCATAGAAACAAAAAATTCCAATCTAGAATAAGTTTTAAATGCGAAATTGTCTTGTTTTTGTGAACTGTTATTTTAGAGAGATAAGTCATCAGTAGACTGCACTCATAAGACACAACACGACAAAATACAAGAGTACTGACTGATTTTTTGAGTGTTCAAAGATTCAAAAACTCCGAATCTCCCTGGCTCAAAAAAAAATTGAAAAGCCAGACTAGAATGTTTGAGAATCTTGACTGAAGGAAACAGACGGTTTTTCACAGAAAGTCATGATTCATTATATTTCCAATTTTTTTTTGAACGAGATGAAAATTTATAGAAAAAAGGATGAGGATATTTCCTAGACTTTCAGAAAAACAAAGATCTTCCGAGAAGTTTTTCCATTACGAAATAGCCACTGACCGAACAGTTGAACTTTCATACCAGCGTTTTCTGATCCGTTCATTTCAATATTTTGAACCAATCCGACTCACCTCATGGGGACGTTCATCAGAATACTTGTCCTCCCAATCTTGACACAGTTTGTTAGCTAAAATAGTATTTTTGCCGGGGGGAACGCAAAGGGGAAAATGATTGAAACAACTTCGCGTCACCACCGCCACCACCGGATTTGTTTGCTCATCGCCGAGACGAAGAGAAGGAAAAGAAGGAAAGAGGGGAAGTGGGAAAAGACTTTTGCTAATATTCTTGTAGCCAACCAAACACAAGTGCCCTTTTTTCATTGCTATGCCAATTCACGTTTCGTCTCATTTTTGCTTTTCCTCGCTTGTTATGAGCCGGGAGTGGGTTTTGAATTGGTGTACATGTACGATGTCAAAGAACCCGACGGCTTCGGAAAGTTTTCAATTTGGAAGATACGGTTTTCACTTCAAGTTTTTTCGATTTTTCTCAACTTGCTCCAATTCTGACCGCAGTGTTAGATGAACATAAATTTAGTAATCTACAGTACCGTCTAATCAGATTTACAATTTGACCGTTTTCAATAGAAAATGGCCAACTTTGAAAAGTTGAAAAGGTATGTTGATTCTTCTGAAATCGTTTGTGTGTATTGAGCAACACTAGATCTCAATTATTTTTTTGTTGACAACTTTTTCTGAAAATCAAAATCAAGACGGATAAATCGCGTGAAGTAAGGCAATCCCGAGTTTCGGCCGAGTTTCAGTGCTAATTTTGACAAGTTTCGAAACTTTTGTCTTTTTCGCGGCCACAGACTTGACAACGATTTTCAGAAACAGTTGTCAAGTACAAAAACAAAGAACAGAGGTTGATCAATACATCCTCAAAACAATATGAATATTCTGAATAAATGTAGAACTATCCTTTCTCGAAGAAGAGTCTTCGAATACAGGATAAACATATTATTCTAGAATTCAGACTGTCATTGCTAATTCAGATCAGGGAATTCATAAATAATACTGTTGTTTTCTGTGTGTGGTCTAAACGTTTTAAGAATGCAACCTGGTAGCGCAGTACACCACAAACATCTATTTCTGAACAGACATTGATACTCACCTAGATTGTCGTCAAACTTACCAACTCTTGCAAATCCATTTTTTCACAGGCATCACAGTTTTGGCAAAACTGTCAATCATTTCCATTGTTCATCAATTGTTTCAATCTGTAAATCATAACAACAAGTATCAGAAGATGGTGAGAACCAAGTTGTTTGTCAGGTTTTACAGAAGGGAGGCATCTGATAATTGATAATTGAACGTATTGTTGTAAACTTATTTTGGTCTCTAAATTTACGAATTTCCTGCCGGTAGAAGGAAACGGTAATTTCTTTTAAGTGGGAGGGGGGATGAACCCAAGAAGAAAAATGATGTCATCCGATGAAAAACCGTTTCTGTATTGTGTTGTGTTTAGGTTAATCAAGATAACTATCATCGAAAGCAAAAGTAGGTGGACGTGAGGTTCGTTGTTTGTCAGATGGTCTTGACGGAATGGGTTTCGGATCGGAATGGGAAGTGTTGAACTAGATTATAGTAGTGAACGGATAAAAAATCACATCTTTCTAGAATGAGGTTTCAAAAAGTAGACCCACACTTTCAAAATCCGAGAAAAATTTCTGGGTCGTTTGTTGTGCACAAAGAATTTTAAATGTTCATAGCTTGCCTGTGGAATTTTGTCCGCAAATTTTGAAATTGAAGGTATACGAGTATTGTACAAAGGTGTATGAACCGGACTGATTTTCAGTCAAAAGATCATCTCTGAGAAGTGGAAACAACGACTTCCAATCTGCTGGTTTTTCTGAAACTCGTTGAGTGTATCGATCGACTTTAGATTTTCATTTTTGAAATTGACAACTTTGAAATAAAACCAAAACCAAACCAGCAAGAAAGCGCTAAAAAGGAGTTTTTGCGGACGTTCGAAACGAGCACTGGTGTGAACCGACATCAAAGTTGAAGGAAATCATCTGAAAACCAACATAGTTTGTATACAGTACTGTACTGTTCTAGTAGAATTGCGACGAGCAATCCTCAAAACAGTTTGGGAATCCCACAAAATCAAATTTGAAGAGACTGCGAGTGTTTGTAACTCACATGTAAATGCCGCGATATATCCCCCTCAGATTTTTTTGATTTTTTGGGTATAAATAGCACTCGGGTAGATTAGAACAATCCCAAAATACTAGCTGCGCTCTTTCAGGTTTACGGGTTTTAGAACACTATTTTCGAATTTTTCTGAAATTATGGTATGCTCACTTTGGGAGATCATAACTTGGTCAGTTTGGAAGATACAAATTTAGTTTATAGCTTAAATGAAAGCTCATTTCATTTTACACATAAACTGTCACTGGGTCATTGTTCCATCTCTGACGAGAACTCCGGGATGTAACGAAATGCAAAAAAATCACTTACTCACAAAATCAAAAAGTGCCAATTTTTGAACATCGGGTCTCGGGAGACAATGTTCATTCGATTGCATCTACTGTATAATGCACATATACGTATTCAAATATAGGTCGAGCCTTTGAGTTACGAGACTTATTTCAATTTTTCTGAAAATTTCAACAATTTCCATGTATAGGGATACATGAATAAACCATCCATTTTTGGTCGACAAATCCAAATGCTCTTTTACACATTTAATTTGTTGTTTTCATCCTGTATCCATCAATTCTGGGCTGTTTGCACTTCATGTGTGTGGTTAGAACAGACTTTTCAGAAATCGAAAAATCGATTATCCATGTATAGGGATACATGGAATTTGTTGAAATTTTCAGAAAAATTGAAATAAGTCTCGTAACTCAAAGGCTCGACCTATATTTGAATACGTATATGTGCATTGTACAGAAGATGCAACCGAATGAACATAGTCTCCCGAGACCCGATGTTCAAAAATTGGCACTTTTTGATTTTGTGAGTAAGTGATTTTTTTGCATTTCGTTACATCCCGGAGTTCTCGTCAGAGATGGAACAATGACCCAGTGACAGTTTATGTGTAAAATGAAATGAGCTTTCATTTAAGCTATAAACTAAATTTGTATCTTCCAAACTGACCAAGTTATGATCTCCCAAAGTGAGCATACCATAATTTCAGAAAAATTCGAAAATAGTGTTCTAAAACCCGTAAACCTGAAAGAGCGCAGCTAGTTTTTTGGGATTGTTCTAATCTACCCGAGTGCTATTTATACCCAAAAAATCAAAAAAATCTGAGGGGGATATATCGCGGCATTTACATGTCAGAACAATGTCTTGGCTGATGTGGAAAAGCAATTCAGAAGCCCTCAAGCTTTCAATTAACGAAGTTGAAAATACAGTGTCTTGAAATGAAGGCAACTCATTCCATAATGTTACTATTGGTTATCACACAAACAAGTTCTGAAAGATAAGATCTATCGCAGCAAAAATCCAATCGAAGTTTATCCAGGCCTACTGTTAGATCCCTCTCTGTGTGTTGAACTTTCATCATAATCCCAATGATACATCTGATGACTAAACTAAACTTTGTCAACTTTTGAATGTAGCCAGTCATATGTGTAGTGCATTTATTCATATCCCTAAAGATATATGTCGTTCATTCATCGGACCATCATTCACAGATCTCATCAATTTGTCAGCGCCCTTTTTCCCATCTCTAAAGGTTCTCTCACCATCTTCTTCCGGCGGCACCCAGACTTTTCCGACTATTCCCCGTCTGCCCTTTCATCACCACCCACGAGAGAGTCCAATTTTCTTACTGATGTGTTTCAAAGTGAATAAGTTACATGATTAATGGGGGTTAAAAAACGGCGCCAGGGGGAGTTAAAACTAAACTAGACAAGAAACTAAACAACATACATACACGAGCAGATGTTTCTTTTCATACGAAGGTCAACGATTGAAGTAATGAAGGCGGAACTGAAAAAAAGAAGATGGGGATGAGTAGGAGAAATTAAGGAAACACCCTTTGTTTCTTGGAACTACATCAGACATACTCGGAATGGTTCAAAGAACAGGAATGAAGGCTGAATACTGTCTGCGAGACTGAAGTTTAAGAGTCTAAGTTACAGGCAAGTTTTTGGTGGGTTTCAAATTGAAAACTGTTTCTGAGGTCATAAATCTACAGTAGAAGACAAAAATGTATTGAGTGTGGGGATTTTCAGTGCAAAGTGAACAATGTTCGAGAGACCAGTGGTCCCCAACCGATCGATTTTCCTGAACTTTTGTAGGCTCATTTTTTCGATCATGGGACCGAGAAAGTCCAAAATTTGAGTTGACCCGGAAAACTACCTAACTTAATCCACGTTGGAACGATACTGTGCGATCAAAAATCGAGTTGAACAGCACTCAAGAATTCATTGCGCTCAACAACTTCCGAGATTTAGAGCGACGAATTTGATATCGCAATTGTTTTTAGACTCGACTATTCAATACTTATCAAAACACTCCACCTATAATCTTTTTACTTCCTCCGGCATTGTGGACCTTGTATGAATCATGTATATCTTGTTGGATGTTTCTCAATGACAATTAGCCCAATCTATGTTCAAACAAAACTAATGAAGAGTATACATGTGCTAGGAAATGTTGGACACTGATTTATGGGGCCTATTAGTCAGAAGCCCTCGAAATGTGCTTTGCTGTCACATTCAAATGATATTCAATCTACCGTACCTCTTAGATTCCCCTCCAAGCTAAATGTGGATGTTTCGATGGTCCACAAGACCAGTCTCGGAATTCAATTTCCCCCAACTCCTCTCTTCTTTCGATTCTTTTCCTTGGAAAACCTCCCATCCTGAACTTTCCGAGAACATCTCCTAACCCAATTCGAAACAACCCATTGACCACTAGATGACCACCAGAATCTCAAGTAGTTTTTTCTACTTTGTTTTTACGTTTACATCACTTCCTGAAGTATATCGATTGTCTATTCTGGAAAATTCATGGAATATGCTTCGACATTCCGGAAAAACATATGGGAAACCAATTGTTCCCGGAACATGGTCTAATTCAAAGTTTGAGTTGTTTTCAATTCCTTGACTTTCTTCTCGTGATGTTATTTAGTTCGTTAAAAACCGAAGAGACTCTGAGAACGAACTCATTTATTTCTTCCTCCCGATGTTCCGTTGTTAATGAATTGCTCCCTCATGTTTCTTCATCTTTTCTGTTTTTAGCGGGGCGAACCATTTTCAGCACTGCCAGCAAACCTTATTGAAATTCTTGAACTATTCCCGTACAAATTGGATAGTTACTTCAACTTCTTCTAGACTTTTCCCAGAATACCACACTTTAATTGAATTTCGAGACATGGAAACATGAAGAAAATGAAGACCTACATAAATTGAATAACTATTCTACTAGCTGATCATTGACGTCTTCCATTCTTTTGTTGATTGCTTTGATTCTATTTTTCCATGTTTTGACTTTTCATTCATTTCAATTAACCATGTGCTTCGTGTTTCAGTAGGAGGATGATTGAGTTATGTAGTAAACCACCTGGGGGAGGTGTCTCAATAGAAACCAGCTGTCTGGATAATGTTGACTTCAGAAGCCTTTCTGAACAATTTTTTTCCGTGTTTTTATTGCTCGTTCATATTTGAATTTGATCGAAACCCGACTATTCATCGTGTGTCTTCCCTCAAAACATCACCCCAAAGCCCAGTGAAAAACCAAAAAAAACGATAGGTTCCACCGAGATTTGAACTCGGGTCGCAGGATTCAAAGTCCTGAGTGCTAACCGCTACACCATGGAACCGCACACTCTCCCGACCACCTCTTTGTGTATATGACTATCTCTCGGCGGCGAGGATTTCCGTGAGTGCGGCGGCGGCGGCGACAGGTTCGCGGGAGGTATTATGTTTTCTCTTCGCGGAAGAATGGAATCAACAGAAGGATGTTCTTGTGAATGAGGGTTTATGACGTTAATGCTGGAAAACTTAACTTTGATCAGTAAACTTTTCCTGTGAACTTTCAAGGATCGTGGTATGACCAAGACTACACACTTTCACCTGTTCACACTCGAGAAAAACTGAACCTTCTCTGAAAAGTCACTCTGAAAGTGAGTAACAAGCCACTCCATATATCACACATTCAAAGATCCGACAGGATCAGTGATGTCACCACTGACCCATTCATCTTCCAGTTGCGTCCACTGCACCGGATATCAACCACTCGCCAAAAAAAGAGAACAGAAACGGACGTCCGAATATCTTTGAAACACTTGTCAAATGAGGTCCCATGGGTGCGGTAGGCAAATTGAATACGCCACCATCAGTAGGGCGAGCCACTGGGTCCGCGGTAGTAATGACAGCGACGGGGTGGGCCTCGGGAGCGGAGCCCCAACGAGACAAAACACTTGAGTCGGGGGGTCACGTGTCTGGTTTTGGGTAACAAAAAAAAAACTCAACTCTGTGTCAGACATGGCCCCCACGTCAGTCTCAAGAAAACTATTTAAGTTGGTTTGTTGGGGTCTCTCTGCAAATTAGTGGAAAGAGAATTGTTTCCATTTTCGACCACATCCCGGAAGTTCTGAAATAAGAACGTAATGGATCTTCCAGCATCGACAACCTCATTTGTTCTGGTCTAGTAGTCCGAGAAGTGGTTCCTGTTTTTGAACTCTTTTTTTTTTCTTCTACTATAAAGAATATCTCTGCTTCAAAAAATATAGTTTCTGCTACATTATTTTAGAGTTTTTATCCGACCAAAAAAGGGTTCTGTAGGATACATGAAATAAGAGAATTTTTGTAGAATTTTGTATAAACTATATTTTTCAAGTTTTCCATTCCTCACGAAGAGTCTTAAAAATCAGAAAGCAAAAGTGGTGAGCAAAAGAGTACTGAACACTCCGGAACTTTTACCAATGAATCTTCTGGTGCCATTCTAACTAGGGAATGTTGTGATATGAGACTTTACTATATGATGGGTACGTACCAACGGAGAAGCTTAGGTTTTGAAACATATTGTCGCAAAAAATGCCTTCGACTTTCAGAAATAGAGTTATAAGTTTTTGAAATTGGTGTTTTTGAGCAAAATTGTAAGCCTAATCGGTTAAACGTGGTAAACCGTAAATTTCAGAAGCTGTTAACTAATATCTCAGCTTCTGGACGTCGACATCAGTTTGGGACCGCGACATTAGGTTTCAAAACTTGCTCTTTCTGATGGGACCCATCACAGACTGAAGTGCTTTAGTGAGAGCTCCAGTAGTTTTGATAAATGTCACTACTAGTCCAATGAAACAGAGTCTCATTTGCATCTTCTTTGTGTATGAATAATTTCATCAAAACAATCCGACTTTGCAGTTCCTCCCCCTTCAAATTCGTTCCATCGAACTTTCTATATTATTAAAAATGTTCTTCCTGAAGTCACCGCTCATGATGTCACTGCTCATAAATCCGCGAAACTGATGATGAGTAGTTTAATTGCCATCATCTTCCTATTCTCTTTGCCCTTTTCCCATTAGTAGTACTCCTTCCTCGTCTTCCTCAGTCATACCCCATTTGTCTGTCACACGTTTTGAGGAGCGCAGATTTGTCATAATAGAAGACCTCACATGAACTTTAAATGGGTTTCAGACATTGAGAATGCGCGGGAGGTGAAGGGTGGGGGTGGTACAAAGCCGCGTCAGGTCGGATATGGATGTGCGTACCGGAAACTTGGAAGGTACAATGTTATTTTTGGAGGGTGAGATGGATTATACTTTTTGAAGACTGCGGACTGTGGAGTCAATAGATCTAAAAACACCACAACAAAGGTGGGCTTCCAAAAAGCCGCGAATTCCGTGAACAATTTTCGTCCAAAATTTCGAAAATGCCCAACCATACTAAGAATTGGCAGAAGCCACCCATAGATCTTGATTCCATGGTTTATTCATGTTGTTTTCTCACCAATCCGCTTCCTTCAAAATTCCAGCAGTTCAAACCCTCATTGTTCAGTCATAATGAAAGCCAATCCGGAGAAAACGCGCATTTTCACACCCACCCATGGAGAACAATAGTAGTTGAGAACACAAACTAATAGCTTTTTTCCTCATTCTTCGACTTTTTTGTTTTCGAGTTCCCTTGCCACGTTGCACTTTTGAATGTCTATATAGTCCAGACCACCCCACAACCAGATTTCATGATGATGTGAAAATACTCGCTCCACTTATTGAAATTGTTTTGTTTTGTATTGTTTTGACATCGTCAGCTGCTCGGGGACCCGGCGGCCACGCCTAATCCGATTAATTAATGATTAGTAGATGGGAATAGATAGAGAGAAAACAATACTAGTGGAAGGTCCCGAATTTCGTAAAAGGTTCGAATTGAGTCACTGCTGTTCGTAGAATGATGAGATTCGCGGAGTGCTGGCGGTATTATCGTATTTTCATTGTGACGTACAAAATTTCGCGAAAAAAGACAATGTGATGAGCTCTCACAAAAACTCTTGGAATCCTATTTCGATATAGGCTTCATGACTTTTGAGCCTCTTTGCAAACTCTGAAGACTACATCAGAAATAGCATGGTGTCCCTAATTAATCAATCCGACCCATGACGTGTTGCATATTGACTTCTTTCCCGGACCCCCCGCATTTTCCGTCAATTTCATTCAGTTAGTTAACAAATGAAACAGACTGGACAACCGGGAAGTCTCCCCCCTCACAGAGTGCGCATTGTTCGCCGAGCTCAAAAAAGTCACCCCAAAGTTTGTGTCTCTCCCTCATGATTACTGATTGGGCTGATTAGTGACTCAATGATTGTTGATCAGTATTCCACTCACGTGACATGTCGGCTCGAGCGCCGGACCCGCGGATCGACATGCTCCTTCGCATACCAATATATCATCCGTGGTCCTCCTACGACTTCCCCGTCTCCAGAAGTGTTTTGACCCGTAATCAGACAGACGACCGAATCAATCAACCACCGCCGCCGCCCCGTTTTTCGACGAATTCATCTCTTCCGGAGCGACATCTGACAACATCATCATCTACTCCCCGAAAAACAATTCCGGGTTTTTGGTAGACAGGAAACATTTTTCCTTGAGAGTTTTGTTTGTTTGACCTGGATGAATCGAAGGATCTAGACGGGAGGGGAAGCCCTATGTTTCACGAAAGACGATTTTCGAAAATTTCGACTCCATTACGAATCCTTATAGTGTTCTCTGTTGCAAGACAGACTTGAAATCAAAAGATGAAGTTAGTTAACAAAATTTCAAGGCTTACAGTAGTCTCTCAGGAAGGTGCTTGAAAACCTTAAAAGTTTGTGTTTTGATTTACTCGAACATATTTGGAGATGATTTTAGATGAAAACTAGTTAAATGACTTGACTTCAAATTCTCAAGGCACTACTAACGAGCATGGCAACGTTAAACCGACTGAAATGCTCTTTTAAAAGTGTGACTAATAATCGTATCCCTGTTTTGAATATTAGCACCCTTCACTGATCAGACCTTGTCTATATGGAAATCGAGCCCCATCGACGTTCCCATTCCCATCATGCGTCACATTGCTTCCTTATTACCAAGAAATGTGGAGTGAAAGAATGCAATCTAAATTCAAATTCTCTCTCAAAAACCCATCGAAATTGCTTTAGAGAGAGAGAGCCCCTGACACTTCCTTATACGGTAGCCGTGACGCGTGTGATGGCTCATTTCCATACATATTGGAAAAAAAATTGTCCATTTTCCCATCTCATGGTACGATACAATTTTCGTATTCCTCCCCGTATTCTTTTCTCTCGATTTCTCACTCCCGCATTATCCCTTGTTGTCAGGAGCCGGTCGGAGTGGGTGTGGATGAAAAGTGGGCGGAGCTTAGGAGGAAGAACCTCATGGCGCGGAGCGGGCTCATATATAAGACAGGGCCCATTGGTTCTTTCATTCTTCACTTTTTTGAAATATACAACTGGTGAAAGACAAATCACCTCTCAATTTCTTTTGTTTCGCGCTCAATTTGGTTTTCAATGCTTTTGACTTTTAGAGTGACGTGTTTTAACTGATGAGAATCTTATGAGCTTTTTCATAAAAGTCTATTCCAGACTGATTTATTAAAAATAAGATAAACTGTTGTTATCATCCAAAACACCAATATCTGATGTTTTCGGACCAGAAGCCCACAGTAGGAAAACAGAAATCACAACCGGAATGTTTATGAAAAACAAAATCAAGAAACTTCAAAATTCCCGTGGTTCAGCTTTATCTGATGATCTACAATCCTTTGCTACTGATCTGCCCCCAGACATAGACTGACCATCGAAAGTTTCCCAAACAAAAACAAGAAGCAAGAAGGCATGCAAATGATCAAGATTGATATCTTGTAATTGATCTACTGACGCACTCGCCAATTTAAATGCCTACGTGAATTTCGAAACGTTAATTTCAACATTTTTTTTCTCATCCTTCAGTCAGTCTCATCCTCATTCCCATCCTTTTTCCCGAAGCTCCGCCCCCTTTATGCTCTTTTAGAGTCGACTTACGCCTCCCATCACTTTTTCGATTAGACGCCCGTCGGCAGTGCTCCATTCTTGCCAACGTCACAGCCTATTTACGACGGCATGGGCAGAAAAAGAACATCTGCTTACTCGACGCTCCGCCCACTTCTGTTTTCCGTGCTCTTTTTGCGTCCTTTCCGAGTCCTACCACCCTCATTCTGGGGTGGGTGTGTGTGGGTTTGATTTATGCATCGCTTCGATAGTCCTCTCTTTGTGACTCATTTCCTCGTTTCTTTCTTGACGTTTCATTTTTTTCCTCCCGATTCCCCAGCAGACCATAACTTTTTGTTTTGTGTTTCAGTCGTCAGTGCTTTCCGGGTAACACACGCACAATGCTGCACCCCATCGTTCTCTTCGTTCTTGTCTCTTCCGCTGCCACTGCAGGTGAGTGGGGGGTCCCGATGGTCTACGAAAAAAAGTTCAACGATTCCGACCCGTCTGGTGTAAAAAAAGTAACAAATGGGTTCATCCTACGCACGCATTCTTTTGAGTTTTTTTGTAACGGTCCCAAGGGTCTAAAGTGCTAAACTTCACTTTCAACGATCCTTTGGTTTTCCTCAACTGGAGTTTTAAGTTTGATGAATACTCCAACCAGAATTTAGTAGGAGGCTTGAAAAAGAAAAAACGTACAGTTTTAGTCAACGTGGGCCCTGGTCTCATTTCTCTCAATCGACCAGTTCCCAAAAAAAAGAACCAACATTCTTTATAAATCCCAGTTCCGGTATAGGAAATAAACTAGTACGAAAGTGCACCAAGAAATTGAATTATAGGACGCCCGCGACGTGCGCTCGATGGACTAGACGGAAGCGGATTTGGATTTGAAAAGAGGTGAGGGAGAGAGGAAAGGGTCTTAATCTGATATGGGGGGTCATTGGACCACTACGGATACACTTTTGATCTTCGGATTTGATCCGGGAGACTGAAACAAGGAGGATTTCGAAATCTCGAAATCAACATGTTTATGCTATTCTAAGGCTTGAGCATTTCAGAGCTCTCAACTCTCTGGACGGTGCCGGTTTCGGTTTCGAGAAGCGTGCACTGAACTCGTTGGACGGTCAAGGTTTCGGCTTCGAGAAGCGCGCTCTTGACGGTCTTGATGGACAAGGATTCGGTTTTGATAAACGGTAAGGATTGGTTGGTGTCTTTTCAGTTACAGTTTGAGATTTTCAGTGCCTTGAACTCCTTGGACGGACAAGGGTTCGGATTTGAAAAGCGGGCTCTCGACGGGCTCGACGGACAAGGATTCGGGTTCGACAAGAGAGCCTTGAACTCTTTGGACGGACAGGGATTCGGATTTGAGAAAAGGTAAGAAAAATGAGTTTGGTGTAGTCCTAGATAGGGAAATCACCTGCAAACAGTCAAGCTCAAAAATAATATACCGGCTCATTCCGAGTGTTCCAGAGCTCTCAACTCCTTGGACGGACAAGGATTCGGATTTGAGAAGCGCGCTCTTGACGGGCTTGACGGCGCCGGATTCGGATTCGACAAAAGAGCTCTCAACTCGCTCGACGGACAGGGTTTCGGATTCGAGAAGCGCGCCTTGGATGGCCTCGATGGTCAAGGATTCGGATTCGACAAGCGGGCGTTGAACTCGTTGGACGGAAACGGCTTCGGATTCGAGAAGAGAACGTTCAAGCAAACGTCCAACAAACTCCGCTCGGTGTTCCGCAACTTGAGAGGCTTCAAGCAGCACTAGTTGAGGAAACGCGAAAGAGTCAACGAATCAGTTAACGTCTATTTTTTTTGGATCTCCATTCATTTTGCTAACTTATTTTTGCCCCCCTTCTGTGTTCTTGTGTTCTTCTGTCCCTTATCCTAATCCTACACACACATGCAGAACTAAATCGGAATTCTTACAAAATCAACAACACAACCAATTTTTTTCCCCTTTATTTTTACTAATCTTTTACTAAAAAAAAACACATTCCCTTCAAAACCGTTCTCCACCCCACCATTTCTGTCTTTGTAATTTCGTTTTTTACTTTTCTGGAATAAACTCCAGCTTGAGCGTCAGAATAAATGATTCAATTTGTGATTTTGTTTCACTTCATTCAACTCAACTCGGCTCAACAAATCATGGCGTTGTTCTCTGAGCTGATTCCGGGCTCAGTGAGCACTAAAATAAATGAGTGAGCAAATAAACGCGCGTTGTAGTGTAGTGAGGGAGGAGGGAGGTCTCTGAAAAAAGGTTTTTAATTGGAAAAACGTTTGAAATGACACACACAACAAGGAAGATATGCGCGAGTGCACACTGCACTAGACACTTTATTTCCCTCCCACCCCGACACTTTCATCATTATTATTTTTTCGAATTTTTGTTTCATTCCCATTCTCTTTTTTCCCGACCCAACTTTCTCAGGGCGTGGGTGGTGACCACGCTAGTTGTGGGTGTTGGATGGTACTCATTCATTATTCATCACCTTATTTACTTGATTTCACTTCGAATGGAACAATCTTGACGCGGTTATGAATAGAACTTTTTCAGGACACACACACACACGTGTATGGGAAAGATCAGAGTTGAAACTATATTTAGAGCAGGGTAAGGAGAATGGGACCGAAAATAGTTTTGAATGAAATAAAGAACATAATATATTCTGCTACTAGGTTATTCCGGGAAGTTCTCTTAATCTTAGGTTTCACACTGAAAAAGATCTATGAAATGTTTGATCATAATTTTTTCATTGTTTGACCACTTTCTCTTCCTTCTCGTCATTTTTTACTTCCGAAAGTAATGAAGTCGCGATCGAACGAGAAATCACATCATTTTGAAATGAGACTCTCGAAAAGAAAATTGCCATCCAAACAGATATAGGGACTCCTAAAACCGAAAAAAAAACGACTACAACGGAAAGAACAAAGTGCTCTATTTCGGGACCATTGTTCTCTCCCCTCATTCCTTACATTTTATGTATGAAACAATGGTCATCGTCAAAATAAACGGCTTAGACACTCCCCGGGGTCCCATTATGGAATGGAACGGGATCGTTTTGTGCACTTCATGTGTCTCACTGGAGGTCCGGAGGTCTTTTTTTAGTTGCATTGGAAAAGGGCAAACTTTGACTTGACTTTCGAAAATTTGGGATGGGATAGAATAGAGACAAGAACTTGAGGAGTTAAATTTGGACATTCAAGGGATCTTGGAAAACAGGGAAACCAAATATCATAGTTTATGAGGACTGAATCAAGACCTAAAAAATGAACTGGATCCTGGAGGCAATAACGAAAAATTGATAGCATTTTCAGAATTCACAAAACATGGTAAAAATAGGAGTCCTGAACAAAAGACTGGGAAACGGGTCATGAGGCAAAAATGACTTTGAGATCCTTGAAACTTGATGGCTAGGTGACGGATTCAAGGCGAACGAGTAGCTTCACGGTTCACATTGCGACGACGGCGACGTCTCTGAAAAAAATTCGAATTTCTAGTATTTATCAGCATCCCTCATTCAGCGTTCCCTATCAAAACACAGGTCACATCATCTAATTTACAATTGCAAGCCGTTTTTTAAACGTCGACATGGACACCTTGAAGATTTGTCATGCTCTACTGGCGCGTAAATGATTCTTGAGGAATTCTTCCGAAAATATATATACTTCTCGATTAACGTCATATTTTGAAGGAGTTCTTTGGGGGGACGGAATTTGAGAAGGAAGTACAACTTAGGAAACTTTTGAAGAAGGAAGTGGATTATAATTACCTGGATTCTTCGTCTAGGTCGAGATCTGTTTTCCTCTTCGCCATCAGAATCGTCTTCGTGCTCAGCATCGGAATCGCGGGGGGTGAGTGTCCGTACTCTTTTCCGGAGATGAGCTCCGAGACGGATGAAATTGTCGATGGCTCTGGGTCGCTCCCATGATTCACCACCTCCGCGTACTCTGAAACATACATCGGGAATTACATGATTACATGAACTGCGGTCTGCATAAATCAATTCTCTGAGAACTAATACGCAGTAGCATAAAAAACAAAACCCTACTCACAAATCGTGTTTAGTGAGAGTTCCACAGCTTTCAACCCAAACGTTGAAGGTGAAATGCCCATCGTTTTGACATGGTAACAGCGACATTCGGTCAATCAGATGTCTTCCCTTGACGACCTGAAACCAGAAAGTACAGTGAAAAAGTATAGCTATTCAACTCACAACGCCAACTGGAATATTTCTCGGGTCACAATGCAACAACTTCTTATGGATGATGAAAAAACGACCTCCTTCGAAGCTGTCATTGATCTGAAACTTCAAAATAAGGTTGAAGACCATGATGAAATCCATATGATACATTTTCATTTGCAATCATCGTATACTTGTCATAATACGCTGAATTTACCACTGGCTGTGGTCTATAGATTGAATCGACTTCAGAAGTAACCATCACACCAGCCTGAAAAGCAAAACGTTCAAATCCGACTGACCTATCATGCTCACCTCAAAAAACTTATCACACTTTTTGTAGAAAGAGATGTTTTCGAAAGAGCGAAGATTGTATTGTGGCAAGAAAGCTTCTTCTCGAGCAAGATTCATGAAGTGTCTTTCCACGACTGGATTGAAACGACTGAGCTTTATAACGATTCTCCCAAAGTACATGTAGCCGATTTTCAGGTCCAGGTAGATGAAGTTTGGTCCAAAATAATCTTCATCGACAGGTCGCCTGTAAACAATGAGGTATTCATGATTAAGCGTGACCTCTTTTTTTCCACTTTGTACAAACAGTTTGAACTTTCAAAATTTTAGCATTCCCGCCGATTTCAGATCAAAAACCAATTGTTCGCCTTTCGTTGAAAAACCCTACGCCGCTTGTTCCTTCCATCTTATCAAGTCTCGAAAGCGCCGAGAAATTTTTTTTTTCCAACACGTTGATTGATAACGCCGTTTCACGTCTGTGTCCTTGCAGGAAAGGATAAGAACAGTCGTTTGTCAGACGGTACTTTCGCTGACCCAAAAGTCTATGAAGTGGGAAAATAATTGACAGAAATAGAAAATCATTGGGGTGTTTTTCTCATGAACTTGTTCCCGGATATCGACCAAGTTCGAGGTGATCATTCAGGTGGAAGTGTAACTTACTGGCTAGCACGAACTCGAAACAGTTCCATTTCAGACACAACTCGTCCTTCAGCGTGTTGACCATCATCTTCTGGACCTTGTCCTGATCCTGCCTCATTTCCATCATCCAAATCTTCATCGTCGTAGTCATGCTCCCAATCTGAACATTTTCTAGCTTTGGCTAACTTTCAGTAGAGAACATTGTAAACGTGACCATGGCACTACATGATGTGATGGGTACAATCAGAAAGAGGAAGTTCAACGTCTTTCCAATGACTTGACCAATTCCAAATTTCTCTTTACCTGTATTCTCGTAATCCGTATAGTGTGGAGATTCGTCTAGCTCTTCAATATTGGTGTCCCAATCCTTCTCTGTCCATCGTGACATTCGTAGTTGTGCTCTTTGCTCATTGGCATCGCGAAGAATATCCTCCACCACACTCAGATCGTATCCCAGTTGCTCCATCAAATCTGAAAAACGAAAAGAAGTCTTGAAAGAAACAATAAACTAAATGTATGAGAGAACGGTCTTCGTAACCGATTCGTAGCGAAGAAAAGAGAACAATGAAATTTTTCGAGGGGAGAGGGGGGCGAGAACGTTTTATTTCTTCGTTGATAAAGGGGCGGAGAGGAAAAAAAATGAAGAAACCGGCACGATTCTTCGAATCAGAAAAAGGTGCCGATAAAGAGGACAAAGTAGAATTGTATGATTTTTCGGAATAGTGCACTTTGATGAAAACCAATTATCAAATACTGATTTGATCATCTTGATAAACACATAGATCAAAACTACCATCGTTTTTCTCTGAAACATTCGGAAATGGATAAGAGAAAAACGTGTTGAAAATTAAAACGCATTTTTCGAGACCACAAAAGTTGAATTCCGTGGATTTGAGTTCAATCTTTGGCAAATGAAAATAGCGTGGGAAAATCACAAACGTTCGAATATAGAACAAAAAGAACGATTGAACAAAATCTGGTTGATAAACAGCAGAACAACAGAGGTCAGTTGCAATTGAATTTTGAGATTGAAAAATCAGAAGTTAATCTTTTTTTTATATATAAATTTTTTTTTTCTTCATAAATATTCATTTCTTCTATTAGACATTAGACAGCCTTCAGACAGCCTTCAGGCGGACAACCTTCATCTTCTATGTCGTCTTTTAATCCCGAAGAATTGTCTGTTCTGAAAAAAACAAATTCGGCTTTGTTTTTGATGTTACCGACTAACCTTGCTTGCAGAGGCTGCCTTATTCTTTGCTACCTTAAAAATCGTTGAAGGTTAACATTAATTCTAATTTTTTGGCGAAAATTTGAATAACGACCAAACTTCAAAAACTGAGAAATCTAAACGTGTCTTTAGTCTTCTTTGAGTATGGTAGCTCGGACTCCGAATCTAGCTCTTGAGACTGCAAAGAAAAAGTGAAACAATTGGCGAGGAGCCGAAGAAATACGACCTGACGGACACACTCTTACGAGAGTCATATGTAAAACGAGCTGAATTCGGAAGTTGAGGACAAGAAAAATACTTGTGGGTCAAAGTAAGGCAAGAGCTTATCCGGGTGTCGCTAGTATTATCCAAAGAAGTGAAATAAGAGAGAAACGAAAAATGATGATGCTGATAAATAACGTACTACTGTTGAAACTTTCATCTATAGATGATTAACAAAAGAAGAGTTCGAAAAATTACGTAATTGTTTTTTAAAGCTGTTGGTTCTCTAAAAGCAAATTAAATGCAGATGATAGACGAAGAATGAGTAAAATATAAATTTATTTACATGAAAATCTTTTCAAAAATTGAGAAAAAAGGGTGCGTGTAAAAAATACAGAATTCGAGAAAAAATGATTCAAGAACAAGATGAAACAAATCCAGATTGTTTATAGAAAAGATCTGAAAAAACAAAGTTCAAGATTTGAGAATCAGCATAGAAATTTTTTTCAGTATACATACATAAATAATGAAACGTTGATGATATCACAATGCGATGACTTTGGAGAATGTACAAAATTTTGAAAGCCGCGAAAAAAAATATCTTAAGAGGGAGAAAAAATATGGAATGGGGGAATTCCAGGAGAATGTTAGAAGTCAGAAAACACAAAAAAAGTTTGAACGTTATGAAAAAATGTTGAGATTCATATATGACTTTTTTTGTGAATGTGTCGAAAGTTTCAACTGTCGTGGAGCTATTCGGTATCCGGACGCTTATTCGAAATCTTGGTCGCATCGACGCGCTTCAGATGCAGTGGATTGGTGACGTCGATTTTCCACTTGAGATCCTTCAACCGGCTCGAAAGATCTATGAGTTCGGCTCTGTAAGAAAAATAATTTTGAAGATTTCCAGACTCTGAATCTCAGAATGACACACTCCAGACCGTTTCAAAGCCCTCCAGACTCTAAAAATCACTTACTTATTTTCTTCGAAAATTTGATATTTCCTCTTGGTTTCTGCTGGCATCCAACGTCCGTTGTAGAAGACCTCGTCGTCGTTGGGTGGTGTGTCCGACATGATTCGGGGGAACCCTGGAAAAGGTATGAGTTTGAAAACAGAAACTGTACGCTTTTCAAAACATTGAGCTCTTATTTTCTTTCAAACTCACGTTCCATCAAGTCATCTCTCATATCCATTTCATCATCGTCTTCCGAATCGACATCCGATTCCTCCATCATCATCTCAATGTACTCGTCGCCGGTCAAACGTTTCCAGTTTGGTCTGCGACGTTTCTCGATGATAGCGCTGAAAAGTAATATTTCTGCCGTCCACTGGCTGGGGCCGTCTAAACCAGCAACAAAATGTGTCGAAAATTCGGTTTCCAAACACTCACCGAATCTTCACAAGCCGCTCCAAAATCAATTGACACCGATTGATGGAATCCATTGGATTCTCGCCTGGCTGCAGCGGCTTCCGTTCCATCACCTTCTTTAGCAGCGTTGCCATTGTGGCGGTTCTGAAAATTAGCAAGTTTATTTTAGCTGTGTAGCATCTCAGCTAAAAATGGTACTGTAGACTGGAAATTTCACTCACTTTGCATTGAGCTCACTAACGATCTCGCGTCCGTATTGGCACAACTGGGAGCTGTTCATCTTGGTTAGATCAGCGTCATCGGATGGCCCGACGATTCGAAATTTTGCAGGATTCACCAGAACTGCATTTTTGGGCACAATGTCGGCGGGATTGGCGAAGGCGATGACAGGCTGAAATTTATAATTTTTTACAGACTATCATATTTTTTACAGTCAATGAGAACCCTCAAAGTTAATCAGAATTCTTCCGAATAGTCAACCACATTTCTTCACGGTTCATCGGAAGTCTCCAGTCTATCATAGGCCTTCAGAGTCTTCTACAATCCCTAAGAATTTCTCAAAGTTCTTCAGAGTCTGTCAGCCCCTTTCACGGTTCATCAGAATCCTTCAGTGACCGTGGGAATCTCTTAGAGTCCCTCAGAACGATTTTGATACACTACGGAAGTTTCCATAGTGTATCAAAATCTATCACAGTCTCTCAGAATCTTTCAGAGCTTTTCAAATTTCTTCACAGTCTGTTAGAATAATTTCGAATGTTTCGGAACTCCAAAATTTCAGTGAATTTGCAGTATGTAGCTCTGTGACGTAGTTAGGATTCTTCAAACTTTTTAAAACGTCTTCAGGTTCTTTCAGAACCCTAATGAAGTCTCGAACACAAAGAAATTTTCATTTTCTCTCAATTTGACTCAAATTCAGGCCGTGTTTGATCATGTCAACTTCGTTTTTCCTTCGATTTTTGTTTAACAGATATCACCCATTTTCCACTAAATAATAATAAACTCACATTATTCTTCACTTGTGCATCGACCGCCGCTTGGTTCACTGGCGGCTGAGCAGGCTGCTGCTGAGCAGTAGCGGCCGCGGCTGCCTGTTCGGCCTGCAGTTGGGCTGCGCGAGTCTCCTCCTGGATCTGGTTCTGCTCGGCAAGGAACTGCTGGTGCAGGAAGATTTGCTGTCGCATCGCCTGTAAAGCAAAAAAGTTAGTAACCAGGATCCCAGTTACAGACAATTCCAAAAACTCAGAAAGTTTTGTTACTCACCTCAAACTGGCCCGGTATTGGTGCTGGAGTTGGTGCAATTGGGGCCGCGGTAGCACTTTGAACTGGTTGCTGGAGCAGTTGAGACAGATGGGATGGTGGCTGCTGAGGCACTTGTGGTGGCGGCATCGGAGCCGATGCGAGATGTTGAGCGAGTATTGAGGTGGACGTGGCGGGAGCGGCCGATGTAGATGGAATGGGTGGATAGTGCTGCGGCATGTGTGGAGGGACAAAGCTGGAATTTTTGATGGTGGAAAACAAAATATTGTAGGATTCGTAGATTTTGATGTGTCTGGGAGACACATGTCGAATATTATGAGGATACAAGATGACCTTGTAGAGGTTTTTGGATACCGTTTGGATGAATTCGACCTTGACCATTTCGGAAGTTCTTCGATATTCCGGAGCAATTTCCAGTCATGATTTCATTCTTTTCGAACTCACCCTCTTGCATCGCCTAGAGGCATCGGCACTGGCATTCCTCCGACCCCGGGTGGCATGAATCCAGCTGCCCCGGGAAATCCTACCGGTGGTCCTTGTGCTTGAGGTGGTCCCTGCGGAGGTCCTGCGTTGTTGCTCATCGCGAACTTTTCGCAATCCGAACGGACAGTTTGGCTTTTCCTGAAAGATGTTGAAAGTTATTATGGGCAATTGCGTAACGAGACGGGAGAAATGATATAGAAACGAACGACAAATCAACATTGCGCCAAAGTTGTTTCGAAAAATGAGAATGTATGTTGTGCGAATGCAGCGATACAAAGGATAATAGTAAAATACGGAAAGCTGAGAGAAGATTATGAATAAAGAAACCAGAACATATTTGAGGTATATAAAAGAAATTGAGTAGACAACAAGAAAATAGTACGATATAACATTCGAATCCAATGTATCTGAAAATGTGAACACTGGATTTCAAAATATGAAGTCTACGAGGAGTACATACACGCAATCGTGTGACGGTGATTTTTTTCCGTATCATTCGGAGCTCCTCAGAAGTCAGAATGAACACTCTTCAGGAAAACCGGTCAACAATAGCTGTTTTGAAAGACACCGGTCATCAGCGTAGATGTTTGAGATATGATGAGCGCTAACTAGGATTGGATCAGCTTGGTCTCTTGATTCCGCCGGTTACATCGTTTGAAGTTGTCATTCCAGACACTCGATTTCTTGAATCTAGTGAATCGCATACTTTACAGAATATAGCAGCCGGCTCCATTCGCACACGTCCAGCAAAATTAGTAATGCGAGCGCCAGCAGCTTCGGTGAATACTTCGGTGATTCGGGTGAATATTGACGCCCGTGATCACTATTCGAAAGAGACATCGGTGCTCATGGAAGTTCGAACATTTGGTGCGTTTGATGAATCCGTTCCCTCTCGTTGCCATTCACGGAGACAATTCTTCTACGAGAAAACAATAATTCTTGGAAATGAAGACGACTCGTCATAGTATATTCTTGCCGGATCGATTCATACACATCATTCAACATCGATCGTATGTGTGCCGCACATTCTTTGACTGTAGATGAGACGATGTTCTCCTTTTGTGATTCACGCAACGGATTCTATAAGAATACTTCGTTTTTCACGAGAACAATCTGTATCAATCTTTGGCACTGATATCGAACCTTTGCTGACCATCCACTCGTCGAAGGCCTGAAACATATACATCGCATACTAGGTTGAATGAACCCGTTAGTTTTTCTTTGTAGCAATTTTTGTGCAATGACTGCCAAGAACATTCTGACCAAAAATTATATTAGGGCAACATATTCACGAGAGACAGCTGACAAAATCAATTTAAATTTTTTCCAGGTGTTTTTTTTTCGCGAAACAATTCGATGGATCATAAGAAAATCGGTAAAACCTGTGCGCTAACTTTCAAAAGTCTTATCCTCGAGGACTACACGTCTTGTCCTCGAGGACTACACGACTTGTCCTCGAGGACTACACGCTCAATCGTGGCGAGACCCGTCTCTTTGTCAACGGAGCGAGGAAAAAAGCGAAGGAAAATGTTTTCGACAAAAAATCAGCTTTTGCGGGATATTAGAGCAAGTTTTGTCAGTTCAATGACTTGAAGACGGGAGGATTTCTATTTAAAACTCACTGTTCAGATAGTCCGAGGCCGTCAATGGTTATGGTGATTGAATGTTTCCTTGTAACATTTCTCCAGATGTTGTCGCTTCTTTGAGTTTGCAATGAAAAACCGATAGTTTCCACATCTGGTTCAATTTGGATTCATGACGGCGACAGCAGATACGTCACAGAAGCCCGGCAAATCTCTGGGTGTTTCTCGCTCAAGAGAAAGAGCTGTCATTCGAGGCTTTTCAGAAGCTACTCCAGCTTGGTCACTAGTTTCGGGTTACATAATTTTAGCTCCAGTGTTGCTCAATGAGCAGATCCATGGCGAAGACTTTCAGTTCATCTTCTCTCGTTGGTGATAGAAAAAAGACACTGGTTTTCTTTCTATGCTTCATAAAGATGGATGCTTGGCATGGAAACAGACCAACTGTTCGAGGCTTCTCGATTTTTTGTGACACTCCACTGTTGCTTCCTTTTTTCTTCTCGTCACTCGATTTGAAGAGGTCGATTCAGTTTGTAAAGCACCCTTCTATGAACCCATCACTACTGCAGACAATCCTGAATGAATTGGAGTAATTATTCAGTCAGTACCACCGGTGAACTTACTGAAAACAGGAAAATGCAACGCTATCTTGATTATGTAGACGTCGGTTCAAACACAGGAAAAAAGACATCTTGAAAAAATCATTCTCGATCTGCCGACGTAAATCAATACTAAAAATTCGGTGGAGCTGATTTCAGCGGCCCCATTTGTGAAGATACGTCGGATTTTCGTGACACCACTCTCTTTCTCGGACAGCAGCCGGATCCATTCGCCCACATTGCCACATCATTGACAGCGAGAGCATCAGCAACTCATATCATTCGTTGAATGCTGACGCCAGTGGTTACTCTCCAAAAGATAAGTCGGTGGCGAGGAGTTTTGGTCCTCACAACGACAGTCTTAATCGGAACGGTTTCTCATGTCGCTTCACTCGGTTCCTCGTTTTGCTTCCGTCATCTCGTCATGTCATTTAGAGATGTTGGCCTGGTCTGCAGATCTCTGCTTGTCACTCATCCCCATTCGAGACATCGTTCTGAATTCAGAGAGATTATCATTTAGTCCGTAACACAGGTGAACCCACTGGGAGTCTGTTCTTGAGCGCATAGAACCAATTAAATAAAGGTACAAGTCGGCTAGGTCGCAGCAGTGAGGACTTTACAGAATATAGCAGCCGGCTCCATTCGCACACATCCAGCAAAATTAGTAATGCGAGCGCCAGCAGCTTTGGTGAAAACTTCGGTGATTCGGGTGAATACTGACGCCCGTGATCACTATCCGAAAGACACATAGGTGCTCTTGGAAGTACGAACATTTGGTGCGTTTGATGAATCCGTTCCCTCTCGTTGCCATTCACGGAGACAATTCTTCTACGAGAAAACAATA
The DNA here is from genome assembly GCA_900536305.3 of Caenorhabditis sp. 40 LS-2015. NCBI lineage: Eukaryota > Metazoa > Nematoda > Chromadorea > Rhabditida > Rhabditidae > Caenorhabditis > Caenorhabditis tribulationis. The sequence continues at coordinate 112,390 of LR546195.1, read as the reverse complement.
ATTTTTGGAAATGAAGACGACTCGTCATTGTATATTGTTGCCGGATCGATTCATACACATCGAGCAACATCGATCTTATGTGTGCCGCACTTACTAGGGAAGGTTGTGAACGGGGATATACCATTTCAGTATGTGATGGGTACCATTGGAAAGAGCACCTTCTGAAACGTATAATGGCGTTCTCAGAAACTGCTGTCGACTTCTAGAAGTCGAGTTATGATCTTCTGAAGTTGGCTCTCTGCAGGCCCAAGGCTACCAAATCTGTTGCGCGTGCAGAAAATCAAACTTTAGTAGGTCATAACTCGACTTCTAGAAGTCGACAGCAGTTTTTGAAAACGACACTATACATTTCAAAACATGCTCTTTCCAATGGTACCCATCACATACTGAAGTTGTATATCCCCGTTCACACCCTTCCCTAGTTAGAAGTTTTCAGATCAGTTGTTGACGTCATTCTTTGACTGTAGATGAGACGATGTTCTCCTTTTGTGATTCACGCAACGGATTCTATAAGAATACTTCGTTTTTCACGAGAACAATCTGTATCAATCTTTGGCACTGATATCGAACCTTTGCTGACCATCCACTCGTCGAAGGCCTGAAACATGTACATCGCATACTAGGTTGAATGAACCCGTTTGTTTTTCTTTGTAGCAATTTTTGTGCAATGACTGCCAAGAACATTCTGACCAAAAATTATATTAGGGCAACATATTCACGAGAGACAGCTGACAAAATCAATTTTAATTTTTTCCAGGTGTTTTTTTCGCGAAACAATTCGATGGATCTCAAGAAAATCGGTAAAACCTGTGCGCTAACTTTCAAAAGCCTTATCCTCGAAGACTACACGTCTTGTCCTCGAGGACTACACGCTCAATCGTGGCGAGACCCGTCTCTTTGTCAACGGAGCGAGGAAAAAAGTGAAGGAAAATGTTTTCGACAAAAAAAGCAGCTTTTGCGGGATATTAGAGCAAGTTTTGATCGGTTTAATGACTTGAAGACGGGAGGATTTCTATTTAAAACTCACTGTTCAGATAGTCCGAGGCCGTCAATGGTTATGGTGATTGAATGTTTCCTTGTAACATTCCTCCAGATGATGTCGCTTCTTCGAGTTTGCAATGAAAAATCGATAGTTTCCGCGACTGCATCAAGTTGGATTCATGGCGGCGACAGCAGATACGTCACAGAAGCTCGTCAAATCTCTAGCTGTTACTCGCTTCAGAGAGGGAGCTGTCATTTGTGGCTCTTCAGAGGTTGATCCAGCTAGTCACAGGTTTTGGTATTCTCAGCAGCAACCTCAACTCGAGTGGTCTCTTCAAGCAAAGTAGATATTCGAGTCGTAAAAATTGGTTTTTTCTGTCACTCTTTTTTCCCTGTTGCTTTCTTGTCATGCCACTGTGTCATCTATTCTGTCGCTGTCTTTTCAGGCAATGTTCTGAATACATTTGGAGCATTATTAAGCGACTAATACCGGCCAACTCACTGGAATATTAGTGAACAGTTGTTGCTGCAGCAGTTGTAACTCCATCGAAATCGGTCCAAGTCGAGCAATATCGGGGTACCTCATTACCAACAGTCCTTAGGAGTACGAATCTTCGAGGACATTGAAGACGAGCGTTTTCTTCCTACTGCGATTCATGGAGAATACCCATCGTGCTTTCTACGAATCATTCTGACACAAACACTGTCCCTTTACTGACAATAGCAGCCGGATCCACTCGTACTCATCGAGCAATGGACATTGCGAGCGCCGCGTTGAGAGCAGTTCTCGATTGAGAATCAATGCTGCCAGTGGTCCCTGTCCGACGGAGCCTTCGATGCTCGGAATTCAGGATTCCTCGGATGTTGGTGAGACCATTTTCTTCTTCTGTGATTCCTGACGTGGATCTTGAAGATTGCAACAGCTATCACGAGAAAAGATTATTCCTTGGAATAAAGACTCTTCGCAGAATTGGATCGGCTCCTCGAGGACCTGCAACTTGTAAATATGACAAGTTGTTCTCAATTCGTATCAGCTTTCATACGGATCTGTGACTGAACATGACTGATTCTCATCCGAAGAGACGCAGAATTACTATTTAGGGGAAAGTTCTCGAAAAAAGTTTAAAAACCGTTTCAATAAGTGGAGCTTCGACAAAAATCACTTTTCTCGCTCACATTTGAATATTTGAGTAGATTCTGATGTTCGTGACACCTCTTGCTTAGACATGGGGAGATGATTTCTCGTGTTTTCTACGACAGAACATTGTTCCCTTAGCGTGAAGGCTGACAGTTCGCAAAATATAGCAGCCGGATCCATTAGCACACATTCAGAACGATTGGTATAGCGAGCGCCATCAGTTTTGCTGTCCATCGACTCCTCGAAGACCTGAAACATAGATGCCTTCTTGGTTATACTCGTTTGCTTCTTTCTGGCGAACTTTCTGCTATCTCGTCACTGTCAAGGACATTCTGGCCAAAAAGTTACATTAATACAACATACTTACGGGAGATATCTGAAAAATTCAATTCCGAATTTTTCCAGGTCCTTTTTTCGCAAAACAATTCGATGGATCTCGAGAAAATCGCTAAAAACTGTGCGCTAACTTTTCAGAAATCTTTTCCTCGAGAACTACACATCTTGTCCTCGAGGACTACACGTCTTGTCCTCGAGGACTACACGCTCAATCGTGGCGAGACCCGTCTCTTTGTCAACAGAACGAGGAAAAAAGCGAAGGAAAATGTTTTCGAAAAAAAAAACAGTTTTCGCGGGATGTTAGAGCAAGTTTTGTCAGTTCAATGACTTGAAAACGGGCGGATTTCTATAAAACCCACTGTTCAGATAGTCCGAGGCCGTCACTGGTTACGATGATTGGATGTTTCCTTGTATGATTTTCCAAATGCTGTCGTTTCTTCGAGTTTGCAATGAAAATGCGATAGTTTTCACAAGTGGATCATTGTGGATTCTTCACGACGACAGTAGATACGTCACAGAAGTCCGTCAAATCTCTAGCTGTTACTCGCTTCAGAGAGGGAGCTGTCATTTGTGGCTCATCAGAGGTTCATCCAGCTAGTCACAGGTTTTGGTATTCTCAGCAGCAATAGTAACTTGTGTGGCGGTCTCTCCAAGCAAAGTACAAAATTCGAGTCGTGAAAATCGGTTCCTCCGGTCACTTTTTGTTCCCTGTTGCCTTCTTGTCTTGACACTTGACGGTGTCAATCTATTCTGTCGCCGTCTGCCCGTCGCTCGTCAGTACTCCTCGCAACATTCTGAATACATTCCGATCATTATTTTTTCAGTAATAATGACGAACTTACTGGAAGTTTGGTGGACAGTCGCTGCTACAGCAGTTGCAACTCCATCAAAACTGGTCCAGACCGAGCAATATCGGGGAACGTCATTACCAGAAGTCCTTCCCGAATGGTAACAAACACGTCGGCACTCTTAGGAGTACGAATCTTCGATGACATTGAAGACGAGCGTTTTCTTCCTGCTGCGATTCTTAGAGAATATCCTTCGTGTTTTCTACTAATCATTCTGACACAAATGCTGACCCTTTTTACTGACTAAAGCAGCCGGATCCACTCGTACTCATCGAGCAATGGACATTGCGAGCGCCGCATTGAGTGCAGTTCTCGATTGAGAATCAATGCTGCCAGTGGTCCCGGTCCGACGGAGCCTTCGGTGCTCGGAATTCAGGATTCCTCGGATGTTGGTGAGACCATTTTCTTCTTCTGTGATTCCTGACGTGGATCTCGCTTGAAGATTGCAACAGCTTTCACGAGAAAAGATCATTCCTTGGAATAAAGACTCTTCGCAGAATTGGATCGGCTCCTCGAGGACCTGCAACTTGTAAATATGACAAGTTGTTCTCAATTCGTATCTGATTTATACGGATCTGTGACTGAAAATGACAGTTTCTCATCGGAAGAAACGCAGAATTACTATTTAGGGGAAAAGTTTTCGAATAAATTTTCAAAACCGTTCCAATAATTGGAGCTTCGACAAAAAATCACTTTTCTCGCTCACATTTGAATATTTGAGTAGATTCTGATGTTCGTGACACCTCTTGCTTAGACATGGGGAGATGATTTCTCGTGTCTTCTACGACAGAACATTGTTCCCTTAGCGTGAAGGCCGTTAGCACACATCCAGAAAGATTGTTATAGCGAGCGCCATCAGTTTTGCTGTCCATCGACTCGTCGACCTGAAACATATACATATGTAATCTAGGTTAGACTCGGTTGCTTCTTTCTGGCGAACTTTCTGCTATCTCGTCACTGTCAAGGACATTCTGGCCAAAAAGTTACATTAATACAACATATTTACGGGAGATATCTGAAAAAATCAATTCCGAATTTTTCCAGGTCCTTTTTTCGCAAAACAATTCGATGGATCTCGAGAAAATCGCTAAAAACGGTGCGCTAACTTTTCAAAAGTCTTGTCCTCGAGGACTACACGTCTTGTCCTCGAGGACTACACGCTCAATCGTGGCGAGACCCGTCTCTTTGTCAACGGAGTGAGGAAAAAGCAAAGGAAAAAAAAGCAGCTTTTGCGGGATATTAGAGCAAGTTTTGATCGGTTTAATGACTTGAAGACGGGAGGATTTCTATTTAAAACTCACAGTTCAGATATTCCGAGGTCGTCACTGGTGATGATGATTGAATGTTTCCGTATAACATTTCTCAAGATGTCGTCCTTTTTTCGAGTTTGCAATGAACACGGGATAGTTTCCACGACTAAATCGAGTTGGATTCATGACGGCGACAGTAGATACGTCACAGAAGCCCGGCGAACCTCTGGGTGTTTCTCGCCTTAGAGAAACACCGGGGATAGCTGTCATTTGTGGTTCCTCAGAAGTTCATCCAGCTAGTCACAGGTTTTGGTATGCTCAGCAGCAATATTAACTTGTGTGGTGGTCTCTCCAAGCAATGTACAAAGTTCGAGTCGTGAAAATCGGTTCCTCCTGTTACTTTTTGTTCCCTGTTGCCTTCATAAAGAAGATCCTTCGTGTTTCCTACGAATCATTCTGACACAAACACTGTCCCTTTGCTGACAATAGCAGCCGGATCCACTCGTACTCATCGAGCAATTGACATTGCAAGAGCCGCATCGTCAGCAGTTCTCGATTGGGAATCAATGATGTCAGCGGTCACTTTCAAAAGGACACATTGGTGCTCATAATTCAGGATTCCTTGGATGTTGATGAGACCATGGTTTTCTTCAGTGATTCATGGAGTGGATCTCTCTTCAAGAATGCAACAGCGTTCAGGGGAAGAGATCATTCTTTGACATGCAGACTGACTCATCGCAGAATTGGATCGGCTTTTCGAGGACCTGCAACTTGAAACTATGATATGTTGTTATTATCGTTTCTTGACACTTTCATCAGCTCTCGTACGGATCTGTGGCTTAACATGACAATTTTTGACCAAAAAAGAAGCAGATTCACTATTTAAATGAAAAGTTCTTGAAATTTTAGTTTTAACCGTTTAAAAAAGTGGAGCCTCGAGAAAAATCACTTTTCTCGCTCACATTTGAATATTTGAGTAGATTCTGATGGCGGTTCGATTTTAAAATATTTTTTATAGCCAGTTTTGCTTTTTCAATGTTCATTCCAACGGGTTCGGACGTTTTTCTATCGTCAATAGGTAGAAAATGTTAATAAGTTTTATTTCAAAAAAACTCACCGATTTTTCCTTCAATTTGATGCTTTCATATTAAATATTCTGATTTGTGAACGTCAATGTGGAGGCATACTTCTCTGTTGATCGGACTCTCGATGCGAAATTATTGGTTCATCAGCCGCGGGTGGACGAATAGCAATGAGAGAGCAGGCAGAACAAAGAGACGGAGACTCACAATGCGCTACGGAGCGCACTCGCAACACAGAAAATGATCAGAATTACATGCGGCCCCTCGGTGACCCTGGGGGGACCTGCGATGTCTTTTATTGATTACAGGACCGTCGAAGAGTGCTGGACGCGTCAGAACCCAAATGAAAGGAAAAAGGCCCACCTTTTTTTGTGTCCCTCTCACTCTCTCACTCTCTCTCATGGAAACAATGTGAAGACTTTCGACGAAGAGCGAGTAAAAATGAGTTTATTCAATTGAAATTGTTTCAGAAATTACGAAGAAAGCGAATTACGTGTATAAAGAAGAATGAAAAGTTTGCGGGGAAATTAAAACTATGTGTAGAGATTTCAGAATTTACTCGTTTTCCAACTGTTTTGGTGTGTGATGGAGGGTGGCGGTGAGGGCGTAAAGGATTACAACTTGTGAATGGACAATAGAACAATAAATGCTAGTCAATCTAGTATAGAGAAGGTGAAGGAAATGTTCCTGAGAAGTTATCTACAACTAGACGGAATAGAGAGAAGGGAGAATTCAGGTGAATATCAGGCAGTATATGGGGAATTGTCGGGACAATCGGTAGGAGCAGTCTACTTGCGGGATTGAATGTTGGTCTTCAGAAGAATCTTGGAGCGACGAACGTGCACAACGAACGGCTCTCCATTGAAGAATTCTCCGCGGAGCTCGTAGGAATAATATCTCTTCTTGTGTTGAGATTTGTCTCCGACATTGTACTTCTCCGATCTGGTCTGGCGATATCCGTTGAGCGCGATGTCCGAGCATTCCTTGGAGTGCCACCAAGGTCTGAAAATTTGAAGAATGGATACCCCAAAACTGCTTAGTAGGACTAACCCAGAGTTTCTGAAGTGGGAGCAATTGACGTCTTTGTTATTATCGTTGTCGCTGTCGTTGGTGGTGAAGCGTATTCCATTTGAGGACAACAACGGGTCCGATCCATTGGCTACTGCCGATCCGACTCCATGACCGGTGACGTAGAGTTTGTATCCGTCTTTCTTCCCTCCAAAGTTCACCTTCCACTCTGCCTCCCATGATCCTGGGTAGCGTCTGGTGCAGTTCTCGTTGCAAACATCGCCTTCAAACTCGATGCGGAGAGTTGCAGGAGGGGATCCGACTGGAGCGAGCTTCTCCAATTTGTCGAGTCCAATCCAGTGGCTAGTTTTCAAGTCTCCAAATCCACGGATGTACTCTTTCATTATTCTTCTCTGGAAGTCAAACTCTCCGTCGAGGCGTCTGAAAAATGGTGGATTATCATACAATCTAGTAAAATGATATCATACTTTTGGACCACAATCCATCCTCCATCAGTAGTTTCCATGTCACAGTAGACTTGGAATGGCTGATCCTGTCCTGCGTTGATTGTGTAGACCCCGCTTGGACTACCAAGAGCCATACGTTCCATGCACGTCTGAAAAGTTTGAATGATGTCTTGCTTTGAAATTTTTTACTAACCTCGGTGACCTCTCCGTCCAGAGGCTCATAGAATTGAAGAGTGGTCGTGGCGGGCGGCATCCGGCGAGTGGAAGTTGGACGACGACGCATGACAGGGGTGATATTAGTGGTTCCCTGAGTCGTTGATTCCGAAACCACGGCAACTTCTGGGGTGGCAGTTTCTGGTGTAGCTGTTTCCGCATTAAACTCTTCTGCGTCTTTTTCGGCTTCCTTTTCAACCTGATCCGGCTTCTCGGCTTCTTCCAAAACATCATCTGTGATTTCATGAGACGTCTGCTCGATCGGCTCTTCACTTTCAACTTCTTCGTCGGTTGGAGCGAGGACGTGTGCGTGGTGGATGTTCTTGTTGTTGTTGTGGTCATCGGGAATTCTGGAGGGAAGAGTGTAGACGAGCGGTTGCTCTTGGGTGGGAGTGGTGGATTGGTTGCTCTGAAAACGAAACAGTTGTGATGTCGAGTTACTATACGGAATGTACCAGGATGACGTAGAGAATGATGAGTCCGAGTAAAATGGCGGCGGCGGCTAGAATGGCGAAGAGGAGGATGACGAAGTAGCGAGGCATTCTGGAATGTAAAACTGAATGAATGTGAAATGAAAAATTCCATAAAATTTTGACTCTTGCGCATCTCAAATCTCATACACTTAAAGAAGATTTCGAGTTTTCACCTATCATCTGAAATCGCTTGAAATCATTTTCTGGAGAGTTAGAGCCTTTAAATTTGATTCCCCCTATTAACAAATTATGTTACAAAGTTTCAAGGACAGGAAGAAAGGAAAGTTCAGAATTTTGAGACTTTATCCGGTTCTAATTTTTGCTCTCCACATTTTTTTCATGAAATCCACTGAAAAGGAAAAAAAAACACTTTTACTTTCTTTGTTTGGAGTCACAAAGAAAAACACTTTGGAACCCAATGTGCTCTTTGGAAACTTTCAATGTTTACCTAACAAAAAACCCATAAAAAAAGTGTTGCACTCTGAATTTTCGAAATCTCAAAACTTTCAAGTTATTCACAGATGAGCAGATTTTGAAATGTGAAAATCTGGACACCTTCTCCTCCTCCACCCACACCAAAAACTAACCCTCTATTTTTGTTTCCTTTTCCCCACGGCCACTTTGCTTCCTCCACACAAGCCTTCTCGACTTGGTCCGGTCTCGTGAAGTTGGACTCCACCAGAGCATCCCGCTCGACGGTTTTTGTCGGATTCTCGGCGAACGACTGGAATGTGAAACTTTGAAGAACTCATTGAACTTGCTAAAACCAACCGAGAGTGGTTCGTCTTTGGCCTCCTGCATGACGTTGGTGTCCGAAGCTTGCGGCAGATAATAGGATCTGTAATAGAGCATTTAATTGGAGTGAAATCTAAAAAAGCATGTCAATCGGTCAGGAAGTTTGATTTGAGGGAATCTAAACAGCGGAACACGACAATTCAGTTCTCATCGGAAGTCATGAACTAGTCGGGACCATAATTGGTTTTCGCTTACTGTTGAAGCGATGGGGAGATTGGAAAAGTTGCCGATGGGAAAACATAATTGAGGTGTGAAGGGACACACCGAAGATGACTGGAGGAACACCAGGTGACATAGAGGTTCTTGAACTACGACATAGAGGTTCTTGAACTAGAGGTTCTTGAATTTGACCACTCTCAGTGCAAAATCGTGGACAATGCTCAATGTTGAGTATCTGAGAAATAACTTTCCATCGATTCGATTTTTCCTATATTAGGTGCCTACATTTAGAAGCCAGTGAACATTTTCAATTATGAATCCAAGGCAACATGAGTTGAAGTTAGTAAACACTGGCAACTTTGATTTCTTCGTCTCAAAAACAAAACAAGAACATATGTCTCATCTCTCATAATTGATATTGACAGAGAAAGTTTTATGGTTAGTTCGCTGATACTATCTATTTCTCTCTCTCTTTTTCTTTCCTATCTTCAATCTCTCTATCTCTCAACCAAAGATTCCAAAACAGATGAAAAATAATATCTCGAAAATGTAGTCACACCCCTTGACTTGTGTTCAACAAGAACACTAGGTATCTTTTCGGAGGCGAATCGAGAAAAAGAAGGTAACTTGTAAACTGCGAAATGCGCGAACAATCGGAACAGTGAGGGTGGATTTTCTTCCTTCCACACGTTTTCGATTTCCGACAGCCAGAAACGTCGTTGCTATTTCATGGCTAATCAAAGTCTCTTTTTCTTGGGGAAGGGTTTCCAGGAAATCATAAAAACACAACGGTTTGAAAATGGCTTGAAGATGAAAGAAGGTTTTTGATGATGGGTTCGATTAGAAACCTGTCATATCGGAATGGTGACAAAACACATGCGAGAAAAGTCCAATGATATGAGGGCAAATCTGTTTCTGCGTTGTTGTCCCCTCCTTGCCAAAAGAAACCTATGATGAAGATGCAAAAAGTTTTTGGAAAGATGGAAGAAGAAAGGAGAACTGTGTAAAAGTTAAAAGTTAAAACCAAAACCAATACCATTTTTCTTATTTCCTGTCATTCATTCTTTTCCTACCCTCCGAAAGAGAAGAGGTCAGAGAAGGGAGGGAGAGACTATCAAGTTACATTAACACTGCCACTTATACTGACTGCATACCAAGAGAGAGAAAAAAGATAAGGGAAAGTGAGTGGGAGAGAGGGGCGCCTGAAGACGTGGACTGCGCCACCAACGCTTATTTATGACTTTTTGGAATGCAACAGCTTGGTGGGTGATGAGACGATATATAGCTGATTGTTATCAGTTGACGGCTAGGAGATGGAAGAGGGGAGTGGTATCAGTGAACTATTTGAAATGATGGAAAAAATTGATGGGAACGCTTGCTTTGTCCAACTTCTCAAAAATAAGGGCGTGGTTCATCAAATTTGAAGGATGATATATAGTAAACTATGGAGATGAGCATATTGGCGTTCTTTGTGAAACATGAAACTGTAAGAGTTTCGGTCTGTTGTTCACGTTTTCGATACACAAGTTCTTCATTTTCAAAGTTGAAAAAACAATTTTTAAGAACCGAGTCGAAACTTTTTCTGCCTCGTGTACAGCCGCTACTCTGTCTTTGGATTCACATCATTGCTAAACTTTAAAACGTTCGAATACTGTGTCATAAGTAGGCTCGCTCGGAACTGAATTGCATTCCGATTTTTCCGATCTTTCTGATATTTCCGATCTAATTTTTTCGGAAAGTTTCGGAAAATCTGAAGGAAAACAGGAAATTAGGAAAGAGAACCATTGTAAAATTAATTGAACTTTTCAACTACTTTCAGAGAGTTCCTTCCACAAACTGTTCGAGAATATCACAGATACATTTTTTTCTCCAGAAATCAGAGATAATAGTAGGAATCAGCTCAAAAATTGAGCTCCCCAAAGTTATGAAATTTCCCGATTATTCCAATTTTTCAAGACGAAATTGTGTTTTCAGATTTTCCAGCAACTTTTCTGAATGTCTTAATGGGTTTGAGGTTTGACAGAACTTTTATGATAACTGATGTCAAATAGAGGGACTTCTCAGAACGGTATCGAAAAGCGGATCAAACAAAATTTCACAAGTTTCTATCACGCGCTGTTTCAAGCCAGTGCTTTTTATCTGAGTCACAAGGCTCCGGACAAACCCACAGCATCTACTGTTTATCTATAGATAGCAAATGTTGAATTACTTTACAATTTGTAGCCTCCCCGAAATACCCTTCACTTACCGACACTTGTGTCTTTGAAACTCTCCATACTTGGAGTTTTTAGTAGCAAAAATATCCATAGCTCTTCTAGAACGAAAAAGTGAGACTCATCACATCTCGCCTTTCCTCTCTGACTCCTCTGTCACCCATATCCATCAACCCATCCACTCATCTGGATTAATATGGAGCTCATTCCATGCTTTTGGCTCAAGGTCAACTCGCTTCTTTGACGCCTCCCCTGAAGTCTAGACACCATATCACTAACCTCGAAAACTTAGGCCAGAACCGCATTTCGAACGTTCGGTAGAAGGAGAAGAAACTTTTACTAACAAAAGTACAAGTGTAAAATGTAGTATGACTGTTGACCGAGACACGGTCGATGGGCGGAGCCCGAACGGAGAGAAAAAAGGCGGAGCGCAAATCTAGGGTCGGAAAAAAGAGGCGGTGTTCGTTTTTTCTACGTAAAATGGTCAACAGGAAACAACAAGAAAGCACATGATTCGATCAGAGGGCACAATATAGCTATTTACCGGAAGATCAGTATTAGTTAGAGGAGAAAAAGATTCTGAGTGACAGCAATGCTTCAAAAGGTTGGACGTTCGAAAGGAGGAAACAACTAGCTGAAAAATGAATGCCAACATTCTCAAAAAAAAAAGCGCCGACACATCATCAAAATGTGTCAACGACTACTTGATTATTCATAAACGTTTGAGAGCACAAGCCGTCCATCTCCTCAACACAGCTATTTGGAAAGATTGAGACATGATAGATTCTAATGAAAAACTGAAACGTTTCGAGCAAGGAAAGTTGAAAATCTTGGCCAACAAATTTTTTTCGCTAGATTATTATCAATGTCAATATGGACAGATTGAGAGGCGATTGGATGCATACGCAATGTCGTACATGTCACTGAAAGCGAAACTTGATATGTTTTTCGTCACAAATCTTCAGCCATGTGCGGGGTTGAAGGGTTTGATTAACTTGACGCGGTTTCAATTTGAAAAAATAGAAAAGCAGAAACATGCATAAATTTTTTTTGGGGAAGGGGGGGGGGGGGTCCCCTTGAGATATGAAGAAGGGGAACAAGATAAGTACTCTTTCTTGTTTTGTTTTAGGGAGCAGGAAAATTTGATTTGAAAATTTTAGGAGAATCCTCAAATCATCTGTATCAAATGATCACGAGTACTCATAGAATGTTCCTCTAATTTCCAGGAGTGAGAACTTTCTGAGAGATCTTATCTGATTATTGAAATTGAAAGTTTTCGAAGAATCTTATCTGATTTTTTGAGTAAACCTTTTGATCTTTAGTTTTAGATTTTATCTCTATCAAACTACTCAAGTTTTGTCGCTAACTTTACAGACAAAACGGACGCTGAGATCAATTGAAATCGGATCACCAAGAAAAATCGATCCACGCATAGATTCAACTGATCTGGAACGGCAACTTCTGACCTGAGGTTGAGCATGATTCACTCTCAACCTGAACCACTCAACTTTCCTTTAACGGGATTCTCAGAAATCTGAAAAACAGTGGTTCTCTGAGAACCCTCCAAAATCTACTCATAAGTTCCAAAAAGATCAAACCCTCTCATTCCAAAATGTTCATTGTTTTCTATATGATCCCTGCGCCTCCTAAATTCCTATTATTTCTCTTCCACTTCCTCTGCAATAAATAACAAAATGTCAGAACTACAGTAGTCCTCACGTATCCAATCGCAACTGAAGACCATGGAATTCTATCATCACTTTCTACGCTACATGCTAGGATAAACTGATCAAACTCGTGATATTGAAAACTGACAAATTGTTTCAACGACAAACCGCTAGAACAAAGGGTTCCTAAATCATTTTTCTTCCCAAAAAACCAAACCAGAGAGTGAAGTATCTAGAGACACCCAGACGGCGAATAGAATAAAAAAATTCCTTCCGTCCCTGTTATGATATCAAACGTCAGTGGAGATCACTTTCTCTTCTCTTTCCCTTTTCAATGTTTGTTGGCTGACTTACAGTATGCCGTGCCATGATGTGACTCGGAAAAATTCAAAAATGGTAAATGTCACCCCATTAACCTTTTCCTATAAGATTCAAATTGGTCTGGGAGAAATTTGAAAGTGCAAGCGAAAAACCAATTAAAAAACGAAAACAAGTAGAACAATGGTTTCAAGTGGAGTTTGAGGAAAAAATGGGGAAATGAGAAGTAGAAATTCGGAAGAGGTAGAGGGATCTAGAAAAGGGATCTTCACGCTATGGTGATCTTTAGAAATGATAAGCCTTTGGGTGGTCCCAAGTTTTTTTACGGAGGATGACTAGAAGAAAAATCGCTAAACCAAAGGCTATAAAAATATGTCTTATCGATAAGAAACGACACAAATCTACACCAATGAAAACGTTTCGAACCAGATAATCCGATTAATGGGGAGAAGCAATAAAATTGATATTCATCTGGGTAGAGAGAATACTTCTAATTGCCTCTCCTATTCGATATCTATATCAATATCAGAAGAATCGTATCAAATATCTTCCAAGGGTGATTTCTCACTTTCGGAAGGGTTCCGAATTTCTCGCCTCGGCCATCCTATCTGATATCAAAACGCTGTTCCGCGCGGAGAATCGGGAGAAAGGTGAAAAGGTGAGAAATATGACACCAGAGAGTTTCTTTCTCGAATGAACTTCACAAAGTGCTCCGCTTCAGAAGCGAGCCATCTCATTCCAAGGCCTCATTAAGCTCGTTGCATCAAGCAAAATATTTTGGCCCATTTTCCCGCCAATGTTATTGTGTCTTCTATGTGTAGTTGCGCCAACTGTTTTAATCTGTGTAGAGATTTACGTGCTAATCAAAATCGCAACATCGTTTGAGTTACGAGCGCGGGGCATCTCGTAAAGCACCGCCAAGCCTCGGACAATGATCTACGATGCCGCTTTGAGTATCTGATTTACACGGAACAGATGAGGGGAGAAGAGGGGGGAAGGTGTCAGATGAGTGCGGGAGAGTAGAAGGTGTGAGGAAGGGGGAAAGCAAATGGAGAGAGGGGAGCGGCGGGTAACAAAACAATGGTGGCGTCAACAAGTGGTGGAGATAAGAGGGTGAAGTTGCACCATATGCAACCTCTCCAAGTTTTTGAAATCTCGAGAGGTCAAAAAAAGGGACCGCACATGGAAGTTGGAATGCCGAAAGAGATGCCACTTGAAGATCAACATTGGTGGACCACCTGGTGTAGAGTGAGGTGGAAGAAGATGCAGAGGTCTATGGAAGGGAAAGTTTTGGTGTCTTGATTTATTTGGATTAAAGTTATCGAAATGTCAAAATCTTGAAAACTAGGAGTGTTGAGAACTTTTGGAGTTCTGAAAAAAGAGTGAAAATAGGCATGTTGAGAACCCAACACCAGAAAGGTAGACCATTCTCACAAAGAGATGTACGAGTTCTTGTGTTGAACTTTCTTTTACAAACTGGGTGAAAGTGAAATCGACTAGTGCCGAGTCAGAATCGGGAAAAGAAAAGCAACAAAATGATCACGTCATTAGAGTTATGACCTTGCAAAGTTGAACCCTAAAGTGACACTTGTAGAATCTGAACCCATAGGGTCTGTTTTATCTTGATCCGGATTCCGAGGAAAATTCCAACGCAAAAATTCATCCATCTCCATGTTCTGAGATTTTGAGATCAGGTTGAAAATGAAAGCGAACCAAGTTAACTAAAAGTGAACACTTTTCAATGTTTGTTGCAAAATATACAACCTCAGACTAATACTATAATAGTCTATGTTCAAAAAATGTAAACAAAAGTTGTGCCGACCGAGTCTACTGCTCAATGTGTCCAGTTTTCCATGTTCTCGCAACTTGACACCAGCCGTTTCCTGCCGAACACAAAAAGACTCCAGATGCTCCAATTCTGATGAGAAAGTCTGATTTTTTTTCGAATGAAAATGATTATCCAACACTTGACACACTATTACAATCAGTCAAGAATCAACATGACAGAAGGTCATCAAGTTGGAATAACCTTTAACAATGGGCGATTTGCACATGATTGTACAGTGTGCAAATACTTGAGCAGAGACATCGAAGGAGATGCTCATGCCTCCAAACCGGTGGGAGTTTCGGGGAGAATGGGGGTCTTCAAAATTTTCAACGGCAAGGGGAAAAATTCTACAGTAGTCCTGGCATTCTCTTTCATCCCCAAAAAATAATCGAAAAATGAAGAATCGCTACACTTTCCTTCGGTTTCTCACAACATGTCTCATAGCGTAAGAATGTTTTTCAGAGACACAATCAAAAATCGTGGCTACCGAGACAAGTGTACATTGACCCTTCGGCTTCTTCTGAGAAGAATCAGGGATTCAACTGCACCCACCCCCCAATTGTTTATTTATTTATGTATGTACAAGGGCATTTTTGAGGCAACGAAGAGAGAACGCCGCACCACGTTTACGACAAATGAAACATTGAGGAGAATTGGCATAAAATGAGCCACTCATTGGGCGGGAGGAGAGGGAAAACAAAAGGCGCCGCGCGAGAATAGGTAACATGATAGCAAATCAAGGAAGGGAGTAGACGAGGCCAATTTTCTTTGAGAAATTTTCGATCAAAAACGCGGGGAAAAAATGATTACCTGATCAAGCCCATAGCCGGTGGAAGATCCGAGAAGCTGTCGTAGGATATCTCCGACAATGAATCGAAATTCGAGTCATCGGAAAATATCATACTCATTGTCGATAGTATATGACCACGATGCAGTGGTGATAGTAATTCACTACCCACACATTTGTCAGTGTTCTGCATATTTTGGTAGTTGTTTTTTTTTCGATGAATACTAATTAGTAAAAAAAACAGTGTGGAAGAGAGGCGGGATTTCGGAGTATTGGAACACATGTGAAGTTGAGAAGTCGAGAGGAACATGCGGGTGGCCAAAAAAAGAGGTTGCGGTGAACTTAAAAAGGAGGGGGAAAAGTTGAAGAGGTTGATTGCTTGAGGGGGGTTCCACTGGGGAAGCTTAACGATAGGAGAGATACAACCTAAAAACGACTAGAAGGGAAACATGTGTTGGAAAAGAATCAGCATACCGTATTTCCTCTAATTGACCGTAACCCTCCGGACCGTCACTTTGAACAAATCTATCTCGGGAAATCAAGAGTATTTCATTTTTCTCATGCACCTACAAAATCCTAGCCTAATGGATTAGATTGTCAGTTCCAAGTTTTCAAAGCTGACTTTTGTGTATGGAAAATCACTAAACCCAATACAGTATAAATCGAAATCTAACAGGGCCAATCACTTCAAAGAATTTGAACAAACTTAAATCAACCATTTCTCATAGCTGAGAAGTCAAGAATGAGAAAAATGAAAAAAAAAACAAAATAGAAAAAAGGCTGCCAGTAACCTGAGTGAAACTTGAGAAGATTCAAAAAGTTTTTTTGGAAAATGCTAGAACCTCCAAACGCTTTCACGGCCATCAACATATGAATAGAACGTTTCCCCAGCTCTTAAAAATTGTATTTCAAGACTCTCCCCGAAACAGATGATACTGGAAGTCAACAAAAGGTCAGATACCTAAACCAGCAGTCGAAGGAAAGAGGTACAGTATCTCTAAATAACGGACCACCCAAACAATATGACAACAGAAATACCAACATTGTTCAGTAACGAATTCAAATGTACTAACCTCGAAACGATATCCAGTAACGCACTCTATGTTGTTTCCAAACATCCAAACAACACCCATCGCTAACGGAAAACTTCTCACTTCTCCTCTCATTTTTTGTCGCCTATTTTCTCAGCTGAATGAATATGCAAATATATACAGTTGCCTAAAGTAGTGAAGACAGGAATCGGAATTGTAAACTTCCAGAAAAAAACACGCTGTCTTCTTGGTCGCCATTTTCTCACGATTGTATTTTCGAATGTGACAAAATAAATGTTTTTATGACCAAAAATATCAATGAAACCCAATTCTAACCTGGGAATGATGGAAAATTGCACAAGACAAGTTTGTACACGACAAGAAAAAAAAGCGAATTGAAAACGTTTTCACAATGACTAGAAATTTATACAAGTCAGTCTTCTTCGACATTGAACTTCCGGAGCATCTCGAATCCAAATTGTGAACGGAGACCTCGGCACAGAGAGTTCATCTCGGAGACTATTTCTTCACTCTTCTCGGCGTCGGGCTTTTTGACATAAGCGGCCACCATATAAACATCTTTCTCGATGGATTCTCCAAAGAACGTCTGCAAAAATTCTAATTTCCATTTTTTTTGTGTCAATGCGTACCAGATCTCTCTTTTCGTCGTAGCCACGGTCTCTGTTTACTTTGTGGAAGTTTTCTTTGTCGGCTTTACATCTCTCCTTCCAAGCATTGTACTTCTCCTGAACGAAATCGCTGATTACCGGACGGAGATCTTCGGTTTTTTTGGGGACCTGAAATTAGAGGGATTTCGTCAGTCCGAAAGGATCCAAATCTTACAGTTTTCTCACTCATTTGACAGGTATAAAAATGGAAGGGCATTTGGAAGAGGAATGGAACGATGTATTGTTTTCCCGACTCTTCTTCTTGACTCGTCTTCACATCATTCTTGTCGTCGGTCATTGTCAAATCCTTGGTTATTCCGAAGCCCGTATTGTCCCTTATCCAACCCTTTGTTATTTTACTCAATCCTTTCAAAGTACAGAGCTCAGCCACCGCATCTTCTCTGCTCATATCATTGATGCTGTCGAGAAGCTTTGCGTTATGCAAATAGACAAGTCCCTGAAATTGAAAAAGGATTATGAGAAGTGGAAACCTTTCTCCTTACAGTCAAGATCGGCATGCATTCGGTTCTGAAGAACACACTCATATGATTGTTCTTGTTCACGTGATCCAAACTGAAGAAGTGCTCCAACTGCTCGCAGACTCTCGGGTAGTTCACTGCTCCATAAACATCTTCACTTTTTTCGAATGGGAATGGAACTCGTCTTCCCCTGACGCAAATAGCAAAATAGTAGGGCTGAGTGCTCGTGCAGAATTTCAAACATTTCTCCCTTGAGTCAATGGATTTTCCCTCGTTTTTCATCAACTGAAAATATTGAGATTATTAACCGCAAAGCAACAACTTTGACGCACTTCATGCAGCTCGTCAGGCAAACAGTTGCACCCCAAAGTGTCGGTAGCATACAGTCTGTACTTATCGATAAGGATTTTGTAAATGTGCATGAGGAAGGAGTAGAAGTTGGTTTTGCGGGTCTCTTCGGTAGATATTTTTCCCTTGAACATTTTCAACTTCAAGCGAAGAATCATCAAGTAGGCGAGGCAGCGGATGACCTGAAAAATGCACGAGAAATTCCAGAATCTCCGAACACTGAGGAGATATTGAAGACTGCCAGAATCTCTTTTGAACCTTGTAACTTCAGAATCCGATCAATAACTTGAAGTACCCTCCTACTCACATTTCCATCCTGCAACTGTTGTTGCCCCTTGATGATCATCAGCAGAATCATCAGCTCATCAACACATCTTCTTCTCAGATTCTGAAGAAAAAGAGAATCGATACCAATGCTCTGCGGAGCCTCTCTCGCTGGGAAGTTGCTGTCCTTGAATGGATCTGATGGCTGAAA
Source organism: Caenorhabditis sp. 40 LS-2015 (assembly GCA_900536305.3). Classification (NCBI taxonomy): domain Eukaryota; kingdom Metazoa; phylum Nematoda; class Chromadorea; order Rhabditida; family Rhabditidae; genus Caenorhabditis; species Caenorhabditis tribulationis. Next base: position 93,826 of record LR546195.1, on the reverse strand, counting down.
CATAAATCATTGATAATTTTTGTTGGTTTGGAAATCACATACCATTGTTAAGAGTGCTCCATCATCGGTCGCGATCTCGGTTTGAATGTCGAAAACTCTGCATTCAGCAGTCCTGCTCAACTCTGACATCCTGTTTCGGAAGTTTCCCGATCCGTCAGATTCTCCCAGGTACTTCTCCATGGTTGTGAACGGTTGCGTGCTCTCTCCGTTCATCTTCACACAGTGATTCTCAATCGCCCGCAATGTGAGAAGTTCATCTTCCGAATACTGATACCAGAGAATTCGCTTTGTTCTACTGTTCCGACTCAGAAGGCCAAACTTCCTCAACTTCTTTCGTCTGAGTCCCTCTTGGTTTTCATTCCGGTTGAACAACTTGGAAACAGTCTCATCATCACTACAGTCATCATCAGAAACTGGGAAGGCCAAGTTCATAATCTCATCGTCTTGAACTTCATCGGATTGGATCTCTCTTCCTCTTGCCACCAGTTTTCTCAGAATCATCCTGACTTTTCGTCGAACTTCCTCTGGTAAAACCTTATCAGCTCCGCAAGCTTGGAACAGCTTCGCTCTCTCTTTCCTAAGACGATCCTTCTCTCTTATACGTTCAGCATTCCAGTCGCTGAATGATTTGCTGTCTTCGAGAATGGGAGTTCCGTTATTCTCCTGATCAGAATTATCATTTCTTTCCAGCGCCTTCGAGTTGCTTATGGTGGTGCCCATGTTGGCATCAGCTTCCACCCCGGAATCGTCACCAAGAGAAATGCGTTTTGCTTTCTCCTCAGCCTCCAATAATGGATTCTGAGGGAGACGTCGTCGGCTGTTTTTTGGAGCCTCCTTCAATTGAGCTCTTTTCTTGCTCTCTGCCAACAAGAATTCATGTTTTCCGCAGAACTTGATATACGCTGGATCCAATTTGAGCACATCCATGGCTGCTTGAGCTCGAATGCAGATCTCCCGCAAGTGGAGCTCATTGAACCAGGAGAACACATATTGGTCTGTGCCTTCATAATTATCATCTTCAATTTGCTGCAGGTTCATTTGGAACTCCTTCTTTTCTTCGTCAGTCACGCAGAGTCGGGCTCCAATGTCGCATTCTGAATTATCTGAATATTCCTCTAGTCTGTTTTAAGTTTCCCACCATTAATCAATGTCAATATATTTGAATCCAACACCTTGACAATGTCGAGCCAATCCACACTCTCATCCGGGTTAATGTTAGTCAAGTTATTCAGAATGTTCACGTGGCACTGTCGGAAGCAAGCAAAACGAGCAAACTCTTCACACATGTTCAACAGCTGTGGAATCTTAAATACAGTCGGTTCCATTTCCAAGATTCCAGAAGATGTTTGTCTGGAAAACGTACATTCAACACCTGTTGGTAGAGAGAGTGTCTTACTGGCACAGGGAGTAAAGCACTTTTAGCGATTTGTCCTTGTCATTGAGCTTGTGAAGCTTCAAGCCGTAGAATCTGGTCTCACAGTCAGCAATCTGAAATGTTATGCTTTGACTTTTGAACTAATCATCTTCTGTTCCGTTAGTCAAGATTTCGAAACAAGATTATATTACCCAGACACCCAGACAATTGTCACACATACGCTCGGAATGAAAGTGTGTAAACCTGTCATCAAAACCACCGGAGAGAGATCGCAAAAACTCAATATTGAATGATAGAAAAGAACAGCTGGCGGTCGATGATCGGTAACAGATAGGAATTACCTTGACGCAGTCTGGGAGGCTAGTGGGGTTTTTAATGGACTCACGATTGCGAATGATTGGAAGAGGAGGCGATAGGGGTTCATCGGATCTTTGGGGTTCTCTGGGTTGCCTTCGTCGAAGCAGTTGCTGGACACAGTTGCAGCTACGTTTGCAGCGTTGTTCATCTGAAAATAGATATGGAATGTATGGACAGATATGGAACTAGGGAATGTCATGAATGATGGGTGCCATTGGAAAAGAGACGTTCTAAAAAGTACTCCCATTGAAAATCATGATACAGTACCCCTCTTTGAGCGTACCCCTTTCTTACCTTTCCGCTTGCCATAAACTGTGCAATGAAGGTGAGTATTTTCACGAGAGTAAACGGTTCGAGATTACATGGTGTATATGTTGAGTCCTTTGCCTTCTTCACTAGCTCCAACAGCTCCACCTCCTGACTCCAGTTCTTCTCTTCCTCCTCCCTCTTGATTATCACCGGTGCGACCCGTTTCAACCACCCGAGCGCTCCATCCATGATGGTTGCGGCTGACCGGATGGGGGAAGACCGCAAGCTGAAAATAGAAGGAAACTGAATATTTCGAAACTTTTAGATGCTTCTAATAAGGGATACATGAAAAGGAGATGTATGTTGGGCGAGTAGGGAGACTACATGTTATTACAAGAAATTTGATACTAAGGATGTTACAAGTGAGTTTTGAGCTCTAGAAAATGAGCCAGGAGAGAGAAAGACGAGATCAAGTTTTGACCGCAAAGTGACCCGATGCGCAGATTTTAAATAGGCGGATCGGAATATAGTTGTATCCCTCTCTAATGAGGAATCCTCGCCTATTACGGACTGACCTTTTGACACGATTTTACGAACCGAATCCCAGGATAATTGGTCAGTGTCCAGCCTTGACGGAATGGAATGAGAAATGAGTGTTCGAAATGATAGAATGAGAGAAGATGGCGGGGGGAAGAAATGAAAACTGAAGACAGATGGTAGTAGCACTTAAAAAATAGCAATTGGTCTGGTGCGGGCCTCTAAGAAAACGACTGGTGGAAATGGGCGGAAGGTCTGGCGGCAGATGTTCCTTTTCTCATCGTTCCCAGCTTCTCTTTTTTCTTATCATATGAATTGGGCATTGGGAAAATAGAGTTTAGTTTGAAAAGTTTTCTGGATCCCTAGGTGCTCAAAAACTTTTTCTTAGAAACCCTCAAAAGTATTCAACTTTCTGTGCCAAAATTTAAAACGAATTCCCGTCAAATTTCGGATATGGAATCGGGTTGCGATATGAATAGAGTGAAATTGATGGATTACTTTTCTCTGCAAAAATTTTTTCCTCGAGCTAATTGAATTCTTCATTCATACTTTTCTTGGCATGTCATGCACTCGTCTCTGCATTATTTCAGACAAATTGGGCAGTGGTCTCATTTCGTCCCCATACATGAACAGTTGATCTCTGGCATGATGGAAAGGTGTGAATGCAAACAAAAAAAACGATAGACGCCGGTTGGGCAAGTTTAGGAAGAGAAGTGATTTTTGATTGGGTCAGAAAATAAGGTTTTTTTCTCTGAGAGAATGACAGTTCGCGGATGGCAAAAGAGACAAAGTGGTCAGAAATCAAAGGAGATCGGAAGAAGGCAAAACGAACCAAGGGACTGAATGAAGTTCTCCACTTTAAACTGAAATTTCAGAGAAAGTTACCGTAATCCTGGAAACATGCCTTCTGAAGACTCGAAAGTCAAAATTTGGAGTTCAGTTTCTCTGTTTATTGTTATTAGGTTTGTCCAGCTCATCGTTCTTAATTGTAGGATTTTGAAGTCTTCATCACGAAAAGTGCCAACTCTCTTCTCCTCGGATACGGTAGCACTAGATCGCTCTCTATCAAAATATTGAGATAGAAAATGAAAACTCTAACACTCGTCGGTGATATATCTGTGAGTCAATCGAGTCGGATTTCTTGCACTATATCAAAAACTGCGGCGTGATAAACGCCTCTAATCTAAAGTTCAATCTTTCGGAGCAGCCACCACCTCTCACAACTCGTCTCCTGTCATCACAATCCATGATAAATGGAACCCTCGAGTTGGTCCCCTTTTGTTACACCCCGGCAAAAAGTGGCCGATCAAAAATGAAGTCGACGGGTGGAAAGTGTGAATTTACGGAGAAGGAACACCAATCATCAACTCTCTCCTCAGAATACTGCCATCCTTCTCGCAAAGTTACAAACAGGTTTAATTAACCTAAGCGATTTTCTTTTTGAACCTGCTGTGCTTCTGTTGTCCGACGTCGAGGGACAGCACGAGTTGTTGGTGTTTTGACACGAATTACGAAACGAAATGAGTAGATTGGTCTTAGGAAGCAGAAAGTGTGAGAAGATGAAATAGATGAGAAAGAGAGAAAGGGGAAAAAGTAGACAACAACGACAGAGATTTATACCTTTGTTGTTGTTGTGCGGAGAAGTGGAAGAGAAGGAGGGAACTGGTGTGGGAGAAATTTTGAAAATTGAGATGATGATGATGAGGGTGAGAAAATTGAATCGGATTCGCTGACTTGCCAATTATACGTTTTCAAAGTACGTAGATTTGAAATTTTTCTATATGAACAGTTGTCTTGGCTCGTCAGGAAACTCGTTCTTCACTCACTCTGAAAATTACCTAGGATCCATCTCTTGGAGCTAATTTCTCGACTTTTAGAAGTTTACGCACGTAGCCGGATGGCAAACTCGAGAGGCTGGGTTTTGTGCTTTTTAAGTTTAGCGAGATTTTTTAGATCTCTCAAGCCGATGTCATCGTCAGAAATTTTTTGGACGATAATATGAAGATATTGGAAATTTTAGGATAACGGGATGACCATGAATGCGGAAAGTGTCGAAGCGTGTTGTGAATACACACGCATGTACATATATTGAAATAAGAATGGACCGCGGAACCGAAAACAAAGAAAATGCGGCGAAAGGACACATTGAAAGTCCTCCTCGTTTTTCCGGGCCCATCCTCTCCTTTTTGCCTCTGGTCGTGAGTTTTGTGTGTCTGGCTTTGTGGCAACTAGTGTGTATTAGTAAACATTTTGTTGATATCTCCCAGACACTAATGCTCCGCAAGGACCCTTCTTTTGCTCGAGCCCAGGCTGACCGAAGACGCGGTCCGGGTGGCGGGGAGAGCGGCCCTCCCGTGAGTGACAGCTGGGATAGGGTAGTTGATTGGACGGGCTTCTGGCGGCATCCCGGATTATTACAGCGGGCGCAAAGGTTTTCACCCAAAAGTGCAATAAATCAGGCATTATTTCAAGAAAATTGCAGGCAAGACGGAGATGTCAGGTTAATACTGATGATGAGTTGATCTTGCTACTGGGGTTAAAATCAGAACACAAAAAGAAACAGATGGAACTTGAGATCTAAGAAATCTGAGACCCGATTGGAAGCAGAGATAGCTCAAAAACTCTGACTCTTTTTTCCGGGAAGTTTGAACATTTTTTCAAAGATATCCTTTTGATTTTTTTGTTACAGTATTTCATTTCGTCATTTGGTGTTGACCGAAGTTTTGCAACAAACCCCTTATTAATGAGCTCGAAAAATTATTTCTAATAAATTTCTACGTGAAATTTGAGATTTTCAAGCAGAGACCCTTATGGATTCAAGTTCTGACGTCAGTGCTGACTGATTATGAAGTTAGAAACCAATTGTAAAGTTCTCGAGAAACTTTCAGAAATGTCAATGAACTGAAGTCGAAGCACATGGGATGGTTTTGTGAACTTTACCATGGGAAAGTAACAGAATGAAAAGGTATCTCTTTTTACAGACTGAAATTTCGAAATCATTCTAAACGTTAATCAGATAGCTGATCAGATAATAGTGTCTTGAAAAATCTCAAAAAACTAGAAGCAACCGTTTTTCCTTCAATAGACCAAAGCACCCCCGGCCAACTTTGAGGCATTTATGGTCAAAGTCTATTTCAAAGCATTCCTTGATACTTAAGTCGAGCTTCTCTCGAGAAAAATCCTAACTACCGTACTCTTCCACCAATTTTCGAATCCCTTCTCACTTCACTGCTTATCCTTCCACACACATCAATCTCCTCCAATCCCTCCCATTTGTCCACTATAATTTTCTCCCTGTCACACCGAGTCCAAGTCCAAATCCAAATAGAGAAAGACGCAAAACAACGCGGATGGATAGTGTTGAAGTCCTCACACTGAATGTCTAATACTACATTTGAACACCACGCTATTATTTGTTGTAGTCTCTAGAACACGAGTTGATGTTGAATAACAACAAAGAACTGATGAGTGACAAACACTAAACATAATCAGAATGATCATGGGATATCCGGAAAACAGATTAGCGAGCTACGATAATAGGAGGAAGTTTGAGTTTGATAATTTTGAAAAACAAAAAGCATGCAAAAATGGAAAACAAGGATATGGTGAAACAACGCAAATAGAGATTTCACGATGGAAATTCACTTTCAGTTGTTAGACACATCAGCATCCTTTCCTAATAGCCATCCCTATCATCTTCATACGGATTCTACAAACTACAGTACTCCTCACATTTTCTATTTTGGACGGTGCTAAACCTTTACCCACCCGGGTTAAACAATTTTCGACAATAAAATCTCCGGTCGTTAGTAAACATTGACATTCCCACCGGACGACGAGGCCCATTACAGTAATTTACGACCCTACGTAGTGGTGGTGGTAGTGATAAGGGCGCCGCGCCGAAATGTTTCTTTGTTTTAGAAGTAGTAGCATTGTCTATTGAGCTTGAGTTGATTGAAATAGACAAAAGTACGGATAAATTAGCTGACATTTGAGCACATTGCATGTACTTATAATCAGCGTCAGGGCATACTTGTATACGGTAACTCGACCAGAGTCCAATTTTTCCAGACACTGTCACATAAAATCCTTCGAGACATGTCGAAGCACATAAAACTCTTTTGACGGGTCCCCGACCAGACAAAACATCAACAACTTTTACGATGACGCCCTCTAGACATGTCGAAAATTTATGCCGAGTGCTAGGCAACGGTTCTATTCCTGGCTCGTTCACCTCTTCCACCCCTTGAGAATGTTCCCATGAAGCAGTGAAACAACACAAGCTCCGAAAAATAAAATGGAAGCAGATTGAAAAGTGTGGTGTTTTATGATCAAGGCATTTTCGAACAGGAGAGTCCGAAGACAACTGGAAGAACGCGCATTCATTTTTTGCCCCTTCTCGCCATCTTTTTGTTTCCTGAAGAAGACACATTACAGTGAACGTAATCGAGGGGCGAAGGTTCAAGAATAGAGATAAGAATCTGAATGGGAAAAAAGCGGGAGGGAAAGTTGCATGCGTCTACCTGTCGTTTTGAGAAACTGCCGAGAAACAGAAAACTCCATAAAAATTAGGAGACTGTCAGAGTGGTTTACGATGAGGGTGAAACAGAATAGATAAGAGAGGAAACCGGGTGGAGAAGAATGAAAGTCACTACTGTCTTTCTCTGTCAGTATAACATGATTGGAAATGGAAAATTGGAAGGTCCAAAGAAGGGTCCGTTTTTTTCAAATTCTGTGGAATGGATCTGATTTTTCTGATATAAGCAGATGTCCGTTTTCAATCGGTAGATGGGTGAAAAGCGGAAAGGCCGAAAAGGAAGCGTCAGGATCGTTGCGAATTCCGTCTGACCGTGATAATGTCTAATATTGATTCCGGGTTGGAGCGGAAGGGGAAATCCGTAAATCAGTGAGTAGAAAGTGAATCCGCTTTTTTCTGTTTTAACTACATATGAAAAGCAAGGATTTAGATGACTTTGGCAATAAGGCTTGCTCGGAACTCCGAAATTTCCGTGAGCTTATTTGAAAGTAACTGTTAGGCTGAAACCCTTTCTCTTGTATCAGGAATTTGAATTCAGGACCTGGAGAAGTTAACCCCTACCACCAGATCTGTAACCATCCCAAACGTACCTGTAGAAGTCCTGAAGCTCCGAACCTTGTTCGCTGACTCTCGATAGCGTTCTTTCTTCTTCTAGAAGAAAAATGCTGGGTCTCTGGCTCGGCAGCAAGAGAAAGAATGGCGAAACAGAAAAGGAACTGGGGGCGTGGCCTGAGGCGAAACAGGAGGGAGGAGGAAATGGGGCGGAGTCGTATCATGGACTTCGTTTTTCGAATGACGTTCGAGTGTTCTGGACTTTATTCTAGTGCTCTTGTTGTTACAGAGGAACATCTGATATTTGGAGGAATTGATCTTGACGAATTTCAGAGAATGATGATTGTTATAATGGTTTTTGGGGACAGAGATTAATAATAGATCGACGATTCACTCTCGTGAGTCAAACATACACACTGTAGCATTTTCAGATGATCAAAATGTTTTGGATCTTTTTCTAATCCACTTGTTTGAAAACGTCGTCTTCTAGAAGCAATTCTATTCGGACGTCATCGGAATGTTTGCAACCTACCCCTTCATTACATTTTTCTCAGAAATCTGAGCTCGAAAATCTTTTCCTAATAATATCTAAATTTCCTCGTGAAATTAGAGGTTTTCTAGTCTTCATCATTTCGTCCTCAGGGAATCATATTCTGACGTATATCTTTTTACTGCTGATAATTTACTTCTGAAGGCAGAATATGGAGGCTTGAAGTCGGTTTCGAAGTTCATGAGAAATAGGATTTCAGAAATGTCAATGAACTGAAGTCGAAGCATATGAGGTGTTTTTGTGAACTATTTGATGGGAAAGTAACGGAATCATGAGGTGTCTCTTTTTGAGTTTTTGGAATCATTCTGAGAGTTAATCAGATAGCTCATCAGATAAAACACGGATTTCTGGGCTTTGGTATGTGATGAGTGGCCAGCAACACAAACTTCTAGAAGTCAAGATGTTTGCTTCGAAAGATGACATAGAATCTTCCACAACCTTCCAAGGCGAAAATCGCGACGTCTGGAAAATTTGGCATGTTACCCCATTTGAAAGCTCGGATTTTGTGCTATCCATGTCATAAAGAAAAAATTCTTAGAGTATACGTTAACCGGCCTTCCCGTTGAGCGTAGGAGTCTTGAAGAATCAAAACCAACAAAACAAAGAAAAAAGAGACGAACATTAATTACAAGTGAGAATGAGAGCAATAGTGGCTTGATGGTGGTGGTGGTAGCCGGACGCAAAACTCATAAGACAAATGGATTGAGCCGAAGGAAATTTATTGGTCGTAAAACTTTTCCCTCTTGCTCCAAGCCTCGTTCTTTTTTCCGTTCGAAGCTTTTTGGTCAGATCTCGACTTGACACGGATATGAAGAGAGGGGGAACTAAACACGGCGATATATTCAATATTCTATTGTCGACCATAAAAAAAACAGAAATGTGCACTAAACCTTTTATGTGTGGCAAAAAGAATGCAGAATTTATGATGTCGGAATTATGCATTTTCTGACCATTGTAACAGTAGTAGAATGATGGCATCAAGGGGCGATTGAAGGATAGAACTTTTGATCATTTTGAAATTTGTTTTTTTTTTCCATAAACTGAATTCGATAAGCATCTAAAACGAACCCGTGTCAGTACCGTAAGTCACATGAAGGTTTTTTGACTAACTGTTGGAAAAAGATGCAATTGCCAACTTACTTTTCTCTCTCGAATGCAGCGAGCGGCAATACGTGACCAAAAGGAACACCTCTTAAACGGACTACTTTTTGAATGTCCAAATTCGAATTTCAAATGTAAACCCCCCTAGTTTAGTAGGGCAAGGTTTTGCATAATCTCCTTCAAAAACCACCTCGCTCACTTGTTCAGACCCACCGCCGTCAATCTCCGAATGTGTTACCAGTTCGGTACAATGAATAGAAAGACGAGGAGAGACTACATCTGTTTACACTTTGAAAACGTGAGACTGCCACCTCGGATGGGTGATCCGGAAATTTGAAATCCGAGGAGAGGGTTTCTTACAAAGAACACAACAGAAAGGAGGGAAGACCGAAAAACTGTCCGAAAAAAAACTGCCGGCGAGGTCGTATTTTGTTTGCAACATTCGCGCTAATGAAGATGAATGAAGATGAAGAGAATCAAATTAGTAAATAAGCGACGATTTGCAGTGTGGGTGGTGGGGAAGTGAGAGATGATGATGGGGGAGAATAAAAAGAGGGTTCCGAATGCCGGTGGCAGAAGGAAATACGAATACATAGTTAGAGAGTGACCACCATGATTGCCGGTTGGTTTTCACTCTCTTCAACCTTCACCGAACGCGCAACGATTGTCTCTCCCTGAAAAACCGGCGGAAAGAAGGCGCCGCGCAAAAAAATGGTGGACACAGAATATGATGGGAAATGGTAATTGTTTTCAGTAAAGAGAACGGCATGATTACCCCCGGAGACCAAAGGCCGGAAGGGAAGGGGGGAAGGGTTTTCAGGAAATGAGACGTTTTCAAAAAAAATTAATGGTGGTTGGGCATGGAAAATGGGGGAAGAGGAAAATAATTCAGTTTTTGGACGTTTTCGGGAATCCCAGAATTCCGAAAGAGACTTGAATATTCCAAGATTCTGAAGTTTCGAGATTACGAAGTTCGAAACTTTTGGAACATAGAACTTTTGAAATTTCGGAATGTTCCGTGTTTCAGCTGTTTCAAATTGCGGAATCTCGTAATTTTCAAATTAAGTTGACCATTTTTTTCCTAAAACTTTACCGAGTGTTGAAACCTCACACATTTCAGTGTACCAGAATGATTCTGATCCGCAGTCTTCTGAAAACGTGCGTGTGCTACAAGAAAATGGAAGAAGATTTCAAGAACGAGCTACTGTGCTCTTTGGTTTTTACACGAATCCTATAAAATTTTCTCTGAACAACACTTTCATTCTCTCACAATTTCCCGTTCATCACAATACATGATTCAGTTTTCAACGGTTTTTCGATGGTCTTGGTGCACCAAGTCCGAATATCAAAGTTCATCCCACCTACCCGATATATTACAATTACCTTTCGTTTTTCACGCTTCAGACACACTACAAACCACGAACCCAGTCCTAGTTCAGTTCGAACAACACGAATTTCAATAGGAAAATATTGCAGAGGATCGGTTTATGAGTTGTGGTCGCGATAGTTTCCTCCGTGCAAAGCCGTACCCATTTAATCCCAGAGACGGGGGAAAAAGGATATCCTCTTTTAGTCTACCCTCACTCAAATGGCGAGTGGGAGAAGAAAAATGAAGGAAAGAAAAAAGAACGCCGTCGCCTTGGCCTGAAGTGGCCTCAACGCGCCGTTGGCACATAGGAGACGGAAGAGAATCAAGGAGTGCTTAGAGGTTGGGAAAAAGGGAACGGGGGACGAGGGAGAGAGAAGCAATTTTGAAAATGTTCCCCTCTGAAGAGAGCAGAAGAGGATTCTTCACCCACAAACACATGTCATTTTCCCCTCGGCTCCCACTTTTTTCCTCTCGTTATACCATCAACAACTCGCACGGAAATAGGATCCGATTTGGTTTTGGGTTTTGAGCAAAGGCAGAGGTTTCAATTACTGTTTGTGTGCTTGTTGTGTTGTTCTCCGCGCTCGTTCGAGAAACTCAAAATAGTTCTATTTGGAGTTGGAAAACTTTATTAACAGAAAAGCGGGTTTTTGGGGCAGTGTGTGTAAAAATATGGAAAATATTGCGTCCTATGGAGAAAAAGTGGTGAGGAAAATGGAAAATATGCAGAAAAGTAGATAAAGGAAATTTAGTAAGATGGAACGTTATCGAATCCTGGTCTTTTGTACATGCGCTCCGAGCTGCGGTCTTTCGGCTTCTCGATAGTCCTGAAAGCATCATGGTTTGTTTGCGGAAGTCAAAATTGTCAGAACATACTTAATGGTTCCAAACTGGCTGTGCGTGAGCTCATTCACCGAATGATACGAAATTGAGCCGCGAAGTGGTGCTGGCATATCTCTATCATCCACGTCATCAGCTACGAATGGTCTGAAAATTTTGAATTTTTGCTCTAAATACTTTCATTCTGTGTGCTTCACTTTTCGAGTTGTGACAAAAACGATTTATTCGATAATGCTACAACCGAAAAGAAAGAACATCAGAAAATGAAGAAAATCGAAAGAAAATTTGAGAAAAAACGATAACTGGAGTTATAGAGTCGAGTCGAGTGATGATAACTAGTGGCAGTGAGTTTCGATGAATTTGTGTAGATGATTTGTTGATGAGGGAAAATAAATGTTTTTGAAGAATAAATGAGGTTTCGTGAGCAAAACAAATTCAAATTTGAATTTTGGAGGAAAATTGTGTAGGGTCGTTAAGTAAGAAGACGGTAATTTTTGAGGTATTGAAAAAAAGCTTTAACTATTCGATTTTTCTGATACTTATCGTGTGTATTGAGTTTACAAACTTGACAGCGAATATCAAGAAAGTTTGTGAACTTCAAAACAAAGATCTATACTTGCTTAAGATATACCTACAGTGCCGTGCAGTGAGATATACAATTTGACGGTGTTTTGGTCAAAATGTCAACTTTGAGCAATTGAGAATTTCTAATCACCCAATTTCCATGAAAATTGCTGGATGCATTGAGCAACTCTAGATCCTTATTTTGATTGTTGAAAATTTTCTCCAGAAACCAAAGTCAAGGCGTACTTGGCTGCGATTATCAGAAAAAACTGTCAACAATAACTGGAGATCTGGAATTGATAGAAACATTCACAACTTTCTGAAAAATAGGGTAATAAGAACATCCCTTTTCAACTGCTCAAAGTTGACAATGTTTCATGAAAAATTGTCAAATTGTAGAAGTGACTACACGGGTTGTAATTTTTTGTATAGATTTGACTAAAATGTTTCTAGTGAGGTTTCAGGTTACTTGTTTTATAAATTCAGATAGCTAAAACACAAGTCCTCCGCTATCATCAATCGTCAACCGGATTATAACTAGCAATCTGTTCAGTGGTTGACCTGTAGAAGGCGTTGTGCGCTCTTTGCGGCGAGAGCGGAGCCGGCTCGAGGTGTTGAGCCGAACAAGCTCGACTGATCTCGTCCTCGCTTCTCTGGGTGATTTGCACTGGCTTCGGCAGCATACACGTCGTCTCTTGCATTGGAGACGGCACGAATTTTTCTGAAGAAGTTTGGAGGTGTTTTGATTTTTCTTGGTTTATTGAGTAAATGTAAGATGAGCAAAGGAATAAATTTGTTCTCTCAAAAATAGAGAAAAGTTATCGAATGGATAATACTGTAGAAGTGGAATGATATAGAAGAGGAGGAAATGTACAACATGCAATTTGAAAGTTGTGGCAGTGATTTTGGATATGTATAAGAATTTCAACTACAACCACAGTTCGAGGGGTACAGGTAAGAAAATAGACTTCTAAACTTTTCACAGCATTTCTCGGGAATCAGACTCAGACACTGGACGCTCGTAGACAATCTCCTGTTTGAAACTCTCTTCAACTGTCTCATGCACTCCATGCCGGACCATCGAGCCGTTGTCACTATCGTACACATTGTTGGAGGGTCTTCTCAGATAGTTCTGGGTCACTGCATACTCCCTTCTTCTGTAGCCATCGTCTCCGTTGGACCTCTCAATATCCAAGTTTCTTCCATTACCGTACCCATTGCCATATCCGTTTCTGTGTCCTCCGTTGCGCGATCCGGTGTCATACTTTCTACCGTACGCACTGTAGATGTCCTCAGGGGTACTGTACTTTTGCTCTTGGTAAGCGTACTCATCGACAAGACCGTCATTGTTACGAAGGGCAGCGTACTTGTTACCGGTAGAGGTGGAGGTTGCGACTTGGTCTGGAAGGGAAATGGGGATTCATGCCAACACGTCAGTCAGAAAGTTATATCTGAGATTGTTACGAAGGATTTAAACTCATGCACTTCTCACCTTTCTTTGGACGGTTCCTGTACCATTTGGAGAGATACCAGAGGAGGCATGCGAGAAGAGCAAGAAGAGCCACGACGGCAGCGGCTATCATGAGAATCATGAGCCTGAAGATTCCATCATATGATTGGAGGTCGAAACTAAAAAATTTACCAAAGCGGGATAGTAGCTGGAGTTGGAATACAACAGGTGCGTCCACAACATTCAAGATCGTAGTCACAACTGTAATGTGTCAGTTAGATCAGCAGAATTCTAGAATAGAACCACTCACCGGAATTCATATCGTTCGTTCCTTCCCTCCACATCTCCCTCCTCGAAGATGCACTGTCTGAAGGCTTTCGTGTAGCCCTCGTAGAGTATACCCTTGCTGTCGCTTTGTAGTGCTATCTCCATAGCTGAAAAACCTCAACCAGATTGAAAGGGAAACCACGAATACAAAGAGGTCCGTACTGATAACAAAGACAATGCAAGAATAGAGACAAAACAGGAACCACGGAGGTCGCAACGGTTATAATGAGGGGGGAGTGGGGGTGAAGAAAAAGAGGAGAAATGAATTTTAGGGAGTGGTTGTTTCTTTAACAATTTTTACCTACCCAACCCATCACAACGATCAGATTCCTTCCCTCGTTACTGTTGAGAGAGAGAGACATGTCGAGAAAAAGCGAAGTCGAAGAAGAAAAGAAGAACCATCATTTCCAAACTGTGTTTGTTGTGTGTAATGGCAGGCGTGGCCACAATCAGAAGGAGAAGAATAGGCGACTTTCTCTCTCCTTGTCTTAACTTTGATTAATCAACCTCACAAACAAAAAAACAATAACTATATTGTCCTAAACAGTTATAAAGTCATATTGGTTTTCTGACTTTTTGAAACATGGTGTCACGAGACGAACAAGTTTTGAAACTGATCGGTGGGAGAGAACAGTGTAATTTAAGCGTTTCCGGTCAGTATAAGAGAACAGGATGTTGACAAGTCTAGATCAGACAAGGTTGTCAGGTAGCATCGGGAAAGTGTTTGTGGAAGCTAACCTTAGTTTACAAGGGAAAGATGTGAACATGGAATGATGCTTCAGTATAAAATCTGTACCATTTGAAAGAATAAGGTCCGAACGTGTTTTTCAGAACTGTTGTCGATCTTTGGAACTCTAGTTATGAGGTTCTGAAGTTTCCGTTTGAAATTCAATAATTTCAAAGCTCAACTTCTAGAGGTCTAGGATAAAAAAGTTTAAAAACCTGCTCTTTGTAATGATAACAGTTCTAAAAGAAGGCGTTCTGGTCACATTCACAACAATCCCTCATTAGACGCCTATTGCCGGAAACAGTCAGAATATTTTCAAGAGAAAACAATTGAGAATCTATAAACCAAAGAATCATGCAATTCACAGGTTGAACTGTCACTCCTCTAGGTGTGCCCGATCCTTCAAACCTTTTCCCATTTTCCTTCGTATCGAATCTTTATTACCAGGAACGCGGGTAACGCCTATACACCGAAACGCCTACTTACAAAACACAACGACTGAGAGAAAATGAGAATTTGTTTGAATTTCCTGGTAGACGAAAGTTAGAAAGGGTTGTGTGAGTCACAAGGTTTTGTATGGGACTGATCACAAACCAGATCTCGATTAGGCCGCCGCAACCATATCACTCTTGCGCCATTTTTTTGCGAGACTTTTATGTGATACGGTAGTGAGAGACTACGGTGGTGAAATTTGATAGGCGTACTATTGGAAAAGATTTATAGGTCAGATATGGGAAGAGAGAGGACGGAGGCAAGGGCTTTTCACACATGGCGCCAATGTTATCTCATTTTTGATTGATGAGTCTGGGGGTTACTGTAGATTCTATGGTCTCGGAAAATCAAATGGTCATTAGCAATCACATTCAGAAAAGGGTCATGATTTTTCAATCCTTTTTAGAACGACTGTGCCTGCTCGATTATGTCCAAAACGTTTTGGTACAGTACCAACCGAAAAGGTAATAAGATAAGGCTCAGAGAAAAATAGTCAGAAAGTAGAACCAGTGTTATTCTTCTATTTGAATTTCTGTTGATGTTGACAACTTTTCCTGACAACAAGTTCATAGTTGAGTTAATTATGTCGTGTTGAAGTCGTAAACTACAGAATTGAAAATCTTAATTAGCCATATAGATCAACTGAAATTCAAATACATTTGGGATTCGGAACATTCTACGGCATTCTACCTTTGGAGTCAGAATTTTTCAATACAGCATTGTCAACGTCCTAAAACATCGATTTTACGCTTGAAACCTTGCGAACCTCCACACGAGAATCTGATGAAAAAGCAAGGAAAAAGTTGAGAAAAAGGAAAGCAGGAAGAAGTAGAAGTGTGTGGACAAACAAATCAGTAGGAGGGCAACCTAAGGAATAGAGGTAGAGAATGTTTTATTTGTGGGAAGAGAAGGAGCGAGGGGAAACTGTACGCAAGCCGAAAGCCGCCTGGCATAAGTGCGTAGGCGCCTTCTCCACCTTCCGAGTGGAGCAAACATGAAACAACTTTTCGCTTCCATATTTTTCTTTTTGTTCCTTCTTCTCTCTTCTTACAGGTATTCTCTCGTATTCTTCATTCTTCCATTGCGCATTTTTTGTCTTGTTAGTTGGCAATCAACTCAAATGCACTAAAGAGCATAGTTACATAGCAAGCATACCGATGTGTGTACCTCTACCACCACGCGCGGATTATCTTTTCCTACATGCAGAAAGTTGGTGTGGTTTTTTTTGACATCTTGAACTCAACCCAAATCAGGTTACATGGAGTACTCTAAAAATGGATCGCCAACAAAAATGGTGAAAGTTCAAAGTGAATAAAAATGAAATTGTATAGTCATTATTCGAAGAGGTCGGGAAAGGGAAGGGGGGATGTTAAACTTTTTATGTGTTAGAGTAACTAATTGGTCTTCTACATTCAATTTACGAACAGGTTTGGGATGGAAAAATGTGAAAAGTGACTTTTGTTCGTTTCGAACTTGATAGTATTGTTTGGAATTCAGGTGGGGAAAGGAAAAAGAAAACACAAACGCTGGAATGCTAAAACATGGTTGGTGATTACAATACGAAGAAGAGTTTGGGAAAATGCTATTATGGTAAGAAATGAACTGTGAGAACAAAAGTAATCAAAAATGCACACAGTTATTGTTTTACATTCTAGACCTAAATTTCCAGATTTTGGTACAATACTTGATTTCCTCACATCAAAAAGATCAAAATCAGAGGGTGGTGGACGGAGTATACCAGAGATAACCAACCAAGACAACCAACACAACACTTGCAAACCAAGCCAAAAAAGAAACAAATGATTTGATTCGAAATCGAGGTCGATGTGGCTAATGGTTTTGCCTCTTCCCTCTCCACCCATCTCACCACAATATCTTTCGAGGACACGTTGAGTAAATGACAAACCGAGAGAACCAGTCTTGCATGAGAGAGAAAAAGAGGCGCACCGTGGAAAAAAAACAACAGCGATTTGTAAATGCTGATGATCAAAAGAGACAACAGCCAAAAAAATTAGGCGGTGAAATGAAAACTGTCTCTTGACTGTGTTTCAAATGTGGACGAAGTTGTCGCCGTCGTTGATTTATTTTTGTTTGTCTCTCTGATGATAAGCCGATTGTAAGATCTCAACATATATCAATATTGCGCCAAGGCTATGCATCAATCGAGAGTGTTGCGCAAGAAACATGGAAAATTTGGAAAATGAGATGGAAAAAAAAGAAAAAGAGTGATATTTGGAAACAAATGACATAAATAATCGAAGAATCCCCAGTAAGAATTTCAAGAGGAGGAAAGTTGAAGTCGATTATGATGCAGTTCCCAATTCCATAAGAACAACTAATTGTAGTGCTTACTAAGTGAGTCAAATTTTTCTTCAAAACTTGGACTCTCATTTTCTTCAGAAACAAAGCAATTCATGGAGAACTCCAATTGAGGTAACACCCGAGGCTGGCTGAGTAGCTTGAACATTCTCATGGAGGGAAAGAAACACATCGTAGTTAAAGATTACCGGAAGCTCAAAAATGTCAAGGTTCTCTACACAATCGACCTGAATGCGCTTGGAACTTGTCCCAGAAGCCAATCTTTTTTACTCTGTCTTTCATAATGTCTTAGTCTTTCTTTGGCTTTTTATCAGTATTGCCGGCAGCTTGTATGCATTATCCCGCTTTGAAACCAACAAAAACGGATTTTCAGTAGCTCTACAATATGCAGAAAATCGCAATTGCAGAAAACAACTGAACTGATCGGTCATAGAGACATCAAACATCCACAACAACTCTGTAAATGTTGGCAACATTTCAAAGAAGGAAAATATGTATAAGCTCAAAAACGTTTATTGGTGGTTGGATTGATGAAAAAAAATTGTGTTGGTAAACATGATAATGAGAGTAGAAAGCGATCAGAAGCGTGATGGTATAGATAGGAGATGGCAATTGTGAAACCTTTTCAAGCTCGTGAAGAATCTAGAAATCGAGGAACTGCTAAATTAATATTAGGATAGTTCAGGAAAAGTTCACCAAGAAATGATATCCAGATGTATAGAATGCAGTTGTAAATTCCAAAAGTGGTCCAATATCAAACAATATGATGCACCTTGATCTCTTTACTCTTATCCCTCTTCTTCTTTTTCTTCGGCTTCTTCTTCGTTCTCTTGTTTTCAGCTTCACTCTCCTGACCTCTAGTCTGATCCCAAAACGGTCGATCTCTTTCATTTCTCTCATTATACTTTCTCTTCCTCCGATCCTCCTTCTCTTTTTTCTTTTTCTCCTTTTCGGTCAAAGGCTTGGGTCCTTCTCCATCTTGGTACATATATCTGGTCCTGGTTCTTGGTGGTAGCCTCCGGTTTCCACCGGATCTTCGTTCGATCCAGCAAAACACGACAATGATTATCAACGAGAGAACCAATATAATACCACCAAGAATGAGAATGTTTCTCATTTCTGGTTTGAAGAGTTTTCTGGAAACGGGAGCATTATTAACCTATTCAATAATTGCATTTCTAGCCACTTACTCAAACATACTTGCAATGATCGTCGAAGCTTGAAAGCCAATGGATTCTCACATCTCTAATAGTAGTAGAAGTAAGAGTGAAAAAAGAAACTCAAACGTCTGAAGGACAACTAAAAATGAAGAAAGTGGGCATAGGGACAACACTGAAGCTGTGTTTAATGATAGGGTAGAGTCACGAGTTGCCTAGTTTCCTTAGCGATTTTCATCCTTTTTCGAAACTTTCGCAACTCATAAACACATTGCAATTTGAAAAGGAAATTCACAGACGTTGCCAAAATGGGTTCTGTTGATGTCAGATGAATAATGAATATTTTCAGTGGTTGCGGAGAGCAGGAAGAATTCACAATGACAATTGGAGCAAGGGAACAGATAAAGGAGGTTATACATCTCCCATCAAAAACCCCTGTTTACATTTTCAACTGCATAAGTTCTGAGTTCCAGTAGCATTCATCGCCTTATTGTGACAAATGTGTTAGTTTTCATGTAATCTGAAACAAAATAGAAAGGTTTTTTTCAGTGGTGCAATATGCTGCACTGGGAACGGTCTCTACATCAGTGATGTTAGACTCATATCAGGTATCCGTCCCGTCATTTAATGTGCGTCTCACAGCCTTCAACTTCCTCTTGTCCATGTTCAGTCTTTCAGCATACTTTTTTCATCAGTGATAACAAAACGAATGAATACATCCAATCTATTTCGGTTGGTGAAATTAATTATCATTTGAAAAGCGAACGTCGTTACTTCTGCAACATCTAATAACTTGAGAGATTATGTGTGCAATCCGTTTTCTTATCACAAATCGGTTCAACACTGAAAAAAAAATTAACAACGATTTCACACTCTTGTCAATAGGCGAGCCCTAGAAAATGCGACGGTGGCCCAGGATTTCACACATCTACACTGTCATCTGTTTGATCCACCCTTCCGCCCACGGGGTCATCAAAACAGTTACCTCCTTTCTTGACAACAACAATAGGGGTCAAAAGGTCACTCACTCGCCACTGTCCGGTGGCCTAGGATTTCTCTCATCCCGTCCCTCCCTTTTCCTTTGTGGACCAATCAATTTTTTCAAAGGCCGTCATAACAGTTTTCCTTTCTTCTTCGCAAAAACTAGAAGGTTCACTTATCTTTTTACCAAAACTTACTTTGGAAATTTCTGCTCAATTTCTGCTCATTTTTTGTACAATGATTTCTTTGGAAATTGTTATTCCCTACAGTTCCCAGACACCCGTCATTTTGTGCAACTCTCTCATTCTTAATTATCGATTCAAATTTTCAATTTTTCAGCATGTCACCAGCTCCTTCTTCCCACCCAGCACCCGCACCAGCTCCCATTCCTTCTCTGACGGAATTGCTGTCTAGACCTCGACCGATTCCACAGAAGAAGCAATTTGGAGGAATTTTCAGCGATAATAATTACGTAAGTAGATTTACCTTTATTCGGCCTTCTTTTTTTGTGAAGAGCCGCAAGAACTCTTGAAAGAATCTACCACAGAACTGAATGCTATTTTTCAATGGAAAACCGAAAAGGTTCCCAATGATACGATTTCTCTGAAAATGGGGGAATGTATCGAAAAAATTTTAGTACTACATCTCGGTTGCTAACTATTTTAAAAGACTGCTGTTCAGCAAAGTATGTCGCATAAAAAGAACAGCAAATCTCCGAAAAAGTTACATCGGAAATCCATTGAGTATCAGAAATATTGTGTTACTGAGAACCACTTTTTTGAACCCTCAAAGTTGAATGAGTTAGATGGTTATCTGTACCATATTTTGGAATTTGAAATTTTGCTCCGGAAGATGATGAGAACTGTTTGAAGGGTGGATATGGTCAAACCGAGCCTTTTTGTAGCAAATCCTTCCAAACTAAGATTTTTAAGGATTAACCTGCTGATTCAAAGAAAAGTGTTAGAAGTATGGAAAACTGGTCTTTCGGGTTGAACTCGATCGCACTCCTCTTACAGTTCACATCGAGTTTATGAATGTTGTCGTTAGTGAAACCCCTTCTCGATTCCCTCAACATTTTTTTTTCACTTTTTCTCGTCATGCTATTTTTCGAAATTTCAGAATCAGACTGGTCCGCTCCCATTTGTTCCAACCACTCCTGCCCTATCTCTCATTCCATGGGAAGGAAACCATCGCGGAAACCTCTCCGTCCGTAACGTAAGTAGATTCAATTGTTTTCAAAGTATATTCATCCAAAAACTGCGAGAACATGAAAAATGCGTTTTAGCTCTGAAAGCTAACAATTCTGATTGTATTGTGAATGTCATAACTACAGTAGCAACCAATGAAATTGTCTCTTTGGTAATTTTTAGTGCAAAAGGGTCAATTTTGAGGAGATGAAAAGTGGTTGGAAATCTTTCATATGAGATTTTGTGAAAAATGAAAAATGGGAATGTGGGTGTTACTTCTTATAATGCTCTTCTAAGTTGTCGCATTGCTTTGAAAACTCCTAAAAAAATTATTTTACAGAATGAGCCGCCGTCGATGACCAGTCGCCCCCGTCGCCCCCGCATTCCTTTGGAGCAGCGCAGGGAGCGCTACGAAGGACTCTTCCGTTTCGTCGCCTTGCCACCTCTCACGGCTATGGAGCACATTGAGATGTGGTTGGTTGAGAACGATATTCATCAGTAGTTTTTTATTGCTTTCTTGCTTTTTATAATATATTGATACTCTAATTTCTCTATGAAAGTTTTTATTTTATTCTCAAAGTTTGCATTTCGTTGCTCTCGTCGTCGTTTTCTCTGTCGGATTCTTCAGCTTATCAAAGCATCCACGGTACGCTTGCAGGGTCTTTCGTTATGCCGAGATGAATATCACTGAAAGGTTAAGTAGACAATATTCCTATTTTTATGTGGACAGTTGTTGTAAGAGATGCACCTGAAATGCTCATTCATTCACTGCAAGTTTTCAGTAGTCCTGGTTGTCTTTACCCAAGAAAAAAGGAATGAAATCGGTCACAAGCCAGTGTTGATAGTGGGACCTAAAGAGACATCAAAACCTTTCACCAATTTGGATTTCACACAGATTTGAGTCTTTTCTCTCCGTTACTTATTGGTTGTAAGGTAGCATTAAGAGCTTTATGTCTCATTTTTCTATTATGATTAATAATATCTTTCTTCAAGTTTTCCTGTTGGTACTTTAGCTTTCCCTCCGTTGGATGATTATACCCATAGAGTCTTTTGGGCGTTCTACTGAGATCCCACTTCACATGAACAAGATGAGATTGTGTTACTCCTTCAAACTTTAAATTCATTTGAAACTATTTGTGAACTCGAAATCTGAAACTCCAGTCTGTGAAATTCACAAAAGATGTCGAATCCTTTCAAAAACGTAGATGCCAAATCTTTGAACGGACCACAAAAGCGGACAACGAAGGATCTGAGTCTAAAACTTCCAACCCAGTAAAGTCTATTGAATGTTTCCTTTTTCATCAGCTCCTGAAGGGTCCTCTTCCTCAAAATTCTCTCTGTTTCTAACCATCCCTCCCCCCCCCCCCCCCCCC